>JANRFK010002918.1:13601448-13630821 GCA_030068395.1 Apalone spinifera | reverse complement strand
TGATGACCCCTCAAGGTCCCTTCCAGCTCTATGAGATGGTATATCTCCATATATTAAATATATTCCCCCAAGCAGAGACGTGGCCTAAGTTACAAAAGGCTTTTGGGAAAATCTGATGCTAACCTTTAGCTTCCCCAGATGTTTTTTCAATTGGCCACTTAATTGAATCTGGGGGAGGGGCTCTTAATTTGAAAAAGAAACGAGGGCTGGAGGGTCAGACACACACTGGTGCCAAGGAGGGAGTTTTCATGGTGGGGTCCAAAAGGAAGTGATTTCTTGGGCACATCAATTGGTGGCTAAGCATCACTCCCCCCATCCCAGTGCCCAAGAGCCCTCTTCTTACAACTAGTTATTGCTTCAGGAAGCTAAAGAGCGAAAGTGTTTTGTTTTCAAGGAGGTGAATCATTGCTAGTTGATTTACAGAAGTACAGGGTGAATCGGTATCACCTAACATTGAGCTGTAGCTAACCCTATACCGCAACAGTTGTAACCAATGGTTTGGCTCATGGATACCCACGAGCATTATGTAAGGAAACTTCAAACACCATCTCCTGAACTCAGGACAATGACGGGACAATGGTCTGCCTGCAATTGGCACTCCATGGGGTAAGAGGACAGGCTTGCCTCAAATTCCTATAAGCCACCGTTTAAGAACAGTACAGGAGCTTTTTAGAAGCAGGCATCGTGATACATAAAGGATAGCCCGGCTGTTTAGGGACATAAAATCCTGATTGTCTAGCTGGTTGGGGGTGGGGTGAGCAGGAGAGCTGCCCCCACCCACCACAGACAGGGCCTGCTTCGGCATCCTGGCTGGAGCAGCCTCTGCCTGTGGGGCACATGGGCTCACCACAGGACGGGCTGCGCTGGAGCAGCCCTTGTGCACAGATGGGCCCTCCCGCAGGGCTGGAGCAGCCCCCTACTTGCAGCAGGCAGGGAATTGCTCCAGCTCTACCAATTAGGGTTAACTGGTAAGCCTTGTCCATTAAGGGTAAAGCTTACTGGTTAACCCTTCACATCTCTATCTAGCAAACCCCTATTTTTCACAGGACAGTCAGAAGAGGCATGCAGTCTAGCAGAACCTACTGTATGCCTGTCAGTGCTAGGATGACTTTCTGTTAATAAGGAGAACTAATTTTCTAAAATTCAATAATTAGGCAACTATGTTAATTGCCCCTTACTGGTTTTATAGTTTTGAAATAAGCTTGGTCTTAATGGCAGATTCGTAACTAGCAGCAAGTTTGCATTCAAATACATTTACGGAAGGAGGTGAATTACTATTTTAATCCCCCTTCCATTGTTGAAGACAAGGGGATGGGCCTGTGATGGGTACTCAAGAAAGGTCGGAGATTATTTAAAAAAAAAGCAAATGGCAATTTTATACTTGTGCTACGTAATGTTTTCTATGTGTGTGGTCTTTCCTAATGTAAAACTCTTGTATTTTTGTGGTTTATATGCAGCAGGACTGATGGATGGGAGGGTGCACGTTATTTTGTAAAATATTCTTAGCCAATTTTCCAGGAAGAAACAAAAAAAATGAAATGTTCATATTCTTCATTGGCTTGTACCTGCATGTACAATATTTGGGCAGCAAGTAAAAATGATTAAAGCCAGTTTGAAAACTGTTTGCTTCATCTATATTTGGGCTGCAGTACATTTGATCTCCACCACATGTTTGCGGCTATTTGCTAGATATACAAGTAAGCTGAATATGGCAAGACTGGGGGGTGGACCTCAGTTTCCATCCCTACAGATAGATTTGTTCTTGCCATGTTTGAAAGGGTCACTGCTGTTTGATGCACACACTTAACAGCCACAATTCAGAGGGAAAGGAAAAGCAATGAGAGATGTGATATGCCCTTTGCCTCTCAACCGTAATGGCAGAAAACAACAGAATGGGAAAAAGCCATAGGATAACTAATTTTTTTATTGAACTTGGAGAAGGCAGGGTGTCAAATTCTATGCACCTAGGTGGTGGCAAATCTCATGTGAAATCATGTGCTTTGGCCCTGCATTTAGTCAGCTGCACCTAAATGCAGCATATACAGTAGAAATGAGAAGTACCTCAAAATGTAGGCTGTTCCTACAGAAGCAGGGCTGGCACGGATCCGGTTGTCTGGTGGCATTAGAGGTGTGTGGAAAATGAGAAATAAAGGAGATGGCTATACTTTAAATATGGTTAAGGCAAACTCTTGACCCTTTATTTATCCTGTAGTACAAAAACCAAAGGGTCATTTAACCTAAAAGGCATAAAGGATACGAAGGGAAATAGTTCTAGGGGTACATCTACACAGTACCCTGAATTCGAAAGAAGAGAATTTGTGCTACGTAAAGTGCACATTTCATTTCAAAATGATTTTGAAATAGTGCCAAATTTCAAAATAAGCTGTGTTCAAAGTAACATGCTTTTTTCCAAGCCATCCCTTAGCCCTTGCGTATTGAGGGCTACTGAGATGGAGAAATAGCGTGCCTGTTATTTCGAAAAATATTTCAAAATAATGGGCGGCTTGTGTAGATGTGGGGTAGCTATTTCAGGATACCTCTGGTCTCTCAAAATAGCCGTGCAGTGTCGACGTACCCTAGAACAGGATAATAAAGGCAAATCCCTTGGTAGGAATATGTTGTTGTCTAGATGAGACCTTGTAGTGGTTTCAGTTCTGCATCAGTGTGCTGACTGATCAATGTCTGGCTTGAAAGAAATCTACCTTACGGTACTGTTAGCAGGGCCAAAGCGGATGATTTCACTTGAGATTTGCCACCTCCTAGGTGCAGAGAATTTGACACCCTGCCTTCCCCAAGTTCAATAAAAAAAATTAGTTTAGGATGTTTTCCTCCAGAGGTATCCAAAACAACAATATTTCACCACAAGAGGAGTGCATGTATTATCCATGGCTCTACAATGACTCACCAGCAAAAATGTAAGACTGCAAATTCAGTGTCAATTTCATCTGCAACAGGCATGGAGTTGCCCTGTTGGCAAATTGAGCCGAGATAGAACCTGAAGTTCTCCTAAATTTGGATCTTGTTGCAGCATCATAACCCTGCTAGTCAAGACTGCAGTATGGCAGTGTGAACAGAACAGTCCTGTTTTATTTGCCTTGCTGTAGACAGTTAAGGTAGACGGATCTTGGAAAACCGGATGCAAATCACTGTATGAACTCCGTTGATTTGCAAGTCACATTTAATGCAATGTTATATGTAGACAAATCCAAAGAATCCTGGGCAAGATAAGCAGTACAGTGGCGTTCTAGTCTAATAAAAATGGAAATGCTCCCACTGGAAAGCAAACTCATTTAATTAAGGATCTGAACCCTTGCAATGAGTTAATCACCACCACTTGTAATTTGACAGATTCCAAATGAAATATTTAAGCACCAACAAGAATATAAAGTCCACTGATGTTTCACTGCAATTTTTTATTAAGGAATTTACATATACACAGGATAAAGTAAACCAAGTACATCTCACTTTTTTGCTCACGCTTATGACATCTTTCAAGTGTCTGCTTTTTAGTGAGGTGGCTGAGAAGGACAAGAAACCTGCTTCCTCACCACCTCCCTTCTGTGCTGCAGCATGAGAATGTCAAGAGAAAGCTGGGGATGGGGACAACACGAACAAAAAGATGTGAAAAAAAATATAAATTAGAATGTCATGGTCCTTTTAAAAGTGTAAGAAAGGCTTGGGATGGGCTCTTGACCCTCTATAAATTAATTGTCTCGGTTAGTTAATTAAAAGTTGTTTTTGGTTTGTTTTAAATTACATCAACACCACAGATTAGACAGAAAAATTCACTCTGAAGTGCAAATTTCACATTCCAAGCAGTGTGCACTCATCACGTGCCAGACTCCTGCTTGCCCACAGGAGGGGCCTTCAACATGACTTTGGTTCCAATGAAGACTGACCAGCCAAGACAGGGAGGCCTCAGCTTCGAAGAACGCCACCAGAGTAACGAGTGGCGGCAAGATTTTAGGATTTGAGTTGGACTGAAATCCAGTTCCTCAGCTCCAGGCCGGGGCTTTCCTTAATCAAACCAAACCCCGCTAGTACCATAATTGTATTTAAACCCAATTCCACAAAGGCCGAAAGTGGGGCCAGTAACAATACAATTCACAACTACCTCATTCATCCTTCCCCAGAGACGTGCAAGAGAAGGTCTTCCTACAGAGGCACATATCCCAGAAGCATGAGTGGGAGCTGGGGGAAAACCATGCCCTCCAGAGCATTTGCATTTCACTGTGCTGGATGCAGAGAAGCTGAAAGTGATGTTCTGGGCAGTGAGGGTTCCCTGTGGCTTTGACAGTGAAAAGGAAGAGATGGGTCCCAGTTACGGGGAACACAAAGGTTCAGGCTGAACAGAGCCAGAGACAAACCCTGAATGCCTTATGGAGCAGTTTTAAAAACAGAACAAAAGGCAAAAGAGTGGTCATAATATCGGGCAGGAAGAGGGTTATTTCCACATCGGAGAGCTGAGGGTTTGATTGGTTCCCTGGGCACTTCCTCCGCCCATCGACTGTCCATATCCCATCACGCCATTCGCTCCATAAAAGTTCATCCCAGCCACCTGCTGGGTCATCTGAGAAGGAAAGGAGACAAGCTAGGTCAGGGAAATGGTTTTAAAAGACGCACACAGCAAAAAAGATCTAGGCCCCAGTCCAGGAAAGCACTTGGTACATGCTGAAAGCTCAGCACATGGGATAACCCTTCTGATTTCTATGGGACGACAGCACAGGCTTCACGTTAAATACGTGCTGGAGTGCTTTGCTGGATCCAAGCCTGAGGGGTAAAAGCAGAGTAGCCAAAGGCAAGGCAAGGCACCTGGTTCTTGCAGCTTGACAGCTGTCTCCAGCGAGAGAGACTAATCTATTTTACTACAACAAAAGGCCAGAAGACAAGGCCAGAGTTGGATTTCTCAGGGTATCCTGGAGCCCTGTGTCTGTTGCTCTAATTGGACTGTGTGTAAGGACTGAAACACCCCAATTATGCCAGTACAAAGCATCATACCCTGCTAAATCATGAAGTCAGATGTAACCCAGGCAATGGAGTTCAGCACGTTAGCATGCAGGAAAAGTCACCCTCCTTTCCCGTTCCGGATGACCTAGTAGTAGTTATGGAATCCATGTCATTGCAGCCTGGATGCCCGCAAGGCACAGGGGAGAGGTGTGCTAGCTTTCCAGCGGCAGCAACTCAGTCTGCTCATCCGACTCCCCCTATTCCAGCACTGGGCTAACCTCCCCAGCCCTGCCCTGGAGTACATTTCTTTCAGTCCTGAGGCTTGGTGGGCGGAGTTTTAACAAACTATACAACGGTTCTGCAATTTGGAGTGCTACCGAGAACGCTATGAACACGACAAGTGAACAGGAGGGGGTTTAAGTGAACATAAGAACAGCCAGACTGGGTCAGACCAAAGGTCCATGTAGCCCAGTGTCCCATCTGAAGACAGTGGCCAATACCAGATGCCCCAGAGGGAGAGAACAACAGGTAATCATCACGTGATCCCTCCCCTGTCACCCATTTCCACACAAACAGAGGCTAGGGATGCCATTGATGGACCTAATCTCCATGAACCTATCTAGGTCTTTTCTGTACCCTGTTAAAGTCCCAGTCTTTACCTCATCCTCTGGCAAGGAGTTCCACAGGTTGACTGCGCGCTGAAGAAAAACTTCCTTTGGTATGTTTTAAACCTGATGCCTATTAATTTTATTTGGTGACCCCTAGCTCTTATATTGTGGAAACAAGTAAATAAACTTTTCCTTATTCACTTTTCCCCACACCAGTCACAATTTTATAGCCCTCTATCATATCCCCCCTTAGTCTCCTCTTTTCTAAGTGCCAAGACTCCTGAATCTACCCTGAACAAGTAGGTGCTGATCTAGTTAGCTGCAGGTTTATGAAGCATGTGACGCTCCCCGGAAGAAAGGCAAGCATTATACAGTAATCTGAGCCACGTCGGGTCACGAGCAGGAACGGACCTCTCTCACCTGAGCAATGTTCCACTGCAGCTGCTGAGCCGGCTGCACCCCGTACACCGGCTGCGGTACCGCCGCCATGCCAGCGACATACCCGGCCTGCTGTGCTGCCATCATTCCATTGGGGACGCCGATGACAGCCGGCTGCATGCCACCCACGTATCCGGCCGGGATAGCCACCGGGGTCACCATCCCCGCGGCCCCTGGTTGGGCCACCATTCCTACTGGTGGAGCCATCATGCCGCCAATCATGCTGCTGGGTGGGGCGACACCTGGAAAGCCAGGGTAGGCTGCAGGGTATGCCATCTGAGCCGGGGCCATGAACATTGCTCCTGGAATAGGGCAAGAAAGTAAGTGGCTAAGAGAAAAAAAACAAAACCCAAACCACTCCTAACATGACTTTATAGGCAACTTGGATTTGGCTGCTGCATGGCCAGTCTAAGTGGTAGCTGAACAGAACTGCCACGTTCTTACGTGGCATTGCAATAATTTTTTTTTGAAGGCCCTCTTTCAATCTAGGGCTGGCTTAGTGCTACTGTGCTGCAGACTAGCATTCCAGTGCTGGTCTACTACGGACCAGCCATGTAGGTACAGCATATTCAATCACTGGGACGAGATCCTCAGACCACTGGGAGTCCTGAGCAGGTGGCAGAGCACCAAATGGCTCCAGATTCAAGACCAGCAGTCATGTGACACAGAACAGGATGAATAAAACCCAAGGACTAGAACAATGGTCACCAACCAGTAGATGGGGATCTACCAGTAGATCTTGGAGCCTCTGACAGGTGATCCTGACTGGTTCGGCCAGGAAGCTATCGAGTGCTCACACTTCAGCTGCCTTTCCCCCCCACTGCCAAGCTGCTCCTGCCCTCTGCCTTGGAGCTGCCCCCCGGGAGCCTCCTGCTTGCTGTGGAGGGTGTGGGAGGCAGAAGGGAGAGGGGGTGTGCTGATGTCAGGGTTCCCCCCCCCCCCTCACTCCTGTACCTTGTCTCCACACAGAGAGAAGGGGATGGAGGGAGCGTGGCAATGCAAATCTGTCTCACTCACACACAGAGTGTGTATCTGTCACTCTCACAACCACACACTGTCCTCCACTCTCCTCTCCTGACCCAACACATACATGGGTGGTGGTGGTTACTTCTTTTACTGCTCGCAAAGTGGGTTAGTTTTGCTTTTTGACTGGTCTGTGCATTTCATCATTTTCATTTCTCTTACACTTAAATGTAATTCTTTGAGTAGTGAGTTCTAAAATGCCTAACCTGTGGTGGCTGGAGTCATTATCCCGATGGGAACTGCTGCTCCTGGAAGTGGAGGGCATGTCCCCGCAGCCCCTGAGAAAGGCAGAGCAGGGGGTCTCCACATACTATCCTTGCCTGCAGACACCGCTCCTGCAGCTCCCATTGATCAATAACGGGGCCAGGAGAAGCTGTGCGCTCAGTGCTGGTCAATGAGGGGCAGCACATGGTACCATGGAGCCATTGCTTTCATGCCAGCTGCTTTCAGGAGGGGTGCAGGACCAGGGCAGGAGTACGTCTGCCTTAACCCCACTGCTCTACCACCTGGAAGCTGTCTCAGTTAAATGGTGCCCAGCCAGAGCCTGCTTCCTGAACCCCCGTCCCAGCCCTGAACCTCCTCCTACCCTTAAGGTGAATCCTCCTGCACCCAAACTCATTCCCAGAACTTGCACCTTGAAACCCCTCCTGGACCCCAACCCCCCACCCTGGGCTAAGCTCGGAGCCTCTCCCACACTCCAAACCCCTTGGCCCAAGACCAGAGCCTGCACCCCCAACCCCCTACCCCAGCCTGGTGAAAGTGAGGGAGGAAGAGGAATGGAGTGAGCAGGGTGAGGCCTCGGAGAAGGGCGAGAACAGAGGCGGGGCCTCAAAGAAGGGGCAGGAGGGAAGCCAGGCAAGAGTGTTTGGGTTTGAGGTAGATTTTACATCGCACTTAAATTGAAAAAAGTGATCTTGTGGTTCAAAAGGTTAGAGACTATTGGACTAAAAGATGCAAGAACTCAGCTTGGGAGGAAGGGGCATCAGCGCACAGAAAGGCCCCTCTTGCTAACTCTTAATGCATTGAACTGCAATTGCAGTGCTGTATTGTCACTCCACAGTGATACCCTTGGAGAGCAAGGGAGATCGCTGCCTTTAAATGCCCATGATATCAAGCTCCGGGGCATCAGATCCACTTGAAGGACAGGACAGAATTCCACGGTCATTACTTTCCTGGATGGCGGTAGAAGTAGGTCTACAGCTGCAACGGGCAACTGGGGCTAGCGAGCGGGCTGCAGGAGTGGCCCTTCATCTCAGTGGGCCACGAGAGTGTCGTGACAAGATGCTCTCCCAGGATAGGGCAGTTCCGCTAACCGCACGAGCGCACCTAGACTTTGCGGGGCGTGCGGATTGAACGGTAACAGCGCTTTGATGGGCTGCAGAGGGAGCACACGGCTCTCCCAGTCACTCGATGCTCACAATCAGCACGCACCTCGCTTCACATCCCCGTGCTTCACGTGCGTGTCACTTTAGTAATACTGGTAAGGGAACCTCTCCCACCCCTCCCAAACTATTTGGACAGAAGACAGCAGAATCTGACAACCCTGCACATGGGCAATGGTGAACAAAATGTCCCGTGGGTCGCGTACAGAACCCCGCTGGGCCGCAGGCTGCCCACCACTGGTCTACATCCTACTTTCGAATCACAGCAGAGCTCCATGATGTCAATGGGAAGTCTACACACAGATCAAGGGGCCTGTTTGCAGAACTCAACTCAGAGTTATTATTTAGGACCTTCTTATCCCATTCAGTAAAGATCCGTGAGGAATGCGACCCTCTTTAAAGCCACCACTCTGCCTGCCTTGCTTGCCTTCTCTCCTCTTACGAATCTCCTGCTCTTCTTGATTTTCTTTCCTAAAACACACAATCCGCCCCGCTGGTGGGCATCCCTCATGCACTTTTATGGATGCAATGGGAAAGGATCAGCTAGTCGATAGCTAATGCTGGCAATGAGGTAGAGTTGACATTGCGATTAGCTTAACAGGAGACGAGCACCCCTGAAGATCTCACCTCATCAGCTCACCTTTAAAGATTTTCTTCATAAAAAGCCTCCAGCCCTCATGGTTGTTTTATGAGAGCTCGGAATCCAGACAGTCTGAATACACTCTGCAGCCTACACAAACACACAGTGCAGGCTAGAGCCAGCCCATGGATGGTACATTTTACATCCCATATGAAAATGTAATTTCTGAAGGAACACCTGCCCCATGTAACGGGCCTCACATTAACTCAAAAAAGTTGCCCTAGAAGCAACTCCGATCTATCAGTTTAGTGCTCTTAGGATGTCCCAATCAGCAGAAGCTTCTAGCTCCCTCTTTCCCCCCGCCCCCTGACACGCTGTACCTTGGGCAGGCAGCTGGGGTGTCTGAGAACCATACAGGGAAAGGATGGAGTCTTTCGAGAGTTGTTTCTTTCCCACTTCTTCCGCTTTAGTTCCTGGCTCAGGAAACAGGTTCAGGTTTTCGGGAACAGAGCCAGCACTTCCAGCGGTTGGCATAGAGCCAGCGATCTGGGGAGAAATGCAGTGACAGGCTCATCTTTGTGAACACCGAGGATGAAAACATGCAGGCTTGCTCGATGCAGTCACCTAGCAGTCTTTGGAGAAGTCTATTACCGCCCCTGAGACTCACCTTCCTGGAGTCAGAGAGCGAGTTGGATTCCACTGAAGCAAAGAGATCTAGATCCTTCTCTAAACTGTTGCTGGGTCGGCCATTTGGAATTGTGCTGGTCACAGGAGCATCTGGGAGAAACAAACATTGAATGGTAATTATGGCCGGCTAGCCAGCCTTCCTGTCAACTGAGGCAAGGTAGCATGCAGACTGCCAAATAGGCTGCCATGTGTAGTGATTGCAGATTAAGGCAGAGCCCTACGGGGCCCAGGCTGCACACTGCTTAGCTCTGGCTTTGCTGCTCTACCCAGTGCAAGTGACAGTAAGTTTCCTCTTGGGACAGCAAGCACACTGCTGCATGCGAGAGCAGATGGAGCACGTGGAAGCAGATGACTGCTGCATAAGCGGCACGGCTCTAGCATAGCCCAGCTGCCGTGCAGAAGACAGCACATGAATATTTCTGCTGCAACGTCGAGTGCTATGCTGGAACCGCACTGGAGGGCTTTGCCTCAGCTCTTCTGGGGAGTTACATTTCCCTCGCTCACCTGCAGTGGTAAATAAACTCCAGCAATCGTACTAGAATTCACGTTTCCATTCAAAGCGCTTCCCACATCAACCTCTGCGGCATTCAGAGGAACAGATTGTCCCTGAACTTTATTAGGAATCACTGTAGCACGGATCAGTAACACTACAGTTTGCTACCTTGAGAGAATCTTAGGCTTGTAGGAGACCCTCATGCACAAAGGTGCCCAAAGGGGACCTGCAAGCTTTCTGTAAAATCCGAACCAGAGTCAATTAGTGCACCAAACAGCAAGGGCAGGAATGCTCTGCTGGTGCCTAGGGCCATCCGAGGTCAATTTTAGGTGCCATATTGTTACTGGAATACAATTTTACAGGGAGGGTTATACCCCCCGGGACATAAAGCTGATTTGTTTAGTTTATTTGTACTAGATCCCTAAAGAATCAAACTGCTTGGAAAGCTAAAGTTACACCAATAGTCCACCTCTATGTGCCAAATGACATCACAAGAGATCTCCTCTCTAATAAGGAGGTAAGGACTTATCCATTTAACCGATAAGGATACATATCGGTTCTGGTTAAACTCTTCTGCCGGTGCGTGCTGACTTCCAGCCCCGCTCCTGGAAGATGGCTGCTGCCTTGTGCTGCAGGCTCTGCGGTACAAGGTGTATACTAGAGAACCTGCAGTGAAGCTGGGCTCCCAGAGTTTATCAGCTCCCTGGGAGCGGGGGCAGCAGTCGGAGCCAGTGCGTGCCAATGTAATCGTGTAACTGGTTAAAAATTTATACCCCTTTAATCTGTAATAGGAAAAGTGTTTGCAGGCGGAACGCTCTAGATCCCACAGGTAATTTGCACAGCCTTCCCTATTAATCTTTCCCTATTGCAAAATAGCATGTTGCAGCGAATTAAAAGGATTTGTATTTAAATTGGATTTTTTTTTTACGTTAAATAGTTTTGTCTTAAAATATTTACAATGTGAAGTTATGACAACCTAGATTAAGGCCTACATTTACTTGAGTCTATTAAACTCAATCTCATGAAAATATGCACACACGTTTGCTGCTGAAGTTTAAAAAAACCAAACCCAACAAACTAGTAGGAGTCCCTGGCTAAGAAGCTGCAGCCTGAGTTTGCTAAGCCAGCTTGATAGATGTAGCTTCTCCTGCAGGTACAGCGAATATTTTCCTCATTGCCATTCACTGAAAATTGAGAAACTGGGATTTTAAGAAAGAGGGTCCTCCTCCCTTCTAATCCATGAATATAACAGGATGAGACTTATTAGTTTTAACACTTTGAAAGGCATGGGGGACCAAAAATCTCTGCTCACTACTACCTTTGTTTTATGTAACCGATTTAACCACCTTAAATGTGCTGATTTTTTTTTCCCAAACAAAAACAATTTTTAAAATGTTGTTCTGGGGTATTTTTAATAGTCCAGTTGCCATCCAAATGCAGGTCTACACAAATTACAAGGAAGAAAATTAGTTCAGGAAATAAATATTTCATTCACTATTTTCTACCATGTAAAAATTAAGAATCTGAATAAATATCTGTTAAACTGCAGTTGTTCATGGGTGCTTGCTTAAATGTGGATTGATATAATGTAGGCACCTGATGAGCACACACTACCAAGTTTAGCGTAACGGTTATATTTAAATGCATGTCAACGTGTTTGAATGGTATCGACCAATGGGAATCAACCTCTATGAAAATCAAGTGCAAATGCAAAACAAGATTACAATCAATGGTTCCAGCTAGCAGATTTAAATCATGATTTGACTCAATCGATCCTGCCAGCTCAGAAGAGGCTGCATTTCAGTGGTGCCACAGTATAACATGAAGCAGGTTGAGACGCAAGGCATATTGACAAGTACTCAAGAAGTGCCTAAAAATCAGGGACTACTCCTGCATCATTTTCAAGTCCAACTTTCCAGTTAAAAGTTTCCCTTCATTTCTGGGAATGTTAAGGTTGTCTCTCTAGGTTAGAGCAGTAAGTATTTGCTGAAGCAGGCAGGCCCTCTCATTCCAGAGGCCATTTACTTCCAAAAAAGTTGTTTCTTTTTTCCCCTCTCTCCAAAAAAAAGGAAAACGGTGTAATGTAGATTAGTTAGCAAACATCCCAAAGGACTCTGAGCTTTAGCAGCTGTCATCTACTTATAGGCACCACATTTAAAACCATTTTAAACGATTCAATACTTTTTAGATAGCTCCAAAGCATGTAACTTTCTCTTACCAAGACCTAGTAGGTCCATAACAGGTTCAGTAGATTTCGGGGGACTTTTTCTTGGTATCTGCATTTCATCTTTCTTTTGCGGCTGAAACAAACAAACAAACAAAAATTAAAACCCAGAAATCTTGCAGTTTTTCAAACCTTCTACTTAACCTTTGTGAGGAGGGAAAGGATAAAGATTCTGGGCTTGAACTACGACTGCACTGATCTAGTTCAAACTGACAGTGTCTCACACTTTGAAAACAAAAGTTAAAGCAATGGTAAGTCAGACTCAGTTTCCTACAAAAGCAGGTAAAGGACTCTAATGGAATGCTGTGCTTGTATCTTTAATCGGGCTCTCTCTTCTGCCATACTCAAGCAAAGCCTAATAAGCACACGAAAGTAATCAGATCCAATTACTTTAGATAAAGAGGAAAGATAGGGCTGTGTGTCTAACCACTCCCGACAGACATCTCCACCCACCTGTTCCTGGACTGTTCAGAGTCACATATACTTTATACATTTTATGTAGATTCTATAAGAAGGACACTTAAAGCTTCCCAGATTTTCCACTAATACTCTAAACGATTGCCGGACGAGACTCAAGGTTGCATCTTCAGAATACCCTGAGCAGGATCATAAAGCTATAATTCTGGTATAATAGGGATTAGTGTAAACACTAGCACTTTCAGAAACATCCTGTCCCAAACCTCCAGAGTAGCATCTTGCATTTCTTGCAGTCAACAGGAAGGACAGTCAAGCCAAACCGCTTATCTTGACAAGAAATCTACATGTGTCTCAGAGCCAATTTAGTCTGTATCTGCAAAAAACAACAAGCAGGCCTGTGGCACCTTAAAGACTCACAGACTTATTTGGGCATTGGAGTGGAAATTACAGAATATATCATGTCAGTCTTTACGGTGGACTCTATCTATAGACTTGTGAACACTTGCCCAGTCCCCACTCTGAACTTCAACTGATAACCTGTGCTCCAGCTATACTCCTGCGACTCTCTGACATTTATAACTGACAGGCATTATCACTGAAGAGCGAGTGAGCATCAGAACGGACAGCAAAATATAGAGTTTGACTATTTGCGTCTGTTAGCCTTTGCCCTGGATGTAATTGCAATAGTGTTCAAAGGCAACTAGAGGAGCATTTAACCTTACTGGAAACGAATTAGTCTTGTGCTTTCAGTTCTCGTTACCGAATGAACATGCAAGTTTGAACATCAAAATAAGCAGGTTGTGATGCACTGGGAGCCACAATACAGTTAGTTTTTAGCTAGTAAAATGCAGTTAGCCGGATGGGCGAAGAGTAAGACTGGGCTCCCTGAAAGAGTCCTTGTAGGGCTACACAAAATTAGATGGCGCATGCCTTTACTGTAAAGGGAGCTAGACTCCACCACAGCCTTATGGGTGGGGAGTGGGAGGTGAGAGGAATGGCACAAAACAAGGATGTGTTTTGAGCAAAGGAAACTGATCCAGGGGAGACTAGCTGTCCTTATTTGGAGATGAAGTGCCACAAAACCACCCACTCCTTACTATGAAATTCCAAGGTATCACCACAGGGCTACAGTTGCTAGCTAAACCATGACAAGACAGGAATGGGAAAGATTAGATACACAGTATCCCAGAGTTGGAGAACCTATCAAAACGGCAACTGGGATTGACAGCTGTCTGTAGACTGTGGGGAGGAAGGGGATGAACACAACTCTCCAAGCACCTGGTATTGGCCTTTTAGACAAGACAAGGGGAATATACAGAGCACCAGCGTGATTCAGTGCCTTAACCTCTTAATAGGATGAGACCAGAGAAATCTGGGTTTCCATAGAAAGCTGTTCTACTATACTTGAGAAATGTCTGTATCTTTCCAGTAGACGTTTACAATCGACCCGTGGCAGTACTTTTTGCCTTACCATTTTTACTTTCTCAAAGATAACTGGTACCAGTTTCTTCTCAGATGCTGACTCGCTATTCCTTTTCCATTTGTCAGCTTTTTCTTTCTGTACAAAGAAAGATACAGAAGTGAGAGTCAAAGCTCAGAGCATAGCAATGGGAAAGATAAAATAAAAATAGAATCCTAGCATTTCCAAGCAAGTCTGTACTGAATTGCACCCTCCGCAACATGGAAAGCGGCAAGCTAACTAGGTAACTACCGTAGCTGATAAATATCTCCCCATACCCAGCAGTCCCTCCCCTCCCCCCACACCTCTGGTTAAGAGTTTTGCCATGTATTCACATGATAATTTAGATCCATAACAGAAGATACAACTGCAAAATGGCCATGAGACAGTCCCTGTTCTAAAAGAAATGAGTTCCAAATAGGTAAAAATCCCCAACACAAGAGAAATACTTGGAAAACGTCTGTGATCCCACTGAAAATACAATTTACTCAGTTGAAGATGAATAAGTCAAGATGCCCAGTCCTGTACATTTGCCAGTTGATGGCTTTGTGGACAGTTTTATGGTAAGAAATGAATTCAGGAAAAGACAAAAATATCAGGGCAGCGCTTCCAAGTATATGATTTGTCTTCTACACAAGTTCTTAGGAACGAGAAACTAACCCTGAATGTGCTGATGTCAACACTTCGATCCATGTATTTCTTCTTCTCATATTTGTCTCTGATAAAGCCCTCCACGGCTCTGCAAGAGGCTGATTAAGGATGAATGACTCAGAAGTGGAAGCTGTACATAGACATGTTCAATAGTTCTACAAAGTACACTTTGTGATCACAAAATAAGGGTAGTTTAAGGATGTTCTCTTGCAACAGTAATTTTTGTTCCTTTCAGTTAGTGTCAAGCTCGTTAATGCTAAATACACTCCTATGGCAAGTGAAATTCTTCTTGGATCTAGTTACACATCCTGCTGAGGCTACAGTGTTTGCTAGAGATTAGCCTGTGTGTTGGCTTCCTGCCACACCATTCAGCTTCCTCACTAGCAAACTCCCTGAACCTCTACCAGCCTTAGCCTTGCTAAACAGTCTCTCTCGCCAATGCAGTGTCCCTTTCACTGTATATTCACTACAGAAAAAGTTCATTGCTCCTTGAAAAAGTCAAAACCCTGCAGCTCAACTGCTGTTTGACAAATACTTATCAGTGCTTGTTTTACAGTTAAGCAAGTTTTACAAGAAGTCATAGGATTGCAAGCAAACAAAAGTAAAAGTGTGCTAAGACCTAACTACCTACCCTATAAAACTTAAACAACAAATAGTCTGGGAGCACTTTATAGACTCCGGTCATCTGAAGAAGGGGGCTGTGCCCAGGAAAGCTCATGATACCATCTACATGTCTTGTTAGTCTATAAAGTGCTCCCAGACTATTTGTTGGGTTTTTTAAAGTTTATCCTGTACAGACTAACTCAGCTACCCCCTGAAGCTTCTTAACCTGCAGTCTTTGTTCAAGGCAGTTTCAAGGAAGAGTGAGGAAACTCTTCCTTCCCAGCAATGGTTGACTTGCTGTTAGCCAGGATCTAGGGTCCAAGGCACTGGCAGCTTTCCTTGTCACTTTAGGGGAAATTTATTAGAGCAAGTTAAACAGCCATTTCTTGGTCCCCTGTGGCAAGATGCCACAGCTCAGTAAGCCTTGTTCAAGAGCATGAGTGAAGAATTATGCAGTTACTTGCAAAGGCCACTTTGCACCTTAAAGTTAGACAATTAGGGACGTTTATTGCAAAATCAGGATCTATCTAGCCATTTGTTAGCACCACCATTTGGCAGCATACATTTCTTACAATCCTGCACAAGTCATTTTGAGATTTGGGATCCCATGTATCTGAGGGTATGTCTGCACAGCAAAGAAAAACTCACAGCTGGTCCACACCACTTGATTCTGGTTTACAAGGTTCAGATTGTGGAGCTATTTCGACTTCCAGGCTTTGGTTGGAGCAGGGGTTCAAGGATCTGACAAAGGGGGGAGGCCTGAAAGTCAACAGCAATGAAAGAGCCCCATAGCCTGAGCTTCGTGAGCTCAAATCAGCTGGCACAGATCAGGCACAAGTATCTAGCTGCTTTAGAGACCCAACGCTGCGGACAGGCTCTTCGGCTCCTATATTACAGGTTGAACCTCTCTAGTCCGGCACCCTCAGGACCTGACTGGTACCGAATCAGAGAATTTGCCGGACCACGGGAGGTCAATATTGTCTAGCAGCATTACCTACACTCCTACTGCTTACTGGGCTCTTGGGGTAAATTAGAGCTAAATAAGAGAAGCACAAAACACAGAGCCAGGACTGGGGGCGGTAAACAAACTTTATGGGACTGCGGCAAACTTGGCCACACCCATGACAAGCGGACATCTGGCAAACCACTGGAGGTTGCCGGACCAGACAGGCTCAACCTATACCCACAAATGGGCCACTGAGCAACAATCCTGCTTCTTGCTCAGTTTACAGCACTATGACCCTCCAGCCAAGGAGGGCTTCTCTAAGTTAAAGGTGCTGCACTCCCACCAGCTTCAATCTGATCTCAGGCTACTTTTGAAAGTCAGCCCTTGAGTTTATTAGCAAGTCGACAACGCCCATCCCGCACGAGGGCTTCAAGCTGTATCCGAGTGGCTTTATTTAATTCTTATGGCCACAGAGCTTAGGGATCCCTGCCAAGAGCTCTTCCAGTGAAGACAGCAACGTAACAAGTCGGAAGCCTTACATAGACTCAACCTAGCTAGGAACCTGCTTTCATGGCTGACGCTTTGGCATAAAGATCAGCAGTTGCTCTCCTCAGAGAGGCTTGTCTTGTTTTTAAGTCTCTCATATCCCCAGGTAGCAAGGAAAAAGGATGCTGGTCTGTCTGAGGCCGCCTGAAGGTCTCTGGCAGGTAGGCTTCATAGAGACGATTTGCTTTTCCATTTCCCATCTCCTGTATACACTGCAATGCACAAGAGAGAACTTAAGCCATTTATTTCAGCATATGAAAGTTCTGTCACACGCCTATGGTACACCACCACCCTCCAAGAATCTTAAGCTCCTCTTTAATAGAGGCAGAAACATTTTAAAGTAGATCTTTGAGGCATGGCAGCACACTCCAACACTTAACTGGAATAAGTGAGACTTAAATGTCTAAGCAGCCAGAGAACCTGGAGATTTGAAGCTTCATTGCACAGGAGATGCATGAGGGATTTTTTTCATCCTTGGGAGAATTTCATGCTCAGTACACACAGAAGGGAAAACCCCATCGAGTCAGACAGTATATACCCTGAACCAGGCAGGGCCAGTCCTTGGATACATTGCTTTCCATGCCAAAGAGTCACCATTTTCCTTGGGGAAACAATTCTGTAACTCAAAGCCTGACTGGCAAAGTGTCCTGAGAGTCAACCCACACACACCCTTCCCTTGATCCCATGCCATTGCTCTAGTGCTACCCATGTAGTTCCCTTATCAGTGTGTACACCCTTCCATGTATTAGGGAGCTGTCCAACTTGCCTCCTGCTGTGTGTGTGTCCCCCCATACAGGCAGCTATAGAGCTTACTCTTCCCTTAAGTCAGTCTTTCTAGGTAGGAGGCTTTACTAGCTGCAGCATTAGGTCTTAGTAATAAGCTTTGAGATCCCTATTAAAAGGGAAACAGCTATAAGACTTGAGAATTATCCAGTGCTGGAATTTATGCGTGAGAACACGAGCTGGCTGAGCAGAGGATTCCTACAGGAACAGATGACACCCTGTACCAGCAGGTTGTGTCTGTGCTAGGGCAGTGAGATACCTTTTCTGGCTTGGCTCGTTTGAGCAGTATTTGTGATCCCCCTTCTGTACAGCCCCAAGTAGCTAAGAGAGACCCAGCAGTGATAGCCAGACAAGTGCGTGCTTATTTAAGCAGTTACTCGTTTTGGACAAGCGTTCTATCAATAGAACCAGGGTCTGTTTCTACTCCGAGAAGTCTGTTGCACTCCCTACAGGCCACCGGTTTTAATGAGTCAGCTCACAATAAAACTAGCTGTGTTTTGTTTTTTAACCATACAAGGAGGGAAACTTTGCTGTTTTAAATAAGTCTTCCTACTGTTTCACTCTCCCAAGCAGTTTAACAGGTATTTTAACATTTATTGAATCCCATTCTGCCAGAGCAGCAGTTCTAGTCACATTACAGGATCCAGCCCCATTTTTACTTGTATCTGTTCTTGGGTCCACTGGTCGAGGTTGACAGATTTCACTCTGGATATGTGAACGCCTAGATTCCGGTGGATCCCAGCGCAGCGAATACAAATAAACACGCCAATATTCCAGGATGCCCATCGTGGTCCTGCAAAGGGACATCAAAAGAGGCAGTCATGCACATGTTCATAAATCCCCACCACCACCACCACGAACAATCTCTTATGAGAAACTGCATCAAGTGAACTGTGGATTGTAGACTTTGTATTTTCATCTAGGACAGAAATTGGGATTAGACACTAGCAGTCTTCTCTTAAAGAAAAAAAAGTCCAAGTAGAAGACTTAGGAAACTAATGTTTTAGGTTTCCTCCTTCCCCCTGCAAGCTGAATTAGTTGTGTATCAAAACGGAACCCTCTAGAAGTGAAACCAAAGTAATTATAGGGATGCAGAGAGAGTTTGCCCTGCAAGAGCATCCTTTCTTTTAACGCCCCTTCTTTTTAAGTGACCCTATAGCGATCTTGCAGCTAGTGTCCAGCCTTTAGACCCTTGTTGGAGGGCGGTTTCAGAATCAGAATTGAGCATGGAGGGAGACAGACAATAAAACTGGCAAGATTACCAAAGAGTCAGATTTCTGTAGCAGACTATGCCAGACAAACACCGCTGCTCAAAGAGGAGCTGCATTTAATCATGTTCCTTGTCTTAATGTCAAATAACTAAGTCTTCCTTTACTCCTTGGGGGGAAAACCCCAAACCCAAAATTTGTGGTCTGAGATAGCGCCACATTGCTTAAGATGCAGCAGAAGAGAACAGCCCAGCAGTTTATTCTCTCCCCTGATGCCAATATCCTGAGGGACTCTCCACCTTAGGCAGAGCGAATGGATGTTAGGGCTGTAATCCTGAGAGAGAAGTCGATACACAGTTTACTCTTCAGTCTTGATTTTAGATGCAAGGTTAAACATGCAGCTTTTGACAGACAGGAGAGCTCCAAGGTTTGGAAGAAGGGAGGTCATGCTGGGAAAAAAAAGAGGGAAAGCTTGACACGTTAATTTCACGCACTGTACACTAGAACACGAATCTTTCTGTGAAATAAGCACAGAGATGCATTGCCAAGTGAAATACAGAGCTTCATGGATTGCTATTCATCGCCACCAGGTGGCACTCACATTACTGTTCGTATCCCAGCCCCCACCCACACCAGAAACATAAGCGTTTGAAGTTTGACCCATCATTGCCAGCATGAAGAGATCAGACCAGTGTCAAAGTAGCAACAAGTCTGGAAAGAAACCTTTTCTTGATGAGCATAACCGGTTCTCGAAAACTCAGACCAGGTTGGCCACAGTTCGGGGCCTGTTGAATACTTCCAAAAGCCCAGCTGTTTGGTTTGCAAACTCTCATGCAACACGAATTCACACATCTCGAGGCTGGTAGGCCAAAAATGGGATCCAATTGATAGAGGCATGCGTTTGAGCATTTAGAGTGGATACCCATGCACTTAAAAACACCACCTTGCTCAAGGAATAAAAGGAGTAGATAGAAGGCAATAAAGGAAAAGCAGTATAATTTTAGAAAGCAGAAACGTTCGAGACTTGTATGTACAGTTGCATACCAATGCAGATATTTTACTACTTAACCTTTATTTTTCTTCCCCTTCTGGAAATTCTAGTAATGCCAACGCTCTTCAAAACTGAGGGAAAGTTAACAAATCTGGGCACACAATCAGCGCTAAGCCTCGCATCAAGCTCAGTGCGGCCCCCTCCCGCCGCTCCAATAGAGTGCATAAGAGCTTGAAAGATCAGGCCTCTGAATGGAGACAGCCCATGTTTAAAAACAGACTAACTTTAGGACTTACCTTTTACTGGGCCAACTTTTGTTGGTGAAAGAGACAAACTTCAGGTCTGAAGAGCTCTACGTAGCTCAAAAGCATCTCTTGCCAACAGAAGCAGAGCCAATAAAAGACATTTAGTCTCTAAACCTGGGACCAGCAAAGCTACAAGAATGCTACATTTAGGACTACCAATCACAAAGTTGACTGGACTGCCCATATCAAAATGATGGATACAGCACAATAGCGTAGTCTACTTGCTAATTAAAGAAAAGTTTGCAAAAAACTATACCCGCTCTAGCCATACAGAGCTGAGTTAGATATAATGAAAGGTAACGTCCATTAATAAGTGACCAGATCAGCGCTAGGGATGTTAAAATGCGGCTAGTTGTGTGAACGTATAACTGCTGAACAACTGCCCCGATACGGCATATAACCAGGCTTATCTGTTCACTATTTACAGGGTTATAGGTTCCCATCTCTAATTAGCACCTAACAAGTGACAGCTGTTGAGAATTAAAACCCTCTCCTCCTGAATCTGAATTCCAAAACCAGGTGAGTTCTCAGAAGCAGTTTCTGGTGGGAATGAAATGGATCATATAGAAATAGATCAATGAGCCATTCACTGGACAACTATAAAGCATTTGACTTCTGATTCCTCACCCCCGCGAAAAAAAAGAAACACAGGCTTGGCGTACACTCAGTGTTTCATTGGCCTGACTCTCTGGAAGAGGAGTGATTTTTTTAAAAGTATAAACCACTTACTGTTTATTCCAGTTTGACAAAGTGAAACACCTTTTAGAGAGGGCATAACTGAACTCTGGGATAGGTGGTTTGCAGTTTTAGCTGAAAGCTAGTTAAGCAGCAAAACTTAAGTTTAGACAATGTCTTGGCACCCCAGTAATTGCTAATGCCCTTTCAATACTTGAGGGAATGCAGAATTGTGTTACAGGCGTGTGAACCGTGGTAGCCTTTTTCTAGGAAGGGGCAGGCAGAGTTCCTGCCCTGAAGAACAGTTTTATTCACTAACTCCTTGCATGTAGAAAACTGCAGCGTACCCTTTTAGATGAGGCACTCGATTCCAGCAAGACATCTGGCGAGGGACAGGGCAATTAACTCCCTTACATCTGGTGTGAAAGCAGGATTCAGCTGAGATTCCGTAGGAAGATTGTCAGAGGAAGGGGAATTCATGGAGAAAAATCTTTCAGAAGATGGAAGTTCTCACCATAGTATGGTAGAATCAGCCTTCAGGCTTAGCAGCATTTCCCTAGTCTCTGTGGGCATGGGGGAGGCCAGAGTGTGGTCAGCCAAGCAGGATAGCAGCAAACATAAGTAATATGGAGGAATTTACCCTATGGTGACAACCACATGTACAGAAAGGAAAGCTAACTTGGGGGGAGAATGAACCAGTGACAGTATGGCTGATCTGGTATACACCAGCAACACCATCACAGGACCTAACCAGCAACACCTCTCCTGCACATCTACTAACGTAATATATGCCATCATGTGCCAACAATGCCCCACTGCTATATACATCGGCCAAACTGGACAGTCCCTACGTAAAAGAATCAATGGACACAAATCAGATGTGAGGAATGGCAACATACAAAAACCTGTAGGGGAACACTTCAATCTCCCTGGACACACAATTGCAGATCTCAAGGTAGCCATCCTGCAACAAAAAAACTTCAGGACCAGACTTCAAAGAGAAACTGCTGAGCTACAGTTCATCTTTAAGTTTGACACAATCAACTCAGGATTAAACAAAGACTGTGAATAGCTTGCTAACTACAAAAGCAGCTTCTCCTCTCTTGGAATTCACACCTCCAGATCAGCTACTAGAAGTGGGCCTCATCCTCCCTGATTGGACCCACCTGTCATCTCCAGCCTGATTCTGGCCTGCATATTTATACCTGCCTCTAGAAATTTCCACTACATGCATCTGACGAAGTGGGTCTTTGCCCACGAAAGCTTATGCTCCAAACACTTTGGTTAGTCTATAAGGTGCCACAGGACTCCTCGCCTCAAGTGCAATATGTAAGCTATAAAAATCCTGTTAGTTGCCAACATTTTTGCTTGAGCCCAACAGATGCTGTCCTTTCAGATAACAGACTTGCTTCCCTTCTTTTGTTGAGAAGAGCCGACAAACTGACAATTAAACGAGATCAGATCAAGAAGCAAATGAAATGTCAGGAGTTCCAAGAGGGGGAAAAAACGCAGTTCAAAAAAGTAGAAAGGTTAGTAGAAAAACATTCTCGGTATTTCTACTTTTTAGAACTAAGGCAAACACCGATTCAAATTTAATGTTAGGAAACTGATGGTACAATACAATTGAGACAGAGTTAAGCATATGCAGACTAAGGATGTTAAGTATTGAGTAAATGACTAATTGTGAACTTGATGCAATTTGTATTGGAGTACATGATTAGTCGATAAGGGGCCACTGTGTCTCTGCAGTTTAAATGTAGGAGGATCTGGGTGTACAGGCACTTAAACTGCAGAGCCACAGCGGGGGTAGGTCTGGAACCCAGCTCGCACCAGGTCTGCTTCAGTCCCGGCTCGTGCTGGGGCCGGACCACTGCGCCTCTGCCTTTTAAATGTAGTAAGAGCCGGGCTAGTCAACTACTCTTTTACATCCCTAATACAGACATCCCAAACATACAAAGATGCCTACATATTTTAATCAAACATCCACTGTACTTTAACTCCAGCCTTATGGAGATTGTAAAGCATGTAAATGCAGGAGACACCTCAACCTTTGCTCTTTATAGTATAAAGCAGTAGCTCAGTCTTCGGCTAAGTTAACGTTAGCTCATTAGTCTTGGGCTACTTTAACATGGTCTTGTTGTCATTTGTGAACTCTTCAGAGAGAAGGAAAAGGATTTTGCTGCCCTTAGGCAGAAAGAGGGATGCTGCAAACCAGAGTTGTTGACTCGAGTCCCACGACTTGAACTCGAGTCCAAATTAAGTCTCCTAGGTGACTCGACTTGAGACTTGACTCGGGTTCATTGTTTGTGACTTGAGACTTGCTAATTTTGTTAAATCGACTTGGTGAAAAAAAATTGTCCAAAAATGCCAACATCGATAGCTTGTACAAAAGTGACTTGACATTTTTTAAATTAAGACTCGAGACTCGACTTGGGACTTGAACTGTAGTGACTTGAGACTCGACTTGGACTTGACAATGATGACCTGAAGATAACACTGCTGCAAACTGAATGGCTCCAGTGTACAGGAGAAACTGTCTGTGGAGGGAGCTGGAATGGGTGGATACAGGCAAGGCTCAGTACAATGGAAACAACTATATAAATAAAGCATTAGGGATGGGGAGAACACAAGGATCAGCCTGTTAATGGGAATGTAAGGCCACCTTAGACTTGCACAACTGAAGCAGGAGCCACATAGCGAACTGTAAAGTGACAACTGATATTACAATTAATGTCAATCAGTACCCTTCCTTCTTAGGTAATAAGGAACCCTGAAGGAAGCACATGATATATTGCTTGGGAGAGCCCTTGTGGTAGAAACAAGACAAAGTTAATCCTGTGCTGAACAGTCTATCCTTCATGAAATGTTGGGCAAAGTCCAGCTGTACAAACAAAAGCGAGTAAAGAATATGCATGACGAAGTATTGCCCTCCACAATCGTCAATGACAAAAGTCACTATTTGAGCCTTTCAGGCTAATAAAGGATTTTATTTGGATTTCTCGGACATGCTTAGCTCTGCAAGCATTTGGGGGGAAAAAGATTATCCCACTAATGTAAATGCAAACAAGACTTATTTCCTCATGAAAATTTCTAGTGAAGGTTTTTGTAATCATGGGATCAAAAAAAAAAAAGAGGAAGTTGTTCACATGAAACCTCCAGTTCTGAGAACATGACGCAAGAGAATATTGTTTACATTGTAGTCAGTTTCAAGAGTGCTACTCATGCAACTTGATTAGACCCTTAAAAGCTGGTTCAGAGAATACTAGAGAAAGGTCCTACAAAAATTTAGTTTTAGGAAACTAGAGTATGCAGAAAGTTAAAACTATACTACACAGTAAAATTAGACTGGTGACCTGCAATTTCAGTTGGGAACTAAATGCAAGAGACATAGGAATTGACATGTAACGAACAACAAAATTAAGACACACAACATTCTGGGATAGTGCTTTGCTTTTTAGATGAACAACTTTTCTGAGGGGGAGAGACAATGCAATACCCCAGTCCTAAAAGCATTTGTCAATATAGCCACAAGAATTGCTAAAGAGTACTGGTAGGCCTCTCCCATGGCTTTTATCCATCCAAAAGCTCCTGACTAATAAGAAGCTGGAGCATTAGGCAAGAGAACCCATTTTATTCTATTTGCACCTGTGTAAGAGATGTGAAAGGTTAATCAGTAAGCATTACCCTTAGTGGGTGATGCTTACTGGTTCCAGCCCCAACCAGTTAACTAGAACAGTCTCTGTCCACTGCGGGCCGGGGTACTCCCTCCTGCAGTGGAGGTGCTGCTCAAGTCCAGCGATATTAGGCGGTGGGGGAAAGAGGAGCACTCCAGCCCAGCCAGGCTGGAGCAGTTCCCCCCCCCCCACTTCCGTGCCTTATAACTGATTAACCAACTAAATGGGATTTTACATCCCTACTGTGCAATCCTATTTCCCCCTTCCCTTTGTGAATTACAGAAGACAAGGCAGGCAGAATGTGAAAGCCCTTTAAAAACCAATTTAGTAAGAAAAACATTTGACTTGACAAATAGTTGAAGAACATGGAAAAAGTTATTCACATGAATAATCCAGACAGAAAATTGAGATATCAACACTATACTGTAAACACTGTTCCCAGGAGGCTGGCAGAATTAGTCACCAGATGGCTATAAAACTTTTAAGATCTCAATGAGCACTTGCTCTTCTATGCATAAAGTTGGAAGCTGGCTGCACTCTCTTCTAGGAAGACACAAGGAAGCCTGATGCCACAATCAATTTTATTTAGTATTTTGAATAAATATAGTGTTCATAGATGCAATGGACCTGGCACCTGTTAGAGCTACGCATAGTGCACTTGAATGCTGACCAGTTTTCCTGATAAACCTGTGTGAAGTAGGGCAGTATGGTGTGAGGTCCTGGTTTCTCCTAAATGGAGACTGCTAATTGTTGGAGGTGAACAAGGAATTAAGGGAAAATTGGTAATTTAGCATTATGCTATTAGGGAAAGGGAACCAGATCAAAATGGAGCGAGATAGGTAAAGGAAGCCTGTCCATAGCCTATTATCCCTCGCTATATCACCTCCCTTGACAGCCGGGAAGACCAGAATGCCTCAATCTTGACCCAGGGATGGCTAGCAGAGAAAGCCCCTCTAGGAATGAACACCTGCCTGGTAGGTAGCTCTATAGCTCATTCACTCCTTGGGATGCTCAGAAGAGGACATCACAGATTCCAATTAAGTCCTAGGTGGGAAGAAGGATGTGGACCAATAGACTGACCCAGTTTCCCACAGGATAAAGAGCTACTTCTAGTAGCATGGATTTGAAGACTTAATCTAGAGTTTAAAGACTCCGTGTTCTCCATATTCCTTTACCAGTCTTATTAGCTACACAATATCCCACCTTCATCAAAATAGATTGCTCTGTAAAGTAAGTTGTGCCACTTTTTTAAAGCATCTGTAATCCCAAAACTCTTCTTCACATGTAAGAAAACATTGAGGCATTACCTAGGAGAAAAAAAAATTGCTCTACATAGTACCTTTCTAGAAGGCTCCTTTAAAAAAAAAAAGGCTCTTTAAAAGCTCCCCACCAGTTACATTTCACACAGATTTTACTGGTTTTGAATCATTTGCTATACATGGAAAATGTCATGCAAAGGGAACTTTCATTTTAAAAATCCCAGGGGGCTTCACTCTTTGCCCTCCTTTATTTCAGCGCACAGTATTTTGTCTCAAGCTGCTTATGCAAACTTCCTCTGTAAAAACCCTGAAGGCATTTATGAATAAGCAGAAATTGGCTGCAGAAGAGGGAAGGGGTGGGAGGGAGGATGAGGTAAAATAGATGCTTTCATTGGACAGGAAGGAGAGAGCTTAGCTATTCAATTCCTAATGAAATAATCTCTGTGCAAACAATTGTTCAATGTGCAGGCTCCCTGCCAGCAATTACTCCAGCAAAAGCCCAGCTGTAAGAGGGAAGAGTGTGGTGAGGACTACACAATCCATACCAATGCTACCGCATGTGTTGGACTGAAACATCCTGCAAGCATCTCCCTCGACAGTATGTGTGGGGGAAGACGATGTGGGAAGTTGTGCAGGCAACACGACAGATCCCAGTAAGACATTCCTGGTAGCCAGCTGGAAAGTTTCCATTGAACTGGAACGGAGAACAATTCCCCCTTGCCGGTGTCCGGTCAGCCAACTGATGAATTCTAAAGCTATTTTTTTAAAAAGAGTCCCAAATACTTTTCACTGATTTACAATTTCTCTTCTGGAAAGGGATATTGCTTAAGAGGACTTACTGGAATTCACTCTTCATGTGAAAGTCACGTTCCGCAAGACAGGAGGTTACAGACTGCAGTTTCCTCTTGGATTCCTCACGCCACACATGCAATCCGTCATGTTGCATCAATCCAGGATGCAGCATAGTGCTTATATCTGCCCAATTTCAAGAAATTTGCCACTGTTCTACAAGGACAGTCAAGGCAAACTCACCAGCTTCCCATAAAGGTCCTACCTCTCAAGTCTGGCACCCTCAGAACCTGACTGGTGCCAAACCACGGGAGGTCAATAGCAGCATTACCAACACTTCCACCTCTTAATGGGCTCCGAGAAGACATTTAGGGGTAAATCAGAGCTAAATCACAGCACAGAACACCAAGAGCCAGGACTAGGGGCTGTAAAACTTCATGGGACATGGCTCAGAAGTGGACATGCAGCTAACTAAAATCACATCAGACCACGGAGGTTGTCAGACCAGAGAGTGCCAGACTAGAGAGATTAAATCTGTAGATGACTGAACTAAATACTTAATGCAATCCCGTTAGAATCTAGGAGTAACTCAACATTAATTAAAAATTGTCCTCCCTCCTCTCCCCCCAAATCTATGGACAGTTGGTTTGAAGGATGTTGTGACCCATTGTAAACTGAGGGAGTAAAATCCAGATATCTGATACTATGAATACCACAAAGCAGACTCTCAGCTCCCATCTTCTCTTGGGTAAAGAGGAAGTTAAAGCAGAATCACTGTTGTCAATGGAGCGAGCCAGGGATACTTTGGCGACTGAACATGGAAGAGTTGGCTAATACATCTAGAAGCTTGGCTTCAAGAAGCCACTCTAAGGAGCATGCTTCCTTCGAAAGCCATCTTTAAAGGGTTCCTCCTCCCGCCCCGCCCCGCAATGTATTTTCCTGGTTAGGTAAAAATACCTAATCTAGTTGCAAGTCAACACAGTTTGATAGTTATACCCAGGAGAATGAACCTTGCTACGAAAACTAAGTTCAAAATGCAAAAGGAGATTTAAGAAACCCAGTAATTTAAATCAGATTTTAAATGGTTCAATCTAGTGTCCAGAAGGTCTAATGGGGAGAGCTGGGCAAGTGAGATTCAGGACTCATCTGCACAATTTTTAGCATGTGTCAGCAGGATCTACACGGGTCAGTTAGAATACGTACCACCATACCATGCACTAATCCCCACCCAGGTGTACCTTACTGCACTGTGTCAAGGAGTGATTAGATTCCAGAGATGTGGCTTTACAGGGACTTGTTCCCCAGGCTGCGTAACCACTAAGCAAGTCCCACCTCACATAACTGGTCCTGTTTCACACATTGTGGACATAAGGGACAAGACGTGTGAAGACAGCTATTGAACAGCTGCTGATAGCAAGGTAAATCAGTAGTTTTCTCTCCTGTCTACTATATACATCTTGGGCACTCTTTCAGCATCCCTTCCAGAAAAGAAAATCCCCCACAGAAGTTCCATGGTGTTAAGATGTGTTGGCATAAACAGGACAGTTAACTGAAACTTTCCCTGGTAACATGAGAAATATTGATGACATTCGATCACAGAGACCTCAGTGCACAGGGCTACAATTTTTGCAGGATCAATTAGAAATGTTACAAGAACTCTGCTTTACTGACTTTATTCTTTATTACGTATGTTCACAAGGTGTGAAATGGGATAGGTGTATGTGCAAACAAGGATCTGTTCCAGACGTGGGTCTTGCTTAGTGTTTACTAATTTTAATCTCATCTGGAAGGTGAAGCTGCCAAGTAGTAAGTCTGGCTTCTGAAAACAATTGCTAATACAGCCAGGAATCTCTCCCCTCAGGACATATGCACGTGATCATGTCCAATAATGAATCAGATTTTGCTGATCTGAAGGTCTCAAGCAGAAAGAGCCAATGACATGGTTTATAAAGAGACTCTTTTAGACCAAAAGAAGTGACTAAATTGGGGAGCAATTGTATTAAGGTCACTGATACGTCACAAAATCCTGCTTCATTTACTTGTCAAGTGGCAAAAGCTCTGTCGCTTCCCAACTATTTGTGTATTTGGCATTGAATATTGTTATCTAGTGAAGCTATTGGCCATCTAGTACAGGTTGAGTCTCTAGTCCGGCAACATCTGCGATCCAGCATGATTTTAGTTAGATGTCCACTTACCACGGGTATGGCCAAGTTTCCGATAATTCCATTAGTTTGTTTACAGCCACCAGTCCTGGCTCTCAGTGTTGTGCGCTATTATTTAGCTCTAATTTACCCTTAAATATCTTTTAAGAGCCCCATCAGCCGTGGAAGTGCTGGTAATGCTGAGACACAATACTGACCTCCCATGGTTTGGTAAATTCTGATTTGGCACCAGTCAGATCCCAACGGTGCCGGACTAGAGAGGTTTAGCCTATATTGCTACAGGGGGACTGAAGCACTCAGCAGTACCCCTCTCTAGAAAGATTTTTAACAACTCACAATCACATGTCCAGTGGTCCCCACACACCTGTAGCAGTCACCTGTGGGCTTGGAGGTAGTTGCTAGAACTGAGCCAGACAGGTTTTTTCCCTTGCTGTGGCGAGCGGATGGAAACAAGTAGGAGCTGCTGCAATTGTGTTGTGAGCAAGACACGAGAAGTCATTCTTCCGCTCTACTCTGTGCTGGT
>JANRFK010002918.1:13555593-13569306 GCA_030068395.1 Apalone spinifera | reverse complement strand
ACCTGGGGGACAGGGTCTGGGAGGGGGTATGGGTGCAGGAGGAGGGGCTTGGGGTTTGGATTATGTGGGGAGAGGGAGGCAGAGGGTTGGGGGAGGGAGGGACTGGGATGCCAGAGGCTCCCTGCCTGCCCTGCCCCCACACAGGCTGCAGAGGCTATGTGGATCTGTGAATACTTGCAAGCCTGAGGGTAGGAGGGAGGGGTACTTTGCTCACTTCCTATTGTTCAAACAGGCAGCTCCCATTGACTAGAAACTGGCCAATGGGATTGTGCTGGGGGTGGGTCAGCGTGTGAAGTCGCCCCTCCCCCACTTCCCCAGCTCGCAGCTGTTCAAAGACAAACAAGGCCCTGCAGCTGCTTTTCTCAGCAGCGTACAGGGGGGCAGGACAGACAGGGAGCCTGTCTGAGGCTCCCCACAGTGTCCAGGGGCAGGATCCGATGGCCCACATGAAGGATGTGGCCCATGGGCTGTATTTTGCCTAGTCCCGCTCTAAAGGATCGGAGATGAGCCCAAGGAACAATGCAAATGCATTCACATGAACGGTCTCTCTGCTGGCCTCATTCTCCATTATTATTCCACTAAATCAAAGCAGGGCAGCAGCAGACGGCCCAGCTCTGCCCAGTCTACCTGCGTGACTGCGACAGGTCCAGTTATTAGTGCAGCAGGAAAGTTCCACCTGGATGAACCCTGTTGCCGTCCGTGGCAGAGCAGGGGCTATCTGCCTGCCTGCACCTGGTGCACAGAGAAGGCACGGCCTCCCTCTGCTAGCACCCGCATGAACCTCCTCCATTCAGTCCTGGGGAAAGGGCTCACGTCTTCTCGTGCAAAGCTGCTCTCTGACGGATTCCTTGGCAAGGGCGGTTGTTTCCTCTTGGAAACCCCAGCTCAAACACTGCAGCTGGTCCCAGTGCATTCACCCCAGGGCCACATGAGGCTCAACCCACATGTTTAATGAATAACTCTCTCCTTTTTCCCAGGGGCCTCCGGGCCAGGTTGGACTTCCTGGGGAAATCGGAGTCTTGGGCCGTAAGGTGAGGAGGACTCACCTCTCTGGGCAGGCGCCGGTTTGTTTCCTCTGACCCTAGCTAGGAATGAGCCGGGTTTTCAAGGGGGCCAGCTGAGTCCCTGCTCTTGTTAAGGTTAGTTCTGGCTGCGGAGCTTAGCTCCTGCTGGAAACATCTTTGTGGAAAGACACCTCCTGGTGATGGCTCTCTCCTGTAGCTGTCCTCAGGTGGCTACGGGCTTATGAGCAAGAGAGTTGCTGCTTCATTTCAAAGCAGCAGGGGATGTCTACATTTGCTGCTGCAAGTTGTGAGTGCAAGACCCGGAGGTGACTAAATTCAAAGAGTCTCCATGCTATGCAGCCTTCAACAGGCGGTACAGAATTGTTCACCCAACCTGACTTAGTAACTACAGCCTTTGTGTGTTGACTTTATTTATTGTGGTTGCTTCTTTTCAGGGTGAAGCAGGCCCTGATGGACCACGAGGCCCCCCCGGACCTCCGGGGAAACCTGTGAGTATTAACCCATCTCCGCTACAATTTCCCATCTGGGGCCTTGGCATGACGGGTGGATGAAGGGAGATTCCTCCATCCAGGCCTGGGGATCAGACAGAGGCCACATGTGGCAGAAAGTCAGAATCAGAGCCACAGGTGGCGGTGAAGGGCCCGATCCAGGGAAACACACCGCACCCCGATGAGGCCTGTAATGCAGTGCTGAACCTGCCCCGCAGCCATCTGCCTAAGTGGAAGGTGACCTGAGTTAATCAAGGCTCATGCTTCAGGGTGTAAAGCTGGTCTCTGGGGGGGTGGTCAGGAAGGAAACCTCCCTGTGTGTAGTTGGGCACTGCCTTAGACAGGCCACCAGAGCCAGTGAGGAGCAGGTGGGTCAGGGGATTCATGGGCCCATGATCGAGGCTGATCTGATTAAACCCCCCTCATCGAAACGGTGGATGAATCACAGCATGGTCTGCGTTTGGCCAGCCAGCTCGCAAGGGCAATATGGGGCCTTTGGTCTAGATGTGAGCTGCAGGGTTTCCCATGGCATTGTTTGCAGACTGAAATGTGCCGAGGGCTGTGCTGGGACACAGGGTTCGGACGCCTGGGTGTGGTTTGCAGCTTTGAGAAGAGAGGGTGTCTTGTGGCTAGAGCAGGAGAGGACTCTCAGCTGGGACTTCCGGCTTCTATTCCCAGCTTTGCCAAGGAGTCACTGCATGACCCTGGGCATGTTGCTTCCCTGCTCTGTGCTTCAGGCCCCCCTCCATAAAGGAGGGTGCAATATTTACCTGCCTCTATACACTGTTTTGTGATTAAAATGCTGTGTATTATTACCACCCTGCTAGGGAACCTGACGGTCTATTTCCTTCCAGGGTCCCCCAGGGCACATCCAAGGGCTGGAAGGCAGTGCGGATTTCCTGGTAAGAACTGCAGTGACGCTGGCCATGTCTACACTATGAAATTACAGTAGATTTCCGATAATCCGGAACCTTTGGGACCTAGGTGGTGCCGGATTATCAGATATGCCGAACTATCAGGAGGTACTATAAGCTGGTTATATATATATATACTGTATCCAGTATATACTGTATATAAAGTGTTTTAACCCTTTTTATTGTACATACTGGATACAGTATACTGTAATTTTTTTTAACCCTTTTTTACCCTTTTTGCTCGGTTCAGCAGCTACTGCTGCTGCGTTGTGACTCGTTTTTGCTGAAGCTCACTGACTAGGTTCTTGCCATTTTGATGCCGGACTATCAGGAGTGCCGTACAATTGGATGCCGGACTATTGGAGTTTTACTGTGGTTCAAAATTACTAAATTTGACTTAACTCACAATTTGTCAAAATCGAATGAGCGTGTCCACCCTACGGGGAAGCCTTGAAAGGAGTCCGAGGCAGGCTCCATTAATGTGGATGTGCTACCTCAGACTTAGCGCCTCAGCAAGCCCTGCGGCGTCATTAATTCGAATGACTCTGGGGAGTCGTTCTTTCGAAGTAGCGGCACCGGCGCGTCCACACGACCGTGATGTCGAAATAACTATGTTGGAACTATTAGCGTTCCTCCTGATGAAAAGCAAGCGCACAGATTTCAAATTAAGTGGCCCGTTATTTCAGAATAGCGGGTTTGGTGGTGGGTTTGGTGGTGTGGACGCTCCGTTTACAAATTCGACCTTAGGGGGGCTATTTTGAAAGAAAGACTTTAGTGTAGACCAAGGGTCTGGGAGCAAACTGAATCTGTCAGTTCCTGCCTTTTCCTTCATGTACCCTTTGGGCTGGTGTACAGACCCGAGCTTCCCCTTTGCGGCTGGCATGTGGGCAGGTGTATCCCCTTACGGCAACCTCCTAGAAGTGCCAGGCCCCCTTTTGTGCTCATAGAACCAGGTCAGACCCTTCTGTGGTGGCTCATAGAACCAGGTCAGACCCTTCTGTGGCGGCTGACAGACCGAGGGGTTAGCGGGCCCCTCAGCAAGCCAAGCCTGTCCCTACTGAGGTAGCTGTGAGTTCCCTCAGCCATGTGGGCCACCCCCAGCCCGGGAGTGTCTGGTTCTACAATGTGAGTGTCAGCGCTGTAACCAGGCAGGGGTTTCCCACCTTTTGTCCTCAAGGGACGTCATCATGAGAATGGGCTTCCATGTATGCCACGGGGGAAATTGTTACTTCCTGGGGGGTATTTCTCCTGGTGGCTGTCTCTGCTCTCCCCCAGCCCTGTTGGTGACCTGTGGCTAGCTCGCTCCAAGGGTCCCAGCCCAGTGGCCAGCAAAGTCCTGGCAGGACTGGTTGACTTTGATGCGAGGTGGATCATCGATCGAAGAGTGTGTGATGGAAGGTGGGGGAGGTGCCGTGGCTCTGTGGCTCACACGAGACCGCCCCCGTCTCCTGGGTCCAGTCTGGGCTGCGTTCTGTTTGTGATTTCACAGAGCAGGACAGACCCCTGAATGGAGACCTTTTCTCTCCAGAGCAGTGGGCGGGCTCCGTCTCTGGCCCAGCTTGGGGGCTTAGCGCTGGCTCTGCTCACCTGAAGCCCCAAAGCTGCGGGCACCCAAACGGCCGCTTTGCGACAGGCGAATCGTGGTTTCTGAGTTCGAAAAGCAACTTTTCTCTCTCCCACCCACCAGTGTCCGACCAACTGCCCGCCAGGGCCCAAGGGCTCCCAGGGACTGCAGGGAATCAAGGTAAGATAACAACGTCCCTGATCATGTATTGAACCAGGCACCTCAAAGCATCAGTCGCACCTTCTTGAGCTGCTCTTTGTATTACTGCAGCACCGAGGCACCTTTGCTGTGGCCCGGTACCGGTGCTGAGCTAGGTGCTGTGTGGACACAAAGGATCTAAGGCAGCGGTTTTCAAACTGTTTTTTTTTTTTCTCATGACCCAGTTGAAGAAAATCCATGCCACAACCCAACAGAATGTAACTGGAGTGTTGGCTCTGGGGTGGGCTGAGGAGGAGAGCTTTGGGGTACAGGAGGGGGCTTCAGCTTTGGGGAGGGGTCAGGGCTGGGGCAGCAGCTCCTGGTCAGCGGTGCAGCCAGGGGGCTAAGGCAGCTTCCTTCCTTTCCTGGCCCCACAGACCATGCTCTGCCCCAGAAGCAGCCAGCAGCAGGTTCCTAGCTCGTGGGAGTGCGGAGCTAGTGTTCAAGGCAGGGGCAGTGGGGGGAGCCCTGTGTGCTCCCCCCATACCTAGGAGCCGGGCCTGCTGCTGGCCCCTTCTGGGGCGCAATGCAGTCTGCGGTGCCAGGCCAGGCAGGGAGCTGCCTTAGCACCCCCGCTGATCACCTGATCCCCCCTGCCGCAACCCCCGACATCCCACCCCCCAGTGCTGGGTCGTGACCCGTCGTCTGGAAACCGCTGCAATGAACCATACAGTCAGCCCTGTATGTTGGGTTTAAATGGCTTAGTTTGGCCGTTGCGGGCATCCAAACTGCTTCACGGGATCCAGCCCCTCGAGGGGGACAGAGACACGCCCGGCCAGCGTGTTACACTGGGGACGCTGCCTCGGGGACCTGCCCTCCGCATGCCTGCCAGACCCCACCTCAGCTTCCAAAGGGTCGGGTGCTTCAGGCAGGCTCCCCAAACCCGGCTGCCTATGCCAAGCCCCTCCTGGCATCGGTGCGGGAAAGAGGGGTGCAGGGGATGCTGCAGGCTTGAAGTAGTCGTAACAACCCACGTACATGGTTTCCGTGCTCAGCACCACCACTGTACACACCACCCCTGCCGAAGTAAAAGAGTCCAGGCGTCAGCTGTGTACGGCTGCCCTCCATCGTCCTCCGCTGCCCTCTGTCAGCCTGGGGGGTGGAAGGACACAGTGGGTGCAGCCCACTCTCAGCCGTGTGTGTGCCGGGGGGCTGAGCACGGGAGCGGCAGGAAAACGCCCACCCATGCTCCTGCATCATGTGTGCAACTCCCCCCGCCGCGCACGTCCGTGCCCGCGTACCCCACCAGGCAGATGCTGAGTTCGCCCTTCACTGTGGTGCTGCTTCGCGTGAGGGACTCGGAGGAGCCTTAATCCCTCTCGCTTTGCTCCTGCAGGGACACAGAGGCCGCTCCGGTGCCCTCGGGGAACCAGGCAGACAGGGCAGGCCGGTGAGTAGAGCTCCCCTTACCGGGCATTGTAGGCTGCTGGAGAAGGGTCGGGGGAAGGGGGAGGGAAGGATCTCTGCTCTCCTCTGTGTGGTGGTGAGATGCGGGGTCAGGAGGCTGAAGAAAGAGAGGATGGGTGGGGAGGGGAGAGGGGAGGCAATGAGGAGGGAAGGGGTGGAGGGAGGAGAATACTGGAGAGAGGGAGGAACGTGGGTACCGGAATGAGAAGGAATACGAGTGAGGGAGAGGGGAAAGAGAGGGGTCCCCGCCCCCAGGCTTGCCTCTGGAGGGCCAGTTAATGGAGCCGGTGCTTCCCATAGAGTGTCCCAGGCTGCCTGCTCTTCCCAGCGCTGCTTGGGGACGGGCTCTCCATCCTCCTTGGCTATTCAAATCCCATCCCCCAGCACCACTCCTCCCAGGGTCCCATGGGTGGGAGACAGAGGGGCTCTGGGTAGTTTATACCTCAGGGGCGGCCGCCTTTCCTGTACTGACGTCTCTGGTCTCCTGTTCCCCCTAGGGCTCCATGGGCGACATGGGCATTTCCGGAGAACAAGGCATCCCCGGGCCTCCAGTAACGTATTTACTTCTATTTACCATTCTTATTGCCGGGTGCTTCTGAGCGAGACTCACAGCCAGGAGGATTCATTGATTTGCCATGCACATATTAGGTGTTCAGGGAGCAGGGAACCCTCCCCCCCAATCCCTCCTCTGAGTCCAACAAAGCATAGCTCCCCATGGCCTCGCTGCTCCCCACAGTCTGACCCATCCCTCCGTCAGGGGAGTTTGTCTGCCACAGTCTCTCTTGACCCTATCCCATCCCTTCCCCTCTGGGGCTGTGCTCAGGGATTCCGCATCCTATTCAAATCCTGGGACACAGGGAGGAGCCAACAAAAGCCCCACCCCCTGGGAGGGCGGAGCCACAGATCCCAGAACGTCACCGATTACAGGAGACAAAGGATGGAAAAAAATGAGGATGTGGATCACGGAGTCGGAGCATGGATTCCAAGGGGACAGCAACCAGCAGAGGTGCCTGGACAGCACCCGCTGTGAGACAGAATCGAAGGAGTCAGGAGAGGGGCCAGAAGAACTCTGCTTGAACAAACCAGGGACTGGAACAAAGCCCACAGTCACAGAGAGCTCGCCCATCCAGCTTCCTCCTCGGCCATTGCAGCCTGTGCCAGGAGGGGATGAGGCAGCTCCAGCAGTCCTGGAGTCAGAAGTTTTCTATTTGAGTGAGAAGTTTTCTATTTGAGCCAGGGAGGTTCCTTTACATCCGTGGTGTCCAACCAGTTCTGAAGCAGTAGCCACTCAGTAGCCACTATAATGGCTACTGTTATAGCGAACTAGCCACACTCCACTGGCCAAATAGCCACATTGTTCAGGCCACACTCCACTGGCCAAATAGCCACATGTGAGTAGCTAGCATACTGGGCACTATGGCTCCATATAGTGTCACCAAAACACCTCCAGCTCCGCCCTCCGGAGAGAAGGGAGCAGCCAGCTCTGAGGCCGGTGCAGTCCTTGGTCTCCCATGTTGCCATGGGGGTGATGAAGGAGGCCAAGGGCTGGGCATTGGGCGGGGAGTCAGGAGGACGTCTCCGTTGTATTACAGGCTATAGCCCTCACAGGCAGTTGTGACCCTGGGCTAGGGGCAGCCAGTATGCTAGGCCGGGGGAGGCTTTTCCTTCCCAAACCGCCAGCCTGGCCCCATCCACACTCCGCCCCCCAGAATGCCTGCTGTAGGCGTCCTGAGGCGTGGAGTGTGTTGCTGCTCCTGAGGCTTCCTTCTCTGTGCGTGGAAGCCAGGGAGGCTGGGGCTATGTGCCAGGCAGGGGGCGGGGCTTGGCTTCCATGGGGGCGGAGCCTGGATAGAAGGGGTGGGGTTGGGGACTTGTGTTCCCCAGCCCTGCCTTCACCCACTGCCTATGCCCTGGGCAAATCTCTTCCCCTGTCTGGACCTTGTTGTCCAGTCCCTCTAACAGAGGGATAAATGATATGGAGTGGGCTGTGTAAAGTGCATTAAGATCTATGGATCAATGGTGCTAGGCAGGAGCAATGTGTTACCCGTGCTTCACTGGCCAACAAGGAGCCAGGTTCCTTCCTTATTATTTCCTTGCCCCGCTCACTTTCTCCATGTCGGGAGTGGGATAGCTCAGTGGGTTGCTAAACTGAGTGTTGTGAGTTCAATCCTTACCAAGGCCATTTAGGGCAAAAATTTGTCAGGGATGGTACTTGGTCCTGCTGTGAAAGCAGGTGACTGGACTCAATGACCTTTTTTTTTTTCCCCCCAAGGTCCCTTCCAGTTCTAGGAGATAGGCAATCTCCATTAATTTTAAATTTTTAAATTTTAAACCCCTGAATAGTCATGCCATTTGGACACTGCCAGGCCAGATCCGAGCCAGTGACAGGCTTTGCAGCCAATTCTTCACCCTCTGAAGGGCCATTTAGGGTGTTTTCCCTTTATTAAAAATGCAGCGATCTGTACTCCTCTGAAATACGGGTGGACCCAGATAAGCTGCTGTAAATCCATTTAAGTTAATGGAGGTGGTTCAGATTTGTGCCAGTGGCACAGAGGTCAGAATCTGGCCTCGTGACTTGCATGATGCAAATGCTGTGGTCTATGAATGAAGAATGCTGTTGTGTTATTTTTACTCCGGGCTTCCTGTCCGGATACTGCCTCTAACGAGCTGCAGAGAGAAGAGGACTTGAGAGGGTAAATGCATTCTTTTGTGAGACATGCATTCCATACAGTGATTCATCAGAAACTGAGAAAACTGTGCCTTCCTCCTCTAACCAGAGAGGCAGATGGACGTGAAACGTGGCTCAGAGCCTGCTGACGATGTAACAAATTCATGGCAGTCACTTTGGTTGCTGTGCCGCACAGCACCACCACAGCATCTTCTCCTGCTTAAATGAACAGGGTCCGGCCATTTTGATTAAAGGAGAATCTCTGTCTGCAGCGTAGGCTCTCTGACACACAGCTGAGATGTTCTAATCCCATCCAGTAGAGGGCAGTGGTACATAGGGCCAACAATGGATGCATTGCAATATGTATTCCTGTAGCCAGTTACCTCTGAAGCTTTGCTCTATAAAGAATGCAACATGGCAACTCTGTTTACAAAACAGAATTTCCAAATCCTGTATACGACCCTTCCTTTCCTAAATCTTGTGGGGGTTTTAAGCATCAAGTTCCTTTCACTACCTGTGCAGAGAAGACAGAAATATACATCCTGGTTATGTGTTTTATAACCAGGGAAGGAAATGGGCTTGGGAGGGTGTTAACAACTTGTATTTTATGACCGGCAAATGAAAGAAAACATGGGCTCAATTTTCCAGCTAACACTGTAGAGAATTCTTTTAATCTCCCATGAAATTGATTGGAAGCAGTGATTCACCATAGAGATGAATCTCAGCACAGACCTGAGAGCCAGGAATTCTTGGGCTGTGCCTCCGATCCTGGCATTGATTCCTTCCAAGGAATCCTGGCACTGATTCCTTCCTTGGGGAAGTTGCAATGTGCCTCAGTTTCCCCTAGCTGAGAAATGGGGCTAACACGACCTACTCTCCGCAGGGTTGGGAGGATTAATGAATTAATGGTTCACTAGCATTCCAAAGAGGAAAAGTAATTAACAGGCCATTAAGAATAATAAACAGCCAGCCAGGAAGGAGCCTGGGTGGAAATTGGCAGCCTTTGTGGAGAGTAGAGAGCTCAGCCAATGTTTCATATTTAGCACAAAAAATAGTATTTGCCGGTAATGCTTCTAAAAGGAATCACTTTATTCGGGAGTGGGGGTGTGGTACAGAGAGACACCCTATTGTAAATGCAAGATCTGACCAGCCTGGCTTCTTTTCTTACTCTGACAGGGTCCTCAGGGCCTGAGGGGTTACCCTGGCATGGCGGGACCAAAGGGCGAGACGGTAAGCACGCTAGGGAGGCACTAAACAGCCCTGTGCTTTGCTCTACCGTAGGCAGCCCCCCTTGCAGTGATAAGGAATGGCTCCTTAGGGGTGGAATAGGGTCTGGTGGTTAGATCAGGGTGACAAAGTCTGGGAGTCAGGCTCTGCTAGCTCTGGGAGGGGTCTCTGATCTAGGGGTCAGAAGAGGGAACTTGGGTTCAGGACTGTTGGGGGGGTCTGTTCCCAGCTCTGTCACTGATGTTCTGGGTGGCCTGCATCAAGTCCCTCCCACTCATCCCCATGCCTCAGTTTCCCCATCTGTAAAATGGGGGTAATCACCCTGTCCCATAGCAGGAGGCCTGAAACGCAGTATTAGCACTATTAGCACCATTATCATTGCTTGCTGCTGAACCCCCAGCGATCAATACCCTCAGGACTGTAATGGACGTCCCTATTGGAGAGCATCAAGGAAGGGAATTCACAGAGTGACCCAGCTCCTATGTGCTAGGGAAGGACGGTTCCTAACTTGTCAGTGAGCTAACGTTCTAAACTTGTGCTCTGCTGCACAGGGTCCCCGTGGCTACAAAGGAATGGCTGGGTCTATCGGAGCCGCTGGCAGGCCGGTAAGTCCTTTCCCCTCTCTCCCTGGGCTGTGTTAGCTCACACCCTGCCCTGCCTCCATGGGGAGCTTCTATGCAGCCCTAACAGGAGAATCCTGCTGCTGTCTCCCAAGCGGAAGATCCTACCGTGGTGAGTGAAAGCTTAGGGACTCCCATGCAGAATAAAACCAAGCTCTCCAACTCGGCAAAGCTAGGCTGAGTGCGTTTCCTGACACCGTAGACCGCCTGTGAATGGCCATTTTTTCCCCAGAGGATTCAGTGCATCTGTGAAAAGTCCCAGTGTTAGAGACTTTTCTCAGCTGTATCTGATTCACAACCCTAAATGGGAGCAACATTTATCTCCATCTGTGGGCATTTGTAACTGCCCCAGGCAGCTTTGAACACCAGACCTATGGGATCTTAGTATAGGAGCCTCTACAGCTTGAGCTATAAAGCCAGCTGGGACTCAGCTTAGGCTGTAGAGCTCCCTTGTTCTTATCTCTTACTGCCAGTGGTCCACGTGCCACTGCATGAGGCAGTGAACCATGCCAGGTGTGTGGGTTACACGGTGTTACAAGGAGGAGGAGTTTAAATAAACAGTTTGCTGTAGGGCCACGTGGCTGGAGCACTGGCCTGGGCCTCAGGACACCTGGGTTTTCTTCCTGCCTCGGGGCGATCGTGGCTTTGCCGCTCCGAGCCTCAGTTTCCCCCTCTGTAAAATGGAGCCAAAGACCGTGGGCGTTTCATCACCTGATTAAAAGTGCCTTGGTATTGTTAGTAAGGAGAAACCCTTGTTCTCGCTAACCTGCCATTCTGTGGGTGTGGTTCTTGGATTCCCTTTAGATCTGTCCTGCCCACCCGGCCTCCTCCACCCTCCATGCTGACCTGAGAGGCGGGGAAGGCCCGTGGCATGAAACCGTTCTGTTAATTATTTCTGCCTTATTTCCCTTCTGTCCTAGGGAGAAGAAGGCCCCAAGGGGCCACCTGGTGGAGCCGGGGAGAAGGGAGACATGGTAAGTGAACAGTTTATTGAAGGGATCGTCCGAGAAGGGAGCAGTTTAGGGCCTGTGCTGTGTTTCCCTGCCCTCCCGTACATTTTACCCCTGGGCAGGTGTGAGCTCTGTGCCCAGCTGGGGTTCAGAGGCTCTGCATCGTGCCCAGTCACATTCCTGCAGAAATGCGTGACATCCAGCGCGTTTCATGCTTCACCTCTGGGCAGGTGGGCCTCCGTCCGCACACCTGGCTCTGCCAATTCTCCGTCCAAACCCGTAGCCCCCTTTGCTATCACAATCCGGGGCTCCCTCAGTGCACCTGCTAGTGCAACCCCCAATCCTGAGCTGCAGCCTCCTCTGCTGTTTCCATCCCGCGCCTCCCCAGGGCAGAGTGATGGATCATTTCACGTGAGAGAGAAACATCCAGGAGGGACTGAGCCCAGCTGAATTCACAAGCCAAGTAACAAAAGTCCTGGTTCTGGATTCGCTGGGTGGAGGGTCAGTTAACGTACCGAACACAGCCCTGCTCTCCTGGGTGCAGGCAGCAGGTGACTCGGTGGCCGGACTTGGTTCCCGGACAAGAAAGTTGTCAGGGAGTTGATGGCTTTCCAGAAACTGCAGGGGGCTTTCCTGGAATGGCGAGGCTGTACCGACTCGGAACCCGCCGGCCCCTTCTAACACCCCGACAGGCGCCTGGGCTAGACACAGACCTGAGACGTCTGCAAACGGCAGGGCCTCTGTTCTGCCCCCACCCGCCCATTCCCGCCACTGATTGGAGGTCTTTGCCCCGGCCACCGCGTAATCAGACATGCTAGCAACGCAGATTCCATGCAAACAGGATTAGGGGATTGGAGGAGCCTGGGGGACAAGTCGGGACAACGGAAGAATCAAAATAAAGATGAGTGCCTCTTAAATGGCTCTACATAGCCCAGGTCCCTTCACCCCCCCACCTCAAGCCCTGTCTTTGCAGGTAGCAAGGGACTGTCATGAACTGCCACTGCTCAGTTGCCTATTCTTGTAGTCCTGGGGGCACCCGGCTACCAAGGTGGGTGGGGGAGGGCCGGGGGAATCTTTGCCCATCTAACCCCTGCTCCGATCTGGTCTCCCCTCGTGTCTCGCCCCTGGGAACCTCCCTGTGCTGTGAAACCTCCTCTTGATCCTGCACAGGTCAACGCTCTCCCCAAAGACGGGGCCACAGAACCCACAACCGGCTCCCTGGCGATGGGGCAGAGGCCCCCAGGTGCCCCGAGCCACGAGGGGCAGTAAAATGATGTTTGTTCTCGTTTGTTTTTTTAGGGTGCTCGCGGCTTCCGAGGTCCCCAGGGAGCCATGGGCCCTAAAGGAGACAATGTAAGTACGGCATCTCTCTGGGTTCAGGCCCAGAGCCTTAGCAACAGCACCTGCTGGGGCAGGGCTGGGGAGGGAGCCGGGCTGTGGGCTCCAGGATGGGGATGTATCCAGAGGAAGGGGTGTCTTATTATCCTCTCAGCAGCACCCATCCCTACAGCTGCTGGGCAAAGACTCTCCCAGCTCGCTCCCAGAAGCCCCGGCGTTTGTCCTCCGCTCCATGCCGGACAAGGGCCTTGTGGAGCCGGCTGCATCGGCGGCTCTGGACTCGGGGGGAAGCTCCTCAGTCAGACCTGAGGGGTTTGGGGTCCCCCTGCTCCCTGCCTGCCCCTCTGCTCCACCCTGCAGACACTTGGCATCCTGTATTTGGGGCTGCCCCCCCTGCGAGGGGAGGACAGCTCCGGGGGTCTGCAGGACGATGGGGGTAGAGAAGGGGTGACGCCAGGCCTGCAGCGAAGCGTGTCAGTCCTTGCGAAGCTGCCCCAGGCTGGGCACAGGATCCCCAGTCTGGGTGCCGCTGGGTTTCTCCCCGGCAGCTCAGGATGTTTTGGCTTCGAAGCAGATTAGGCCTCACACGTCCCTCCTCTTCTGGCGACTTCCTCATGGCGCCTGTTCCTCCTTTGCAGGGAGCTCCGGGCATTGATGGTAAAGATGGCACCCCCGGCATCCCAGGCGTGAAGGTGAGAGGCCGGGAGCTGGGCGGTCGCGGAGATAGGAGAGAGGCTGGGTAGGACCAGGAAGTCTCCAGACGCGTCTCCATACTTCCCAGGGTCTCCTGGTCCAGATGGGACAGCAGATTCCGATCCTATGCACCTCCGTCGTTAGATTCCCCATGGCTGGAATCAGGCAGCCCCCAGAGCCCCGAGTTTCTTTCGTTCAGCCTGCCCTGGCGAAGGGAACTCACCCGCCCCACGTGCCAGTCGAGTGCTTGTTGCAGACCACGTGGCGCTCAGCCAGCACCACAGGGCGCGGCTTCTCCCGGCTGCAGACAGGGGGCAGCGTCTTTGACCTCGGCGGGTGCCACGGGGTTTGCCATCGTTGCACAGATGCTGATGCTGCATGTGGCTGGTTCCCAGGGGACCTCTGACTGGGGTGACTGCGGGTGGGGTGGGGTGTTTAGAGCAGCGGTTCTCAAATGTTCTGGCCCGCGGCCTGCCCCGCTCAGTGCAAACCTTTCCACAGACCACCAGCCAACCCGCCGAGATGACGACATGGGTGCAGGCGCGGGCTGGGGGTGGGAGGGCTGCGAGGGAGGGTGCAGGAATGGGGTGGAAGTATGAGCTATGGGCAGGAGGGAGGGAG
>JANRFK010002918.1:13497416-13519946 GCA_030068395.1 Apalone spinifera | reverse complement strand
TTTTCCGTTAAAAGCATTTTCGGAAAATCATGCCAGTCTAGACGTAGCCCAGGTCTGGGATACATCTGAGCTCAACGAATGGATTTGTTCTGGAAAGTGGCTTGGCCCAGTTCTCCTCTGACACTGGTTTGAGGCTGCTGTAACTCTACTGACGGTGGGTGAGTGGCGCCCGGGTTTTTCAGAGTCTTATTCCGAAAGGTCTGACGTCCTTTCCAAACAGCTGTTCTGCACCCCTGTTTCTTTGCTCTTCAGGCGCAATCCAAGGCAGCTAAGTCCGGCCAGGCCGACCCCATCTTTTCCCAGCCCTGCCTACAACCCTAGCCCAGAACCATCCAAGAAAAGCTTTATTCTCTTCCAGGAAATGCTAATCACTTTCTGCTCATCAACCCCTCTCGCATGCCGTCAGCCTGGTGCAGTGACAAGAGCAGGCAAACTCATCCTGACGCTTCATTAGCAGAGTTAATTCGCAGCCTAATTCTCCACCCTCACTGAAAAATCAAACCTGCCATCAGACAGAGCCCTGGGACCTTCCTGCTCCAGGGACTGAGACTTGGGTCTGAGTGTGTTATAAATGCTCAGCCTGGTTCTGAATGACAATAGACTTAGAGGAAAAGATCGGAAAGCTGGTTCTGCATCACTTTGCTTATTCTCATACTTGCTTCTAAAATACCCCAGTGGTGGTGTGACACTAGACAGGAACTCGCTTGGGTTCTAATCCCCACTCACTGACCTGCTTTGTGAACTTGTACAAGTTACTTCTCCTTTCTGGGCCTGTATTTCCTCTTCCCCCTTTTCTCTCTTTTGGTTGGAAGCTTTCTGTCTGGAAACATGTTCTCTACTCTGCCTAGAGTTGTGGGGTTTCCCCCTGGCTTGGGGCCCTTGGGTAGTGCTGTCATACAAATAATCTTCTTCTTATATATTTTTAGAAATGTGTATCTGTCTCTCTTTCCGTTAGTGACTCTGTTTGTTCAAGAATTCCTCCTAAACCGTGAGAGCTAGGACCACCAAATGTGGTATGTAGCTTCCTCTTCTCCTAACTTAAAGCAAGGTCAGGGTTTGGTTGTGCCAGGACAATGGGATGTACCTGGAATTCGATTGTTTCTCATAAAATGGAAAGGAAGGGGTTTGGTAGGAGGGACAGTCATACTATAGAATGACCACAGGGGGCAGTAAAGGGCCTGAGATGGAGACAGGGACTGCTATAACTCCACTGGGCCAGCAGGGATGGAGAAAAGGACAGCTATCAATTATTTATTTCAGAGAATATGTGTCTGTGTCTGTGCACCAGCTGGGGGACGTGCATCCTTCCCCCAGCTGTGTCTGCTGCAGCTACAGCGGCCATAGGCAGCCACTTCTCACCTGTCCCTAAACTGCTGCAATGAGAGAGGGCTGGAGTTGTCCTCTCTCTGGGGTTACCTGCATACTGAACCCCTCATCCCCAGCCCTACCCCAGAACAACGATTTAAGTGAAGGAAAACAAAATGTATTTGAGTTAAGGACCTGAGCAACACTGGGTAAATCTTCTAGTTACTAATACGGGAGTTCTGGGGCAGGCCCCTACTGTCCATTAGAGATTCTAAGTGCCCTAGGGCAGGACCCATCTTCATGTTCTGTGTTTGTACAGCTCCTAGCACTGGGTGGGAGGTCCTGCCCCATAAGTGAGGTTTGTAAGCACTCCCATAATATAAATAACAAAACACCTGGGGATTTTTACCCTGCATCTTCTTACCTATTGTCAGAAAGAATTCTGCTGCCGGCTCTCTATCTGTATATAAATATCTGTCTGTTCGGCCTAAGGGGATTAAATGTTTATGAGCTATTATAAATGCGTGCTTTTCATATTTTATTCATGGAGCCTTTAGTGAGCTCGAGCTGGGTTAATAGACCTGTATCCAATGTATTTCCCCTTTTTCCTTTGCCTTTCATGGGGCTAATTTGTCTGACATGCACATGTCTTGTATGAAGCCAGGCAATGCAGAAAGGACGGGAAAACCAGAGTATACCACCTGCCCCACAGCAAGGCCTAAGTCGGGGCGGGGAAACTTTTTTGGGTCGGGGGTCAATGACCCACCGAAAAATCATTCGGGAGCCACACACAAGGGAAAAGAAAAAAAAAAAAAAAAAAAAAAAAAGCCAAACCCTCAACTGAGAAAGAGAAAGAAAGAGACTCCCCACATTCTCACGCAGTAGACTGTGTGCTCCAGCCCCATAGGGTCACCTCTCCTGACCAATGGGAGCTGTAGGAAGGGTGCTTTGGAGGGGCAAATCTTAGCCTCACCTCACAGATGGGGAAGGTAAGACCCAGAAGCTAAAGCCGCTTACCTGGAAAGTCAGCAACAGACGGGGGAAGAGCATGCAAAGGCTTCAAATTGCAGAGAATTCCTCATTTACTCTAGTTCAAACCTTTTGCCTTTAAAAATATATGTGCTGCCAGTTGGCCCAGGAATTCAGCAATGATTTCTAGGAGTGGAGTGATTATAAACCATGGCTTCTGAAGGGATTGCTCCGAGCCATCCAGAAGAGGATCGACCACAGTGCTTGCCCTGCAGCTCGGGGAAAGCAGGTGGCTTTTTGGGCAGGTATTCCAGACCGCAGCATACATCCTGCTGTTCACATCCCAGTTTCCATTCCAAGTAAACTTTCTTGCACCAGATTCTGCTCTCGGTGCACATCTGGAGTGGCTGCCTTGGTAACAGCACTGACTCCGGCTTCCTGGCAGTAATAAGGGAATGTGAAATGCAGAAAATCAACGAGGAGAAAGCAGAATTGTCTTACTCTGGATCCAAGGACCACATGCGCAGCATGTGTAAATCAGTGGAGGCCTTTGATGGGGTTCTGCTCGCTGACGCAGTGGGGGTCTTGGGCCTGTTTCCCAAGAGGGATTGGCCTCTCGTTTAAGAGGTAGTTTCTACTGTGATTATCCTTGCTCCCATCAGAAAGCTTGGTGATGTCCAATCCCTTTTTCTGGCCCTTGGAAAATGTCTTTTCTAGTCTGCGTGGAAGGTTCTTTCCTTTCCTTCTTTCCTTCCTGTCATGCGGGAAACAGAGAGAAAACCCTCCGATGATTTGCCGTTTATAGAGTCGTGTTCAACATGAGCAAATCAATACAACCAAGTGTACAATGTGATTCTAGGGTTTGAATAAACAAGGCCCCAGACAATTTACCCAGGTGCCTATCGTGTTCCGACACCTGCGGCGGGAGCGGCGGGAGGGGGGGCGGAATCAGCGTTTGAGATGAAATTGAAAGGTCTCTTTGCAGGCGTTAATTACACCTCTCCACGTCTCATGCCTCTCCCTTTCCTGTGCGGCATTGTGTGCCCTGGGATCACACGTCCGTTGGTCTGGCTCAGCCGGGATCTGTCTAGGTTTTTATTCGGAGACCCCAAACTCTGTGTAAAGGGAAGCGGGGATGAGGCGAAAGGAAAGGCTGGGCTTAGTGATGATGTCTGACACCGTGACGCTGACAACCTGTGCTGTACAATGGGATACTGGAGGGGCAAGCACGATGCTGTACTTTGGCAAGCGACTGTGTGAGGGAGCGAAGAAAGGAGGGCCCGGTGTCCCGGGGTTAAAGAATGGCTCTGGCCCAGCTAGCTCCGCCCTGCTTTTCCTGCAGCCAGTGCCAGGCCTGGAGGGAGAAGAAAAGGAAGGAGCCTGGCTCCGTTTGGGGCTGACTAGCCAGGAGGCAGAGCCCAGTCCAGCAGTCTAAGGACATGAACCAGAGCCTGTCCACTCAGCAGCCACTGAGGCAAGTAAGCCCCCAACCCTCTGGGAAAAGATGCTTATTGAGAAGCCCCAACGGAGGGAAATTTGGACTCATATGACCACACCCCAAACTTAAGGACTTGACTAGAGAGTGGCCCGAAGTTCCTGGCCAGCACCCCCTTTTCCCACCTGCTTAATCAGAGACTTAACCACTAGGCTACTCAGCCACTAGGAACACGGCCATAGGCTTCCACTCTGGATGGCAACCTCGAGTTCCAAAGTATTTGGATCTGGGGTTTTGGTTCTAGTCCTCATCCGCCTGGCCCGTCACCTGTTTGCAGTGAGACAATGGAAGAGGCCACAGTGTAAAGCGCATGAGCGAGGCTCTGTTTTATAATGCCACAGGCCCAGCCTGCGTCTTGCTCGAGCAATGTTTATTATCCCCCCGGGCAGTCAAGTGAGCAAACAGAACTGTGAATTATACCAATGAGAGGTGTTTTCGTTAAACAGAATCACTTCTTCTGTGCCAGCGCAGAACAGACAAAAGAGAAAGCATTTAACTGCCTCTCTCTCTCCAGGGTCCCTCTTGTCTAGGAGAGTTACTCATACCCAGCCGTGGAAGAAGAGATCCCCTGAGTTCTGTCCCTGCCTCTATTGCTAATTTGCTCAGCGACCCGGAGTTAGCCACTTGCTCTCCCAGGGCACTGCGGAGGTGCTGTAAATGTGAGCTCATCAGTGTTTACCAAGCACGTTGAGATCTGCAGAAGAAAGGCCGGGTGCAAGTATGATTAAACCCACAGACAAGCTGTCTGTCACCAAGCCCCAGTTGTTGCCAGATCATATTTCTCATTGATGGAATTAGCAAAGCCGAGCTCGCCACTGATCAATAGCCGTAATAATTGCAGCGGGGGAACGGCAGCTTTTATTTCCCAGGGTGCTTTCTCCAGAAGAAACTCGCTTTCTAAAGTAAATTAAAAGTGATGGGCCCACCAGCATCGTCCATGGCTCGTGTTCTGAGACGAGGCTTTGGACAATAGCAGGCAGTAGGAACCTGAATGGATGTGCTTGGGGTCTATAAATCAGGAGGCCCGTTTTCCTGAGAGACCTTTTCAAGTGTAGGAAGCTTACCAAGGGTTTGCTACTCACAGACTTGAAGGGACCATCACACGACTAGCTCGTCCAACCTCTAGCACATCGCAAGACCTCCAGGACCTCACCCACCTACTCTTGGAATAGGATCAGTACCTCTGGCCGAGTTACTGATGGTCTTCAAATCTTGATGCAAAGGCTTCAAATTGCAGAGAATTCCTCATTTACTCTAGTTCAAACAAGTGTCCTGTGCCCCATGCTACCAAGATCCTCCATCAGTCTGACCTTGAGGAAAATCCCCCCAGCCCAAAATATGACATTCAGTTAGTCCCTGAGCAAGTGGGCAACATCCACAAGCTAAGTCAAAGAAGTTGCTACAGTCTTTCCCATCTAGCGTCCCATCTCCAGCCCAGGGAGGTGTTTGATATGGGAGGAAGCACAGATGGGACATAGGTGGGTGTGTCTACACTGCACCCTTATCTCGAAATAGCTTATTTCAAAATTTGGTGCTGTCTACATGGCGCTAAATTTCAAAATAAAGCGCTATTCCGACAAGTCCTTTACCCCTCGTGGAATGAGTTACAGCATGGGTTCCCAAACTGGGGGGCGGGCCCCTCTGGGGGGGGCGTGCCGACCCAGCACCATACACCCTGTCAATCCCACCCCAAGTTTTATTGCTATTTTTTTGGGAGGGGGGGGGCGTGAGGGTTTCTCAGAAATCAAAAAGGGGGCATGATGCTGAAAAGTTCGGGAACCACTGCGTTACAGGGATGCTGGAATAACGCCCTTGTTATTTCAAAATATATTTAGAAATAATGGGCACGTTTAAAGATGCGGAATAGCTATTTTGGGATACTTTGGGTATCCCAAAATAGCACCGCTGTCTAGATGTAGCCAGACGGACTTACCCACCACTATTGAATCTAAGTGCTATCTCAGACTTACCTATGATTTGGGCTCTACCACATTGACAATGACCATGAAATCTGGTCTTTTGTGGGCTTTTACCCTGTACTGTCCAGATTTCAGAGGGGGAGACCAGTGTTTCTCAAATTGGGTGTCCTGTCCCAAAAGGGAGTTGAAGGGGGACCACAAGGTTATTTTAGGAATAGGAATTGCCACCCTTACTACTGCGCTGCCTGCAGAGCTGGGCAGCTGGAGAGCGGTGATTGTAATGTGGGCCAGCTGCCCAGCTCTGAAGGCAGCACCCTGTCAGCAGCCATGCAGAAGTAAGGGTGGCAATGCCACGCCTATGTCGCCCTTGCTTCTGTACTGCTGCTTTCAGAGCTGGGTGTCCGGAGAGTGGCAGCTGCTGACTAATGGCCCAGCTCTGCAGGTAGCTACACAGAAGGGTGGCCATCCCATATCGTACCATCCTTCCTTCTGTGCCGCTGCTGGCGGTAGCTGTGCCTTCAGAGCTGGGCTCCCAGGCAGCAGCCACCGCTCTCCAGCTGCCCAGCTCGGAAGGCAGCGCCGCCACCAACAGCAGCACAGTAGTAAGGGTAGCAATGTTGCAACCCTCCTGCAATAACCTTACGACGCTCCCACAGCTCGTTTGTGAGTCTAGACTCGTACAATTGCAACACTGTAAAATTTCAGGTTTAAATATCTGAAATCGTGACGTTTTCCATTGTTAAAATGCCATGATGGTGAAGTTGACCAAAATGGACCGTGAATTTGGTAGGGCCCTACCTTGGTTGAACAGACAGATGGTTAATGATTGGATAGTTAATATAGCATCTCTATCACTCATTGCTGGTGCGATCACCAACTCCCACTGTACTTCCCTCCCACGCAAACTGAATTCCAAAATGATTTACAGTTGCCTTTGATAGGCCTTTTCCCGCTGCATGTGAAAGGGGGTGCTATTCTATCATGTAGGACTGGAAGGGCCATCTTTGGTCATCAAGTCCAGTCCCCTGCTATTGCAGGCAATCTCCTCATAGGCGAGGTCTACACTATGAATTTCTGAGCAAAAAATATGCTAATGAGGGACTCATTTGTATGAGTTATGATCTCATTTTCATATTTTCTGCCAATCCGTTTTTGCGCTGGGCTTTTTGCACAAAAAAACAAGCAGCGTGAACGTTTTCTTTTGGTGCAAAGCCCCCTTTTTCCGCAAGATTCTTACTCCCCCAAAAAGGAGGTGTACCGATCTTGCGGGAAAAGGGATTCCCGCACAAAAAGAAAACATCCGCGCTGCTTGTTTTTGCGCAAAAACGCCAGCACAAAAACGGATCGGCAGAAAATATGCAAATGAGATCGCGACTCATGCAAACGAGTCCCCTCATTAATATATTTTTTGCCGAGAAAACTTGTAGTGTAGACGTCGACGTACAGTCCTGTTAATAAATCTATCAAACACCTTCTTAAAACTAACCAGATTATTTGTCTCCCATTATTGCTATTGGGAGGCTGTTCCAGAAACTCCCTCCCCTGAGGAGAAACCTCCTAATTTAATACAACGTACGTGCGTCCATCATGACCTCGAGACACCAGCTTTATGGTCGAGAAAATGATCCACTCTTTATGGCCCATCCAGTCCTTGGTCCTCTCCTGCTACTGTCAATAGCCGCAGGCCCAGCCAAAGAGTTTGCGGGGCCCAAGGCGTCATGTTGTGGTGGGCTGCACTGTGTGGCCGGGTGGCTCCTGTAAAGGCACAGGGCCCAAAGCAACCGCCTCGCTCGCCTTGCCCTAAGGCCGGGCCCGAATAGAAGGACCAGCTAGTGCCAACTGTCCTAATGGTTTTGAGGCAATGGATACTCTCCCAGTAGAAGACCCACACCACTTATTTCATGAAAAAGCATGTTGGTTACCATTCTACTGGGCAGAAGTTCAACAGCTGAGTTGATCATGCAAGGCAAAATGCTCTAGAGCGTCTTCTCTCCCACCCCTCACGAGTCGTTCCATTTCCCATGAGTTGAGCCTGATGTATGTTTTCCCATGTACTTGGCTTTCTTTTCTGTTATGGAGCCTTATCGTCAGTAGGTGTAAAGGACTGCAATGGAGTGTCATGGATTTACACCATTGGAGGAGCTGGCCCATGGTGTTTTAGGCATGAAAGTGACAAAACTAACAAATCTTTCTCGCAATTTCTTTGAGTTGCACCTCAGATAGAGGTCAGCTGCTGGGAGTGGCCCCCTTTCCTGTTCTATTCAACCAAACGCCCCCAGTTGAGAGCATCGCTAGGCAGAGAGTGGTTATTACAGGACTACGGGAATTTGGGATGATATGGTCATTATATTTCAAAGCGACGAAACAGCATCCATAATCTACTTAAGCGTCAGAAGTCGAATTCCTCAAAGGAGTCCTGTACTTACCAGTCACACTTTCCGCTTCTGTAAAGGATTTGATTGTAATTTAATAATGGCAGCTATTGTCTGCTAAGAGCCTGCTAGTTAGTTATTAGGGACCGATTTAGGGAGGTTTAACAAGCCTCATTCCACTAAATTCTCCATCAGCCCGTGGAAGTAGAAAGTTCCAAACTGGTTAAATATCACAGAGTTGAAATCTCTCGTTCTGCTCATTGCTTAAAGGCTGTGGGGATCCGGTTTGCTCAGTGGACCGTTTGCTTGGTGGGGAGTCATCCGTGCCAGAGAAAGAAAACTTGATTTGAAATTAAGGATTCTGATTCAAACATTTCTTACCCTCCATTGTAGGGACTGGAGAGCAGAGTAGTCAGTGGCCCAGAATAGTATACAATTTGGCATGTCCTTGTGATTAAGTAGGTGCCTATTGGTAGATCTGTACAATGATCGATAAGTATGGATGGTGATAATGGCAATCAATTGGTATATATGGCGGCCCATGTAAACAATGATTGGTACATAGGGTGATAGGTATTGTGACAGGATCAGGCCAGAGGGTACAAGAGACTGATTGAAGGGAAGTACATTAGCCTTAGATTGATTCTGGCAAGTTCCCACTGGTTCTGGGCTAGCCCCTGACAGTTGACCCTGGGATCAGAGATTTACTCAATCAGGGCAATTAAGCACGTGGAGCTAATTAAGTGGGCTTCCAGAGTGAAGTGAGCCAAGGCTAGTTGGAACACCTGGGGCCAGTTAAGCACTAGCTGAGACTGGTTACAAAGACCTTATCTGCAGTTAGCGCTCGAGATACTGAGGAGACAGAAGGAGCTGTGCAGGATCAAGGAGGAGGAAGCACAAGCAGTTACCAGGAAGAAGAGCCTGAACTAATATAAGAATTAGTGGTCACTAAATTAAATAAATAGGTCACAGGTTTAAAATAAACAAAAGGAAGTTTTTCTTCACGCAGCAAATAGTCAACCTGTGGAACTCCTTGCTGGAAGATGTTGTGAAGACCAGGACTTTAACAGGCTTCAAAAAAGAACTAGATAAATTCATGGAGGTTAGGTCCATCAATACTTATTAGCCAGGATGGGTAGGAATAGTATTCGTAGCCTCTGTTTGTCAGAGGCTGGAAATGGGTGATAGGGGAGGGATCAAGTGATGATCCCCTGTTTTGTTCACTCCCTCTGGGGCACCCGGCATTGGCCACTGTCAGAAGACAGGACTCTGGGCTAGATGGACCTTTGGTCTGACCCAGTCTGGCCGTTCTGATGTAGAAAAGGAAGGTGCTGGGGAAGGTGCGGGCAAGTAGCCCAGGTATTTACAGGGAAGGAGGCAAAAGTTATTGGAAAAAAAAAGTCCCCTGCCCCTCTGTTGTTCTTTGTGGCACACCTCCGACTGCCTGGTGGTACACTGATGGAACAGAATTTAAGAAACACTGTCTTAAAGGGTGTTACGAGGAGGAGGGAGAAAAATTGTTCTCTTTGGCTCTGATGATAGGACAAGAAGCAATGGGCTTAAATTGCAACAAGGGAAGTTTAGGTTGGATTTAAGGAAAAACTTCTTGTCAGGGTGGTAAAACGTTGGAATAAATTGCCTGTGGAGGTTGTGGAATCTCCATCACTGGAGTTATTTAAGAGCAGGTCAGACAAACACCTGTCAGGGAAGATCTAGACGGTGCTTGGTCCTATCGTGAAGGCAGGGGACTAGGGACTTGATGACTTCTCAAGGTCCCTTCCAGTTATAGTGTTCTATAATTATATTATCTTGTGCTGTATAGAGCTCTGAACAACACACTCATGTGAAATTCACTCCCTCCTTCAATGTTATCAATGCTCCCTTCCCCCGTTATGAATTGCACAAACTAGGTTTTAGAAAATAAAATCCAAGTTTTATTAATCTCCAAAGGTAGATTCAAAGTGATGATAAGGGATAACAAACCGAACAAAGCAGATTATTGAGCAAATAAAACAAAACACTCAAGCTAAGCTTAGTGCACTAAATTAAGTGGTTAATAATAGCAACATTTCACCCCAAATGGTTTTTTTTTCAGGTTGCGAGTTTCTTGAAGGTAAATGGCACTGTTTGCAGCTTAAATCGCCAGGTATTTCTTTCACAGGCTAGATCTTTCTACCCTTGGTTCAGCCCCTGCGCCCTACCCCCAGCTTAGTTCCTTTCTTTCTTCAGGTGTTTTCAGCAGTCTTCCTTCTTGGGCAGGGAGGCAGTGGAGAAGAACTAAGATTAACTCCCTCCCCAGTCTTAAATAGGATTTGCATATGGTGGGAATCTTTTGTTTCCTAGTTTGAGTCCCAAGCCCTTCCAGTGGAAAAATACCAGCAATCCAAGATGGTGTTCAGTATCAAGTGACATAATAACATGACCCTGCAGTGTCAAAGCAGAGTCCTAGGAGAATGGAGATAGTATCTTCAAAGTCCTATTGTCCTTCCTAATGGCTCATCCAAGCTGATTGCTGACTGTCTGGTGGGTGTTCCTCAGGTGCAAGCCTGTTTGTAATTGTTGCATAGTCCATATTCCTAGCTTCAGATACAGAAATGATACCTTCCTATGAATGGGGTAATCATATTGTGTAAATTATCACCTTTCCAATGATACCTCATATGGCTCATCCTGCATTAAATACATCTTAGTTATGCCCTATTTGTAGGATGACTGATGACTATATTGTTGTGTGTTAAGTTTTTCCTGTTGCAGACTAACTCGGCCACCCTCTGTATTTTTTATGAAGATTATAGGGTGTAGCATCACAATGTAAAACAGAGGTCACTTGTTGTCCTTGAAGATCCCCTGGACTTTTTTTCAGCAAGACAAAGGAATTTTAGCCCTGTTGTCCCGACTCATGTCACCTGGGAAGAGACAGTCTGCTATCCTGAACTCCTCCAGCAATTGTAATCGGATGTGATGGTTTCCTGCCTGCCTTCATGTGGTTACAGAGGTGGTTGTGTTTCAGTGGTGGGCTAATTGACTCTGGTCCATCTGCAAAATATGATGGGGTTCTTTTAGAAACACTCTGCTACAGAGGGTATGTAGTAGTAGCAATCTCTAGCCAACACTGTCACATTTGAGTTTAACCATCAAGATTGTGGAGATGAAATACAAGGAGAGCCCTGACTAACGCACATCTCCTTACATCTATCTTCTTCTTCCAGGAATTGTGGCCACTGCTAGTCCGTCACTCTTGACTCATCTCCCTAGTAGCATCAACCCCAAGCCATTCTTTCCTGCAAGGTGACTTATTTTTGTTGCTAAGAGAGTGTCCTCTGAGACAGACAAGCATTTCTGTCCATTGCTCAGCAAGATTTAATTGCAAATCCAGCCCTCTCTCTCGCTCCCTTTTTGAAATTTCAAGGCATTGTTTTCCACTTTGCAACTTGAAAAAACAGCTGCACTTTGCATTAACTCTTCACACGGGAAAGGGTCAGTTTTGTCTAATTTTTCAGCTCAAACAATTTTGTTTGGAAGAATTTTTTTGTTGCAGACTTCAGCATGTTATTCATTGCTGCATTTTTAAAAAAATGAAAAATGCAGATATCTGCTTTGAAATGACCTTTTCATTTAAAATGTCAACCAGTAATATCAAAAAAACCAATGAGCCAAATGGAAGCAAAGTGGTTCAAAATGAAACATTTCAGGTGAGCGAGGCCAAAATACATTTTTAGTTTTTCTGTTGGTGAAAATGTTTAAGATTTTGACTTTTTGTCCCAATTTGGAACAAGATTTTTTTTTTTAAAATTTCAAAAAGGGATGGGCAAAGTATATGCCGTACCAATGTGGCTTCCCATCTCAAAGGGAGTGTGTCGGGGCCTGCCAACCCCGCACTGAACAAGGGGGAGGGGAGCCCGTCTATTGGGTGGAATACGTCCCTCCCCCGCAGCCCTGCTGGGCATGCTCCCAGTGCAGCCCTGGTATAAAAGCCTGCAGAGCAGCCCAGTTGGGACTGACCTCTGGAAGCGAAGGAGCTACTGCCCAGCCACCAGAGCTACACCCACTGTAGCCGGAGTAAGAGGTGCCGGACCAGCTGACCCCACCGCTCTCAAACCCGGGCCAAGCTCGACTGCACCACCGGCTACGACGTGCAGTCCCCCTAGATGCGGTCGCCGCACCAGTCGCTGTTCCACCAGATGCCGGGTCTGCCAACGCCGCTACTGCCGCCAGCCCCGCATCTACAGGTGGGCCCTCCACCAGCCAGGGGGCTGGGGTAGGAAGCAACCCAGGGCGAAGAGCAGGAAAAGCCCCAGAAGGCTCGGCTCATTTCGAGGAGAACTCCCCATTTCGAGTGGGAACCACCCACCACTGATAGGGCCCTGGGTTGTGGCCCGGTGGAGAGGGTGAGCCCGGGCCCCCCTACCCCTTCTTCCCAGATCCCAGACTAGGAGCGGATCCCGCGAGAGACTAGGCATCAGAGCCTGTGGGTGGAGGTCTCGACCCCCGGGTCGAACGGTGCGGGACTAAGTACCCCACCACCGGGAGAGAGAGAGTTCAGACTTCATGTCCCATTCGGTCTTGGGCATCTGCTCAGATGCCATTCCCGAGTTGTTGTTTTTTCCAGGGGATTATCACACAAGAGTGTCCCAACCCTTCCATTTTGATTCCCGAAGTGTGTTTTATGTTTTGTATTTTATTCTTCCAGGAAGCAAGAAAAGATTTTATGACACCGTTCAATCTTCATTTCCTGCCACTTATCATTTTAATGCTAATTCCGGTGCATTAAGAAAGAGTTGGCATTAAAAGTAATACAGTTACTTTCAGTAACTGCTTCTTGCCCAGTGGAGTTTAAGGAATTTTTGGTGGGAGTTTCTGCTGTCGGTCTAAGTCAGGGGTGGGTAAGTTACGGCCTGGGGGCTGGATGCGGCCCACCAACCCTTTCAGTCTCCAGCCCATGTCGTGGCCCACCCTACTGGACCCACAGGCACGGAGTACCCCGAGGTTCAGAGCGGCTGCTGCTCCATCTGCTCTTCTGTGCCAGTCGAGGTGAGGGGGAAACTTTGCATGAGCCCCCTCCTTCACTCATACGCCCTCTCCGACCCCTCACCCTTTCCTGTACCCCCGTCTCCTACCCCGAGCTCCCTTTTTCACCCAACCTCCATCCCAGACCCTTCTCTATAGAAAAGTGTGCCCCTCCATCAGAAATTATTGCTCACGCCTGGTCTAGGTGCATCTGTGCCCCATGCAATCACCATCACAGCTGGGAACCTAGGGAGAGGAGCTGGGTGTGCAATGGGGAGAAGGGATTGTAGTACACAGGGCTGTAATAATGGATAGTAAAGAATTAGGCCAGCTAGTTAGATCTGAACATTGTGCATTTGGAATCCTAGGGTTGTGATGATACAGGTTGAACCTCTGTAGTCTGGCACCTTTGGGACCTGTCCGGAAGGAAGGAGGGAGGCGTGAGGGAGGGAGGAAGGAAGGAAAGAAAGAGGGAGGAATGGAGGGAGGGAGGGAAGAGCGAGGGAAGGAAGGGAAGGAGGGAGGGAGGGAAGTATTGTCTAGCAGCATTACCAACATTTCCACTGCTCACTGCACTCTTAAGACATTTAAAGGTAAATTACTGCTAAACAACAGCATTGAACACGGAAAACCAGGACTGGCAGCTGTAAACAAACTTTATGGGACTGTGGGAAACTTGGCCACACCCATGCTAAGTGGACACCCGGCTAACTCAAATCATGCCAGACCACAGAAGTTGCCGGACCAGAGAGTGCCAGACTAGAGAGGTTCAACCCGTACTTCATTTCACCCAGCTCGTGTCTGTGTTGCCTTGTTCCTGCACCGGTCAAGCATTTACATTGTAAGCTCTTCAGGACAGGCCTATCTCCTGCCTTGCTTGTTCAGTGCCTGGCACAACAAGGCCCATTCTTAGTTGGAGCCTCTCAGGGCTACTGTCCTAGAAATACCAATGCAGAAGTTTCTAGAGTTGTTTAGTGGTTAGCGCAGTAGCCTGGAAATCAAGGCCCTTGGCTCTGCAGCAGCTCCAGTTTGTGCCCAGCCCGGAACATGAGCACAGTAAGAATTAGCTGCGTGTGCGTGGATGGGGGTCATGAGCAGGGCCGGCCCACAACATTTTGGCACCTGAGGCAGGGAGCTCAAATGATGCACCCATGCCCCCTCGCTTGGGCGAAAACTTTGAAAGGTCTCAATTCTCGGGGTCCTAGTGGTGCCGTCCCCACAGTCTGGCACCGGAGGCGGCCGCCTCAGTTCGCCTCATGGTTAGCCCAGCCCTGGTCATGAGACCTCGTGAGCATCGGTAATGTGGTTTGAGAGCCTCAGATGGGGAGTGTTTGAGAAAAGCAAAGCATGGAGTCTGATGGGGGGAAATCCAACTGTCCATTCAAATTAGTTGTTGCCCAGAGTAAAGGAAAACACCAAATCGTCTCTCAGTATTGGAGATGATCTCAGGCAGGATCGTAGAATCATAGAACACTAGAACTGGAAGGGACCTTGAGAGGGCATCAAGGCCAGTCCCCTGCCCTCACGGCAGGACCAAGTACCACCTAGATCATCCCTGATAGATGTCTGTCTAACCTGCTCTTCAATATCTCCAGTGAATATTTTCAGCAAATCATAAAGTAAAAAAAATGATTTCGGGTCCGATGAAAGGCTTTGTTTCACATTAGATTATTGTAAAGCATTTTTTATTTTTTTTTTTACAATAAAACGAAAAGAACATTTTAAATGGAAAGTCATTTCAAACTGAAAAATCAAACCCGTCCATGACGTTGAAACAAAATGTTATGATTATTCCAGAATTTTTTATGGTTGGGTGGTTTTTTTTCAGACAAACCAATGAGGCAAAATCAACACAAATTCACAAGATGCCTTGGTGTTGCCAAATCTACATTTATGGCTTGAATAAAAGTTGCGTGTGAAAATTTTTGCCCAGCTCCAGCGGCGAGCAGAAAGGGCAGCCTCGCAGTGATTTTTGCTTCTTCTCAATTTATCTCTTTAGTTCTTTGGCTGGCATGAGAAGCAGCATAATTAGCCGCGACTGTAGATTATGGAAAGGAGATAAATATTTGTAGCAAAATAGGAGGGTGAAGTTTGCTTGGGTGGGGCAGGCAAGGAGGAAGTAGCAGCAAAACAACCAAAAAATCCTCTCTGCTGCTCTCTTTTCTAGTGTGGGTGATTATTGCCGGCTCAGATCTAGACACTGGAGATTAAACACGCCATTTAAACAGAAAACTCAAAGCAAATGAGCTTCTCAACCTGAAATTTAGTTCAGATTAAGGGAAGAGATAGAGTACAGACGCTGCATCTCCTGAAGGAACCTGGCGTCTGCTGGGAGCCATTGAGTTAAACACCTTTACTGACTCCGTGTCTCGCTGCGTAGAATCAGCTGAGCCCTGGCTTATGTGAGAGTGGGCAAATAGTGTGTGATTTTGTTGTTTGTGTGTGCACCTTCTCAGGGTGTTCGTTTCAAATACAGCACAAGGGAAATGCTCCCACAGTCAGATCCTCCGCGCGTGCATATCATCACAGTATCATTGACTTCACTGTAACTACTGCCCTAGGGAATTTACTTTTGTGCTTTCTTGGGTTGTTTCCCTTAATCTCAATTAAAAACCAGTTGGGCTGCAGGGATTATGGCTGAAGAAAGGCAAAAGAATGTGTAAAACATACTTTCTTGCTGTGTCTCTACTGGCGCGATCTGGTGCCAGAGCTATGCAAATGAGGCTCAGCGTGGAATATCGCCGAGCCTCATTTGCATAACTAATGAGCTGCCATTTTTGCGGAAGAGCTCTTGCCTCTGTCTACACTGCCCCTTCTTGCACAAGAAAAACCCTCTTGCGCAAAGCCGTTATGCTGATTATTTTCAGGCATAACGGCTTTGCGCAAGAGGGTTTTTCTTGCGCAAGAAAGGACAGTGTAGACAGCTCCATCTTACGCAAGAGCCTCTTCCTTCAAAAATGGCGGCTCATTAGTTATGCAAATGAGGCTCAGCGATATTCCACGGGTGAGACTCATTTGCATAGCTCTGGCGCAAGATCGCGCCAGTATAGATACAGCCTCTGGGTGTGGTGCATTGTCCTATCTAGTGGCATGGAGACCATTTAGGCAAAGTCTACACTAAAGTGGAAGGTCGAATTAAGATACGCAACTCCAGCTATGTTAATTACGTAGCTGGAGTTGACGTACCTTGATTTGAGTTTCCCTGCCATCCCCATAGCAGGAAGCCGACAGGAACAAGCACTCGGGTTGGATTCCCTTACTCCTTGCAAGTGCAGGAGTACCGGACTCCAATGGGGGTACCCTATGAGTTTGATTTAGCGTGTCTTTACTAGACCAGTTAAATGGAACTCTGGAAGATTGATCACGGCAGCGTTGATCTTCCCCGGAGTGAAGACATGGCTTTACAGAGAGAATAATGAGTCTTCTCTACAGCCTTAGATGCGCGTCAGCTAGCTTTAGCTTATGCCGTAAGGTCTCATGCACTAAGATCCAGAGGTCCCAGGTTAGTTCTGCCTGTTGGCATTACAAGTAGAGCATGCTTAGTCTCTCTGTAAGGGCATGTCTATACTAGGAAGTTCTTTTGAAACAACAAAAAATTGATCTAATAACTCCTGAAATAACAAAATTGAAATAGTATGTCCACACTACAGGGAAGTCTCAAAATTAGTCCCAGGCAGGTTCTGTAAATGTGGGTGTGCTACCTCGACTTAGGAGCTCTGGGGAGTAATTAGTTCAAATGACTCAGGGGAATGGTTATTTCGAAATAAAGGCACCGGAGCATTCTCATGACCACTCTTTTGAAATAACTATTTTGAAATTAGCATTATTCCCCGAGGAAAAAAGGAGTCCAGATTTCAAAATAAACGGCCCATTATTTTGAAATAACGGGGTTGGTAGTGTGAACGTTCTGCTTATTAATTCAACCTAAGGGGGGTTATTTTGAAATAAAGCCCTCATGTAGACCAGGTCTAAGTGATCTCGGTGCCACTAGCTAGGACAGTGAGCCACACCCAGAATGGGTGGGAGTTACATTTGCGCAAATGCCTGGAGATTGCAGATAAATTGTATGTGCAGTATTGCTAGTGGGGGATTTTTCTGATTTAGGGAACTGCAGTCACAGATAATACCTGTTGGGGAGTGTCAAAATTAATGTTTGGAATGGCCTTTTTGCATTAATGGTTAAGGATTCAGCCACAGTGAGTATTACCCTTGGACATGCTTTTCCCTTTTGTTTTTGTAGTTTTGAATGATAAGGTCCAGTTGAGACCAGTATTATGTTTTGATATATATAAGCTTGTTCTCTCTCTCTGTTCTGTAGCCTAGGAAACCAGATAAGTATGGAGCTACTCTACTGTGTTGTGTCTCTTGCTTATCTTCATTGGCTCTGCATAACATCTTCAGGGTCGGATACTTTGTAATCTCTGTCTGTAACCTGTCAGTTTGTAGCATGGGAATGTGTTGATTTGATTGGAAGTGCTGTAAATAGTAATTAGGGGCGGGTATAATTGTATTCATTATTTACTTATTAATATTCATTTTATGGGAGTTATCATTACTAAATAAGGCTTTAGGCAAAGCAGTGATAGATATGTAAATTAACATACTAAAATAGATAAAAAGGTGTAATTGTCACCAGATTGTTGCCACTCGGCATTGTGTTAATGTCCGAAGTAAATGTGCATAGGCAATAAAGAGGTTCTGTTTATCCCATCCGCTCCTGGGTTGCCTGTTTCTTCTAACAATACCCTCCCAAATCATGAGACATGCTTAAAATCATGAGGTTTTAAAACATCTGTCCATTGTGGTTTATTTTTATTTACCAACTGGATTCTCTGTGGATTCAGGTCGCGTCTTCAAACTTTTCTCTGCACCCGGGCAGCCAAGAAACTTACTTTAAAAGAAAATAAAGCAAGGCAGGCAAGTGGCTGATGCAGTTGCTTCACTCCAGGTGCGGGGACTTGAAGTAAAGCACCAGACAGATTAAGATTTGCAATTAAATGGCAAGATTTGGCAACACTGCCTATGGGTGAGTGCGAGAGAAACTGTGCATAGGAAAGATACCAGGGGATGGAGGGAGGTACAGCTCGTGGTGGGTGTGTCTGGGTCTGAGTTGATAGGGGAGCCAAAGGCTAGGGTACAAGACCTGGTTTCTACTCTGAGCCCTTGCTTGGTGCCTCAGTTTCCCCATTTACAAATGGGGAATATGTCACCCATTTTCCTTTATAAATCCCATTGGGCATGCCTACACTAGGAAACTATTTCAAAATAATTGAAATCGATTTAATAACGCCTTAAATAACACAATTGAAATAGCATGTCCCTGCTATGGGGAAGCCTTGACGTTAGTCCGAGGCAGGCTCCGTTCATGTGGACGCGCTATCTCAGACTTAGAGCCCCAGGAGGCACTGGGGAGTCATTAGTTCAAAGTACTCTGGGGACTCCTTATTTTGAAATAGTGGCACCGGTGCGTCCACACTAACGCTATTTCTGAAATTAGCGTTATTCCCCAAGGAAAGCAGGCGTACAGATTTCGAAATGACGGGCTTGGCGGTGTGGACGCTCTGCTTATAAATTCAACCTAAGGGGGGCTATTTTGAATTAACACCCTAATGTAGACCAGGGTCATGGGAGCTATGGGAGAAAAGTGCTAGGTCAAGACGGGGCATTACAATTTGGGGGTCTTTGCACAGGATGCTGATTTGGGGTCTTGCCAGTGGGGGGGCACTTATGCATGGAATGGACCACTCAGTTTATATTCTGCCAATTTATCTTGCAGTGCACATTTGTTTTAGAGCGGTGCCCACTGGCACCATGAACAGGGCAGGGTCATTTCCCCACCCTCTTTCAAGTCTGAGCTGCCTCCTGATGACACCTCCACTCCGGAGGCCACATGGTACGAAGACAACCTAGCTCCCCTCTCCTTTGGCTCCTTGGACGCTAGATGGGGAAAGAGAACTGTGAAAGCAGCAGGCTGGTCCTGCCGCAGTCCGCTCAAACTCACGCCTGGCCTTTACTTCCTTCCAGAGCCGATGCCAGGAAGGCAAGCCCGGGAGAGGAGGGAGAAGCTCGTCTGCTTTCAGCACACTCCTGTCTTAACCCTCATTAACTTTCAAGACTACGCCAGCCCTCGGGGACCAGGGGGGCAGGAAGTTGGGTGCTGGTCCAGCGTGAGCTGCGGAGATAATACGCCTGAGATTGTCCGTGTCTTCACTTTGGCATGGAGCCCGGGAAGGAGTCGAATTAAAACTCTCGTCGCTGCTCACATGCAACTCAGCCCAGCTCGGAAAGGCCCAGAGTAGAGAGGAGGCCCGATGGACTGGAACTGTTCCCAATGGAGCGTACGTGGCATGAGGTGGGAGCACTTTCCTTTAAGGGCTATGTCTACACTGGTGGGTTCTTGCACAAGAACACGTCCACACGGCCATGTGCTTTTGCACAAGAGCATCCATGGCAGTGTAGCTCTCTTGTGCAAGAAAGCTCTGATGGCCATTTTAGCCATAGGGCTTTCTTGCACAAGAAACCCCCGCTCCGCATCCACACTGCCCTCTTGAGCAAGAGTCTTGGGCAAGAGGGCTTACACTTGTTAGAAAAGATTGTAGTTCTTGTGCAAGAAGCCCTGTCTTCCGATATTGTACTGTAAATCTTCTTGCACAAGAGCGGGTGGGCAATGTGGACGCTCCGTGGGTTCTTGCACAAGAACGGCCGTTCCTGCGCACGGGAACGGCCATTCCTGCGCACGAACCCGCCAGTGTAGACATAGCCAAGAAGTATCTAGACAAATGCAAGCGGTGGAAGGTGGATACCTGCGTCCAGGGCAGGAGGGGCAAAATCAGGTCCAGGGGCCGGGGCTGATTTGCCAAGCATTTCTCTCCGGCCCGCTCAGCTGGTTAGCAGAGCCAGGGTCGGCTTTAGGAAGTGCGGAGCCCAATTTGAACCGTTTCGACGGGGCCCTGGCAGCCAGGATTTATTGTTGCCCACACGAATTTTGGTTGAGCAAAAAAACAAACAAACCCAACACACACAAAATCACAGCCCGGCACGCCAGCACACTTCCGGATTTAGGGTGCGGGGCCCTCTTGCTTTAGGGTGCAGGGCTCTTTTAGGCGCAGGGCCCAATTTGGGGGAATCAGGCGAATCGGCCTAAAGCCAGCCCTGAGCAGAGCGTGCAGCCTTACAGCCGCACTCCCCCCACCTTGGTCCCGCCTGCAGCCGAGCCACTCCCAGGAGTGTCCTGCTTGCTGCGTGGGGCGGGAGAGCGGAGGAGAGCACTGACATCAGGTGTCCCCCTGCCCCTGCCCCCGGCTCTGCAGAGCAGGGGTCGGGGAGAGGGAGACGCCCAGCGGAGCTGCTCCGGTCTGAAGGAAACATGGGTGGTGAGCGACTCAGAGGAGTGTCTGTGGTAAGAGGCCGTGCCCTGTGGCTAAGGTTTCACACTCATTCTGCCCTCCCCTCTTCCCCCCATATCCTATTTCTGCAGGCTGGGAGACCGCAGAGCAGGACAGCTTTCCCTGCAGCAGCCAGCACACACACTCTGTGTGTCACTCTCACCGCTCCCCCCTCCCCCCCCGGCTTGGTGCCACGTACACCGTCTCTGTGCCACGGATGGTCACGGACACATACACACACTCTGCCCAACACCGCTCTCCCGGCTCTGTGCTGCGCACACACAATCTGTGTCACAAAGTCTGCCTCTCACACGCAGTGTCTCCCTTTCTCACGCACTCTCTCTCTCTTTCTCAAGCCTCCAGCCCCACCCCTTCCACCTGAAGCCCTGCCCCTTGGGGGGATGGAGCCAGCCCGTGACCACGTACCAAAATTCACAAAGTGCCCCTCTCCCGTGAAACTTATTGTCCACCTCTGCAGGCCGGGGTGGGCAAATTCCGGCCTGCAGGCCGGATCCGGTCCACGGGTTAGTCCCCGGCAGGCCCCGCCCCCCATGTTTACGTGGGTCTCTGCAGGTATCGGACGATCGTGGCTCTTGCTGGCCACGAGTTGCTGTTTGTGGCCAATGCGAGCGGTGGGAAGCGGTGCCCGCTCCACACCACTTCCCGCCACTCGAAGGGCAATCCACGGCAATAGAACGGTAACCATAGCAGTGGCGGCCAACCAGGGCCTATCCCTGGTGCTCGGCCGTTTTTTTATTGCCCACCCCTGATGCAGGGGTTACCTGCAGGGAGAGCTCCCTTGGAATATGCAGTCTCTAAGGGGACCATTTGCAAGAAACCAGCCCCTCCTCTGCCCTTAGGAACTGCTCAGAGAGGGAGCGTTCCCAGTCAGTGGGCATTCGAAACATCTGGATCCATAGGTGATGCCTGGTAGCACTCAGGAGTTGCCCCACCCCGCTATGCTCCTGCCAAAAAATTAATTGCTAAATGGGGTGACCCCATATCCCCCTCCCTGCCTTCTAGGTGGCCCTCCCTGCCCCCCTCCTCCGCAGGCACCAGTCTCAGGGTCTGAATCCTGCAGCTAGCTAGAGAGAGCATCTCAGAGGCAGCTGCCACCTTTCACTCTGACTTTCACCCACTCTTTTGACACCCCCCCCATGAGAGGCTGCACCCCCTCCGGGGAGGACTAAGCGGTAGACTCCACTCCTCTGGCATTGCTGCAGGGCCGAGCCAGCTCTGTGCCTCTCCCTCCCCGCCCCGGTTGCTTGTGAGGAGAAACGTACAGGCTCCAGCTAAGCACAGACGTCAATGGACATGTAAAAGGAAGCTTAATGCAAATGCAGGGTTCCAGCGTGTGTCCATGATGCCAATTAGTGGCGGTTTTAGCAATTGCTGCTCCTTAATCCTCCTCAGCCTGCTGGGAAGACAGGGCTGTCTGCAGCAGCATTGAGACAACCGGATTACACCGGCATGGTCCGCGCCTCCTCAGGTATGGATTTGTCAGCCTGGCGGGGATGAACCCACCTCTTTGCCCCTTGGGGTGAAACTTGGCATGGCTGGGGAAGGGGCAAGACTAAGGAGAAATAAAAGAAGCAAACCAAGAACCATAACTCCAAGCTGCAGATCGCTGATTTTAGCTGGTTTTCTCTTGGCTCCCACACCCCGCCCAGTTTTTTTGGAAAGGCAAAGCTGTTGGCGGATGCACGACGCGGCTTTTGTGTAACACAAAGAATCACAACCAGCCTGTCGGAGAACGCAAACTAAATCTTTGGGGGGGTTTGAGAAAAGCAACTTAAAAAATCATGAGGCGTCCCATGGCACCTTAGGCCTGGTCTACACTAGACCAGGCCGGTTGGCTTAAGGTTCCCCATCCAGCTCTGCATTAGCTGGATTTGGTTTACCTTACGCTGAGTTGCCACAGCGTCTACACTTTGGGAGGTCAACAGACCCTGGTCTATACTAGGGAGTTATTTCGAAATAATAAGCAGAGTGTTTACACTACCAAGCCTGTTATTTCGAAATAGAGTAGCCCAGTGTCTGAGAGTCTGTAACACCAAAATGCTGGCTGTTCCCTCTGG
>JANRFK010002918.1:13457609-13469010 GCA_030068395.1 Apalone spinifera | reverse complement strand
TTGCCAAGATCATGTTATCCCATCAAACCATCCCCTTCATAAACCCATCTAGCTGAATCTTGAAGCCAGAATCGTCGGGAAGCGAGCACGTTGTGTGGCTCCAGTGGCTTCAAAAGAAACCCGGCTGTTGTGGGTTTAACCTGCCACCAGGGAAAATATCTTGCGAATCCCCCATTAGTTAGAGGCTGACAGAAGAGCATCTCAGAGCTGCCTCCATAACCATGTGTTCCTAGTGTGATTATCCTTCCAGACCCCATCTCACTTGTTTGCTTCCCCCTCGTGGTGCAGTGTGCCATGTAGCACAGAGCAAGCCCTGCGGGACGAGGTCTGTCTCTTACCATGCCTCAGAGACAGTAGACTGGGCTACTTTGATTTTAAATGAGGCCTCCAGCTGCTGTTACAATAGAAACCAAACATAGTAATTTATAACCCCCTTGGACAAACTCTGGGGGAGAATCCTGGAGCCGAGTCCAGAGCGCAGGGCTTGGGACCGTATCGAACCATCTGCAGGGAAAAATCTGCCTTTTGCAGACGCTGTAAATGGGCGACGGGCGCAGTTGGCTGTACATGTGATATAATGATTATTATTTCCCGTGCTTTTCAAACAAAGCTGCCATCCGTCGTTCACAGCTGGTTGAAGGCGGATTCCAGATGGCTCCCCTAGCGTTTGCCAATCAAATATTTGTTAATAACTGTGTGATAGACAACACCTACAGAGAGGGGGGGCTGCAAGGCAGGCTTCCTGGGTTCGAGGCAAGATTACTTGCTGGCGGTGCTGGTTGCTGTGTGCCTCTGACTACACGTCAGTAGGTAAAAGGGTCAGTTCATCTTTGTAAGACGTTGTGAGAGCCGTGGGAGAAAGGGCTGTAATTGCAAAACGATATAATTAGCAGCAGTACTTAGGGATGTTAAAAGTCGGTTAAATAGGTAACTGTGTAACCGCTGGAAATCTCAGCAGTTACCCGGTCACACACGCTGCAGGTTCTGATGTAGCTAAACATTTCACTCCAGATCCTCAGATGGCATAAAAGTGACACCGCTCCATGGAGGGAGCTGTACCGATTTTGATCAGCTGAGCATCGGGCCTTTCAAGCCACCTCCCCGGGAGTGAAGTGGGCAGTCCTTGCCCACCCGGCTCCTGGGAAGGAGGCTTCACTGCCCTGCCCTGGGTTCACTCCCCTGGGAGCCGGCTGAGTTTAACCGATATCAGCTTCTCGGTGAAGGGGTTAGTTAGGGGCTAACGTCCTTAGTAGTATTTATTATTCTTCATTATTCCTATGAACAAGGCAGGGGCTGCAGGACGGAGGCAGACCCATATTCCAGGGAGAAGAACTGAGCATGGCAGAGTCAAATGTGCTAGATTTTCTTTTTGAGCCACCCAGAGTCGCATTTGGTGGCATCCCCTTTAATAAACCCTTCTACCACACTGCTGAGTATCTCTGATGGCTTCACAGAGGCCAATGACACCACATTAATGCAGTCACAGCCACAATCCTGGGCTGGTTTTTTTTAATGTTAACTAACTGCAGAGCATTCAGAAGAGAGTCAGGAAACACAATTAATAGGCTGGAGAGAGAGACTTATGAGATGAGATTAAAGAAGGAAAGGCCTGATTCTCAGCTGATTGAAATCGGTACAGCTCCATTCACGGAGCTGTGCCAGTTTTATACCATCTGAGGATCTGGAGCGAAATATTTAGCCATATCGCATAATGACTACAGAGTAGCTATGATAATCATCTACAGTTATCAGCTTATGCTAGCTCCCGAGCTGTAGCTGCTTATAGAGATCCTCCTTGAAGACTACTCAATCCACACCCGAGATCATGGGTTCCCAAACTGGGGGGCGTGCCCCCCCTGGGTGTGTGTGAAGAAATTCCAGCCCCCCCCCCCAAGTTGTGCTGCTATTTTTGTTTTTTGGCCCTGGTCAGTTCCTTCTTCTTTTTTTTTTTTTGCTGAAGTTTTACTGCTATGGGGGTGGGGGGCATGAGGGTTTCTCAAAAATCAAAAAGGGGGCGTGATGCCAAAAAGTTTGGGAACCACTTCCCTAGATCCTCTATCCCTAGAGAAATCCTCCCACCCCCTTGTATCTTGGTGGGATAGGAACCAGCTACTTCAGTGACTCAGCAGAGTAGGATCAACATATGCTAATAGGGTGGGGGCATTTCAGGCTAACGCTGTTAACATGAGGAATGATGAAATGGTCAGCATTAGAATCATCTCAAACCAGGCCAAGTCTCGAGAGTGTACTGCAGAGAATTACCCTGCATTGACCAAGGATTCATTAGATGACTGTAAATAGGTGGAGTGGTCCCACACAAAACATATCTCTATGACCAGTAAGGTCTTTTCCTCCAGGGAACAATGCGTTTAGCAGCAAAGTAGGGGGACATATGCAGAAACAACAAACAGAAATTTTTCCACCTTGGGAGTCAGCTGACGCCTATGACATTGGCTATGGAGTCTGTGATGTGGTGTTTACTCGCAGCACATTATTTAACCTCTAGCTAATTTGTGTACTACATAGAGTGCACATAGTGTGGTCCCTGGTAAACAAGACAGACAAAGCTGGAATTCAGGCTGTGTGGAAGTCTGTAGCTAAGTCTTTGATAAATGCCTCTGTTAATGAAAATCTGAAATTCCATATATCATGACAGGGCCGGACTTCCTTAAAGGCATTCCCATATCTTCTATCTACATTTTTAAATCCAGCAGCCAATTTACAGGCCTTTCCTGCTTGCTTGTTCCAGAGAAAGAGGAAGTTGAGCTAAAATGATCCCTTTGGTCAATGGGGACCAGATAGCAGCCCTGTCGATTTTTTCCATCCTTCTATTCTGGGAGTGCCACCCCCTTCTAGGTGCTCTAGACATTGCATTCTGCCCTGTGCAACGCAGGAGCGTGTTGCTTTGAAAGCTGAATGCTCTCTGAGTCGCTTGACAGGCATTTGCGTAACATACTCAGACAGCACAATGGCACCCAAAGTTATACATCAGCAGTGCCCTGCCTCCCCGCAGGTAGTCCAGCAGGGAGGGGTTAATGCATTCTTCAATTAGTGCCATATGCAAAAAAAAGGGGGCAGCTGTTTCCTGCTTATAAATGAAATAACATTGATTGGGCCTCCTAACGTCTGTTTGCTACAGACCTAATTAGATACCATCCACCGAACCTCAGCAGATGCCAGGAGGGGATTCTAATCAAGGAGAGGTGCTGTCACACCGGAAGGCCACTTGTAGGCAAGAGGGGGCAGAGGAGAAGTCAGGGACATTTCAAAAAGGCCCGGCTTTCTGGCTGCTTTCCACAGAAGCCTGAGTCCTGGGCATAGCTCCTAATTAAGGAGTTTCTGGACCTGATTCTGTTCTCCCGTATGCTGAGCTAACTCCAGTGATTTCAAAGGCGCTTCCTGGGTTTATGCCAGTCCGAGAGAGAGCGGAATCACACCCTCTCTGGGATTTTATTCTCTGCCAGTTGCAATCATTTGGCAGAAGGAAATGCTGGAAGATTGAAGCTGCCTTTTTTCCCCCCATGTCACGGCAGTTGTCTAGTGCTTAGAGGACATGACACATGTTGCGAGGGTTCTTGGCCTCCTGGGTCCTCTCTCTGCCTATGTCTTTGCCCCAGGGTGTGAGCAAATCAATTTCATCGCTCTTGGCCTCAGCTTTTCCGTCTGTGCAATGGGAGCAATAATTCCATTCTCTTTCTCAGAGACTTAGTAGTTTCTAAAGGGCTTTTGGGATTTCCAACCCCAAGCACTGAAAAATCATGTCATCTCCTCTGCCCCCATTTTAAATTTGGCTTAAAAATCATGAGATTTTAAAAAATAATTGGGGGAGTCATTGTTCTTTGTCTCTTACTTTCTGAGCGTTTTGGGTGCGATCAAGTCAAGTTTTTGAGCATCACTACACAACTATCAGAGCACAACATTTCCTGTTTTAAAAAATGGCAGCTGAGGCCAGATCTACACTAGGGGAGAAAGTCGACCTAAAATACGCAACTGCAGCTACATGAATAGCGAGAAACTCTCCCGTCGCCTTCCCTTGCTCCTCATGACCCAGTGGAGTACCGGAGTCAATGGAGGTATGATCAGCAGTCAATTCAGTGAGTCCTTACTGGACCTGCTAAATGGAACTCTGAGTAATCGATCTTGATCTCCCGCTAAGTGGAGACAAGCCCTAAGATTCTTGCAACTCCAGGTGCTGGGGATTTAAAAAAAATCCCAGAATCGGGTGAGAAAAATCAGGAGAGCTGGCACCAGTGTTGCACCTTCCATACATTTGAGTGTAACATCGTTAAACCAGGCTATGTCATGTCATTCACACACTGTTTGGGCAACTAAGGGCTACAACTAAGGGCAACTAAGGGCTACATCAAAACTGACTCGTGAATATTAAGTGCCTCCATTCAGGGAAATCCAACTGGAAATGAGGGCTGAATTTCGGAAATGCAGATCTCCTGCACAAAAATGGAGGCATTCAAAATCACTAGTTACTTCTGCCACATTTAGGCCTAGACACTTACGGGTGATGTACACTCACCCTCAGAGAACAGCTTGAAAAGTGCATTGTTTTGTTGTAGATTATAGATCTTGTAGTTAAGGGAACAGCAGGGGCTAATCAATGTACCAGTATCCAGCTGTTCCTTAGATTCTCTCTCAAGCCAGGTCTACATTGGCAGAGAAAATCGATGCAAGATACACAACTCCAGCCACGTGAATTGAGTAGGTGGAGTTGACATACCTTGCATCGATCTCCTGCTGAGGGGCCACCCCTGAAAATTGATGGGAGAAACTCTCCCATCAACTTCCCTTACTCCTCACAACAGCGAGAAGTACCATAGTCGACGAGGGCGCACTCAGCATTCGATTTAGTGGGTCTTTACTAGACCCACTAAATTGAATCCTTGAAGATTGATCATCAGAGCATCGATCCACTGGTAAATGAAAACAAGGCCTCAGGCTGCTGTCAGTCTGTCTTCATTAGATCTGGTTTTGCTGTTAGCCATCAGCAAAGGGAGCGGCAATGTTGGCAAAAGCAAACACCTACGTTTGTTCTTGCAATTGACATTGGTGGGGAACTGGGGGAGACCATAAAAATAACTAAGAGCACAAAGCAGATTTGTAAGTCAATACTTTCTGAAAGGTCAGCAGTGCCACCAGTGTTGTTATTCTCCACAGCTTTGTAGCCTAGTTCTGTCTAGCTACTGAAAAAGAACTATGCTTCAGCTCAAAAGGTTGTCTCTCTCACCAGCAGAAGTTGGTCCAATAAAAGCTATCATCTCCCTCCCCGATCTCTCTAAACACATCTGTGGGACCCATGCCAGTAGAACCCGAGTGCCTAACAAACATTAATGATTTTTTAGTTTCACAGTGAGCTAAGGAAGTATTTATCAGCCCAGTTTTACAAATGGGGAAACTGAGGCACTGAGCTGTTGTTAAAAAAATTGCATCCATGTGCTCCTGTTTATCCGTCTTCCCATGTCCACCTTTTGTCTCATGTTTAGATCAAAAGCTCTTTGTGTTAAAAAATGGTCTCTGCCCCACAGAGCGGCTCAAACGAGCTAGTTTTCTTACAGTGGGGGCCATGCCAGGAGTATCTAAGCGTGGCTGTTATGTCCCTATATTGTGTGTGTGTGTGTGTGCGCGCATGCTTCTGATAATATATGACAAGTGTGTTGGTGGACAGATCGATTGCACGGATCTCAGGTTAAAACATCCATAGGATGGAGAGGGCAGCCGTTGTGGTGCCTCCAAAAGCCCAGGCCTGGGACGGCCGCTCCGAGCCATCCTATGCACCAGATGGCGCTGGCATCAGTTTCCTGGAGGCATTTGTGGTCTATTGGACGGGAGCCCGGCTTTGTAGCCACAACTGACTCTGCCACTGACTTACTGGGTGACCCAGAGCCAGTCACTTCCCTGCTCTATGCCTCAGTTTCCTCTTGGATCCGCTGTTTAGATCGGAAGCTTTTGGGGGGAGAGAGGACGATCTCTTACTCTGTGGATGAGCAGCACCGGGCACAGTGGGATCCGTTTTCAGTTGCAAAGTGAGAGGGGCGGAAGCCACAGGTTTTCCTTCGGCACCGATGTAGGGCAGAAACCCTGGCAGTGGGTTTAAGGATGCCACAGGGTCGTCCATGGCAGAGCCGAGCCAGGAAAGTTGGGATTTTTCTGCTGTTATTCACTGGTCTGACTAAGGGCCTGGAGTGAAGAAAGTTATTCCCTTGTAGGTTGAGCTGTGGGCAGCTCAATCATTTCTCAGCTGCCGTGCACCGACAGAGCCAGGGAAGCAGTCCAAGCGCTTCAAAGCAGGATCATCAATAATGCACTAGTAATATAACCTTCAAGTTTCTCAGAGACTCCAGTCATTCACCTGTCAGTGCAGAAAAGCAAGTGTTCTGCACAGCAGGTTAAGCTTGCTATAAAGTTATAGGCAGAGAGCAAACTTTTCGTGTCCAACGTGGCGGGGCTCTCCTTCCGTTGCCGACCTGCTTTCTGTCCTTGGGTGGCTTTTCCTACCTACTTTTAGGCACTCACAATGAGCAGGTCATGCGTCTGAGGAGCCTACGTGCCCACCGTCTGAGCTGGGCAGGCAGCAGAGTTCCCTCTGATGTGTTCCATCCTTAAGTTATGACAAGAGGAAGCTGTATACTGAATTTGGAGATCCTGGCTTTTACCATTTAGGAGGAGTTCTTGATCAAAGAGACAAACTCTCTAAAATATATAGTAGACTAGAAGATTTATCCAGCATTGCTCGGGTCCTTACCTCAAATAAGTTTTTTTTTCTTCACTTAAATCATCGTTCTGGGGTAAGGTTCTTGATCTCTCGAGGTCCCTTCCAGTTCTAGTATTCTATGATTCTATGCGGGGTTCAGGATGCAGGCTGTTCAAAGGAGAGAGGACAACCCCAGCCCTCTCTCACTGCAACAGCTTGGGGTCAGGTGAGAAGCGTTTGTCCATGGCTGCTGCAGCAGGCACAGCCGGGAGAAGGATGCATGTCCCCTGGATGGGGAACAGGTAGAAATATATAGTAGATAGCTGTCCTGGTCACCATCTCTGTCCCTTTGCTGCCCCCCCGTGGTCACTCTACAGCATAACTATCCCTCTTATCTGACTCCTCCCTTTCCATTTTATGAAAAACAATCACATTCCAGGCACATCCCTTTTTCCTGGCACAACCAAATCCTTACCTTGCTTTAAGTTATGATAAGAGGAAGCTTCCTACCAAATTTGGTGGTCCTCGCTCTTACTGTTTAGGAGGCATTCTTAAGCAAACGGGCTCACAGGTGGACAGACGGACACACAGACGCAGAAACTCTCTCAAATATATAGTAGATTTTTATAACGCCATGGACACAGAGGATATAATAACATAGTACAGTGGTTCTCAGCCTTGCCAGATTATTGTACCCTTTTCAGAAATCTGACTTGTCTTGTGTACGCAAGTTTTCCTCGCTTAAAAACGACTTGCTTAAAAAAATCAGACATAAAAATACAAACGTGCCACAGCACACTTTTACTGAACAATTGCCGACTTTCTCACTTTTACCCTTTGATAATAAAATAAATCAATTGGAATATAAAACATTGTACTTATATTTCAGTGTATAATATATAGAGCAGCATAAACAAGTCATTGCATGGCATTTTAATCTGCATTGACTTTGCTAGCACTTTTTAGGCAGCGTGTTGTAAAGCTAGGCAAACATCTCAATGAGTGGAGAAGACCTCTAACTGGGACACACATCTGGCAGCGTTCACAGAGCTAAATCCAAAGGTCACAGATGACATTTCTCTGGACCATGCACTGAGCCAACACTGTGGCTCTAGACAACATCAACATTTTGGCTGAAAATCCAGCTCTGAAGTTTCTCTCTCGTCCAATCTCTGCTTTTTCATTTAAAACCTAAAATTCTGGTTTTGTTCCTCAATGTTAAAAATAAAGTGTTCTCATGCCCAGCAATGGGAGCAGCTAGAAACAGTGAGGCTGTGTCTAGACTGGCAAGTTTTAAACTTGCCAGCTGTCTACACTGGCCGCTTGAATTTCCGCAAGAACACTGACGATCTCATGTAAGATTGTCAGTGTTCTTGTGGAAATACTATGTGCTCCCGTTCGGGCAAAAGTCCTTTTTGCGCAAAGCTTTTGCGCAAAAGGGCCAGTGTAGATAACCCAGAACCGTTTTGCGCAAAAAAGCCCTGATCGCAAAAATGGCGATAGGGGCTTTTTTGCGCAAAACCGCGTCTAGATTGGCACGGAAGCTTTTGCGCAAAAGCATCCATGCCAATCTAGACACTCTTTTCCGCAAATGCTTTTAACGGAAAAACTTTTCCGTTAAAAGCATTTGCAGAAAATCATGCCAGTCTAGACGTAGCCTGAGGGAAGAGAGGCAGGATAGAGATCACAGTGCAGCCAACCTCGAAATCACAAGACTGGGTTAAAATCATAGATTATAAGAAAATAATAAATTAGGGTTGTTTGTATTGGTCCTCTGGTTTGTGTCTGTAGGGAACACCCAGATCACATTTACCAACTTTTCTCCACAACCACAAGAGCTGAGATTCTTACCTAATTACTTGGCTCTAGGAACAGGGGCTAGGAAGGAAATCACCAACTATCATGAGATTTGTGATAACAATCATGAGTTCTGGCAACACTGAGACCAGGCCATTGCTACCTAGATTGCTACCATTGCTTGCCCATAGTACAGAGACGCAGCCCTGATGGTGCATGCAGCATACCTGACCATCTGGCAGTTTTCAGCTGTAACAACATACAAAAGCAGCAAAGACTGGCCAGTCCTGCCCATTGCGGGGGGCCCTGTGTGTGTCGCCAGGCCCCTGAAGTGTTTCTCTTTCCCCAGAAGGAGGTGAGGATTTCTGCATTAAAACTGCACCTCCTGGCTCGATTTTTTGGTGCATGGCTGCAGGAGGCGACCAGGGTCCTATGGTGCTCTACACACACACACACACACACACACACACACACACACACACAGAGAGAGAGAGAGAGAGAGAGAGAGAGAGAGGAACTAGGGTGCTTCCACACCTAGAGTTCCTGGTTTGGGTTGGACATATTCCTGGAGGTTTTCAGGAGACTCCAGGGCAAGCCTGGAGGTCTGGCAGCCTTAGTCACACACCGCTGCAGTAGTAAAAGCAACCCAAATATGTGGTTTCCCCCTTCAGCACCCGCCCTATGGAACTGCACCTGGGTGTGTGCACACACAGAGAGGAGAAAGTCTCCAAAGTCTAAAGAGACAAAACCCACAAGGGGTGGGAGAAAGGGAAAATTCTCAATTTACAGATGGGGAAACTGAGGCAGACCAACTGCCCCAAATCCCATAGTAAATCAGTGACTGGAGGCAGGAATTGTACCCTGATCTCCTGGTGCCTTAACCATGAGGCCACACTGCCTCTTTCCATTCTTGCCCCCAATGATTCCACAGCAGGGCCAGGAACTGAACGAACCTCTCTGGCATCCCAGTCCAGAGCCTGAACCACAAGACCCGCCGTCTTGGAAAAGCAGCTCTGAATGCTCTAGAAAGAAAAGAGGAGGCCTGGTTGTGGAGAACGGGGATGCTTCCAGCCCAGATCCTGCGTTGTGCCAGGAAGTTAGACTAGATGACCCTTGGGGACCCGTCCCACCCTATGATTCTAGGACTGAGGGAGCTGACGGAGCAGAGCAGTACAGGGGAGGGCAGCCTGCAGTGTGAGCTGGCATGGCACAGAGGCACAGCAAGGAAGCGGAGGCTAGAGAAGTGAGTTGGAAGAAGAGGATGCTGGGGGAGGGGTGCAAATCACTGGAAGGATTTTGACTGTTGTCTGTGCAGGCGGCAGCATTTGGGGCGTGCTGGCGAGGCCGCGGAGCGGGAAGCAGAAGGCGAGAGAGACAATGCACCTGCCCCACTTGTGTCCCCGCTGGTGCCCGGCGCCATGCTAAGAGCTGGCATGAGCACACGGAATCTGACAGCTGGGAGGGGAGGCATGCACAGTGAGAGTGAAAGCAGAAGCCAAGGGACGCTTAGTAACATGACGGTTATGGGTGCTGGCAGCAGGCTGGAGGGCAGAGGGGAGGAGCAGTGCACACTGCGATTCCTGTCCCCAAACTCTCCCAAAAGAGATGCTGTAGGTGGAAAAAGTTCAGGCTGCACAGGCAGGAGGTGGGTGGGCTGGGGCCAAAGCAGCAAGGGGCAGAAGTTTAGAAACATGGTGCCACTCTGCCATTTCCACGTTTTCTGTTATTGCTTTTCCCTCTTCGCTGAGCAATCGGCCTGCCCTGTCCTTGGTTTTCCTCTTGCTTCTCCTGCATTTGTAGAATGTTTTCTTATTTTGTGCCTTTGCCGTTCTCATTTTGTCCCTACATACTTGTGTTATTGGTTTATATTCATCCTTTGTACTTGGACCTAGAGTCCACTTTCCATAGGACTCCTTTTGATTTTTAGATCATGCAAGGTCTCCTGGGTAAGCCAAGATAGTCTCTTGCCATATGTCTTGTCTTTCCTATGCAGTGGCACAGTGTGCTCTTTCACCCTTAATAATGTCCCTTTGAAAAACTGCCAACTGTCTTCAATTGTTTTTCGTCTTAGTCTTGCTTCCCATGGGACCTGACCTACGGGCTCCTTGAGTTTGCTAAAGTCTGCCTTCTTAAACTCCATTGTCTTTATTTTGCTGTTCTCCTTTCTCCCATTCCTTAGAATCACGAACTCTGTCATTTCATGATCATTTTCACCCATGCTGCCTTCCGCTTTCAAATCCTCAGCCAGTTCCTCCCTGTTTGTTAAAATCCAATCTGGAACAGCCTCCTTCTAGTAGCTTTCTCCGCGTTCTGAACTAACACATTGTCCCCAAAACATTCCAAGAACTTGTTGGATAATCTGTGCCCTGCTGTGTTATTTTCCCAGCAGATGTCTGGATAGTCGAAGGATGGTCCAGTAGTTAGGGACTTGCCTGGCACTGAGAAGATGTAGGATCAGCTCCCTGCTCAGCCCCAGTCTGCATGTGTAACCATTGGCTATGTCACTAAGGGACTGTCCCAGGGTTAGAACTGGAGTTAGCAAACCCTGCGTTTGGTAACCCAGGACTTGAGCATCTACACTCATTTGTAAGAATTGTTGAATGTTGGGCCTCCAGCATCTATGCTGCATTATGCGGGCCCAAATCCAACCCCCTGTATCCCAGACTGCCTCCCAGTGTGGCCTCTCTCGCTCTTGGTTCATGGTACACTGTGGGAGACTTGATTGCCCCTCAAACTTGACCATCCAAAGGGAAAAGGAAGTTAGTCCATGGAATTGTGGGATGCAGTGGGGCTCCGGCTACACTGCAAAACTGGCTTCTGGCTTGACTCTGGTTTGGATGCTCCACCCCATGGGTATGTCTAGACTGCATCCCTCTGTCGGCAGAGGGATGCAGATTAGGC
>JANRFK010002918.1:13383555-13404221 GCA_030068395.1 Apalone spinifera | reverse complement strand
TCGATGACCTCTCGAGGTCCCTTCCAGTCCTAGTATTCTATGATTCTATATATTCTGAAATAGCTTCTTTTGAAATGGAGCGTTCACACTACAGAGAAGCCTCAAAATTAGTCCAAGGCACACATAAGAACATAAGACTCGCCTAATGTGGACGAGCTATCTCGATTTAGAGCCTCAGGAGGCACTGGGGAGAAATTACTTAGAATGGCCCTGGGGAGGAGCCATTTCGAAATAGCAGCTGTGGAGCATTCACACTGCAGCTATTTTGATATGGCTATTTCGGAAGAGTTGTTATTCCTCGTGGAATGAGGTTTACAGAAGTCGGAATAAGCCTCCCGTTATTTCCATGTTATTTTGAAATAACAGAATTGCTGTATAGATGCTCACATTGTTATTTTGGAATAACGCTAGTTATCTCGAATTAACACTGCTGTGTAGATGCGCCCTAAAAATGGACCACTAATCAATATGTATATGAAGGATGGCCCCAAAGAATCTTAGCAAGGTCCTTGATGAAGTTCCTGCTATCATGGCAGATCTGGCTGCAGGACTAGGGACTATGTTTTCAGTAGCACTGTTGGGGTGTGTACGGGTTAAATAAGGAATCTCAGTGCTTGCCACCATGGTCCTGGGGTACCAGGCAGACACTGCTTCTATTGATTCATAGCCTTTTTTTTATTCCTCCTTTCCTGCTTGCTCAGGAGAGATGTAACTTTTAATGAATGCTCTATGTACTATCTTCCCTTATCCGTTCTCATTCACTCTGAAGTATACATTGGGGGTCACATCTCCTTTAAGCTGCTGATTCAAGGAGTTTTGTGATGTGTAAACTGCCGACATCAACTAAAAAGCTGTAAACAGCAAACAGGGGCGGGTATAGTTATATTTACCACATGGTTATGATTATGCATGATATGGATGTTCACATGACTAAATTAGGGCTTAAAGGGTGATGTGATCGATAAGTGTATTTACATACTAACTACAATAAAAAGGTGCACGTGGGGTTAATGTATTGCTTGCTCACATCCCAGGTTGGAGTAGGGTCCAAGACAGAACAAGTATCTGCAAGAAAGGCCCTTCTATCCCATCTGCCTCTGGGTAACCTGTTCTTTCCTAACACACACCATAGATTTAAATGGATGAGGGTTATTATCCTCGTGCAATGATACGAAGAGCTGGCCTACGCCACCCCCTCCTGCTGTCAGTTACACTGGTGTAAAACTGGAGTAATTGTGCCTCTTGCGCTCATCAATGCTCATGCTTCAGGCCCTCACACCAGGTCAGGTAGGAATTATGTGTGTTAAGAGCTACATACACAAAGCTACTAAAGGAAGCCTTTGGCAGAGCACAGCATGATGTTTTCTTGGTCCACTCTAGCCCAGGAGCAATGCTATGTGTTCTTGAGTGCTGTCCACTGGCACCTTATCTATTAATCATGTATTTGCATATAGAATAGGCAAAGCTGGTGCCTGACACCAATATAGGACCCTGTTCTCAGCTGCTTGTCAATTTGACAAATTTTAAATTTTCCACTCCAGGCACTGCCTCAGGCTGAATTATTTTGGCAAGTTTCAGCTAAAAGAGTTCAGCCATTTCCAAGAGATTGGAGATAACGTGTTGCTTTTTCCTGCATTAAAAACACACTCCATTGTTTCATTGAGAAACTCTACACCTTCTTGCTTGGGAACAGGAAGTTAGCCATGGATGGTGGGATATTGGGAGTTTGCCCAGATGTGCATCCAATTTTGGCCATATTATCATGGCCCCTGACATCAGAGTTCACGTATGCTCAGTAGAGGCTTTTGTAGCAGAGTGGGTCGGGAATTGTCTGACAATGTGTTTTGTTTTGTTTTTCACGAGCAGATGGACCCAGTGTTGCTTGGGTTCATAATTCAGAAATTCCATTATTTTGTTTCTTCATCCCGTTTACCATTCGCTGTTTTAACAAAAAAGGGCGATAGTTAACATTGTCCTCTCGTTTTCAAACCTTAAGCATGGATTTAGCTGTGCCAAAACAGTTGTGGTACTCTAAATTTCTCCGTTTTATCTGTTTTCAGTAAAGTTTATTGAGAAGCAATCCTATTCCAGGTTCCTCCTATTTTTCTGGCTCCTCTTGGTTCAGTTTCTTTCAACTTTCGCTCGGCGACATCTATTTTGAGGACTGTACTTTGCTTTGGTGATTCTGTCTTGTTTCTGTTTTGGCTTTATGAGAGGCAATCCCATTCCAGGCACATCCTGTTTTCCTGGCACGCTTATGTGGCTTTAAATTCTGATAAGAGGAAGCTGCATATCGAATATGGCAGTCCAAGCTCTTACTGTTTAGGAGTTCTTGATCCAACAGATAGACAAATGCTCTAAAATATATAGTAGATCAGAAAAGCTGTTTCATCAAAACTAAAGCTATTTCTGGGAAAAGGTTCATTTCCACAAACTTATACTGAGTCACAGTTGTTGTTTTTTTAAAGAAATCATTTCCAAATGATTGGAATGGTTCATTTCAACACCTGCAGAAGGAAATGGATTAGGTCGTTCCAGTTCTAAATGAAATTAAATGACAGTTTCCACTTACAGTAAAAAAAAAAAAAAAAAAAAAAGTAATCAAAAGGTACATGCGTTTTGTCAAAATTATAAAAACACAAATGTTTCCCATTGATCCAAATGGATGATTTTGGTGGCGGGAGAGATTTTTGGTTTGCAACATTCTTTGAGCTTTCCAATTTTTTTCATCCCAGTTTGGGAGGGAAAAAAGGTTCATGTGACAGGAAAATCATTTCCTCCCCCCACCACATTTACTTCTTCAAGTTTGGTGTTTAAAGTGTCTGACTGCTCTTTGTGTACCAAGCACGCTCAGTCCTTTCATAACTCCTGACTATGGAGCCTTGTGCAACTGGCTGGTTTTAATGGACTGGCTTCATCTGCCTGTGAAGCATCACAGTTATAGGCCACTTCTGATGCAGACCTTGATGGACAAATTGGCTTCAATTGCTGTGATTTATCAAATGCCACTACAGCAGCTGAACCAGCACATCACAATGGAGATGCCAGGCCTCTCTGCTATGCAAATCCATTTTGCAGCAACTCATTAAGCAATCCTTGGGGCATAAATGTGGAGTGCATGAATGCAGGTATATAAGCATTTAACCTTCCTAGGAGAACCAGGAAAAAAAAAAGGATTTTGCCCAATTGGAACCAAATTTTGTACATTACATTGTGATTCATTAATACAGCGAAGATTCTCACTTCATTTGGATGAAGTCAAGGGTAAAAATCTCATTAAGTTGTCTGAGTGGACGTGGAAGTTTGTTCCAAATGAGCCCGCCTGTTTTGTGTATTGTATTATTTCAGAAGCAGAGCTTGGCACACATGTGTCAAGTTGCGGGGATGGCCATGACTTGATTTATTAGGCTATCCTGGCCAGCTGAGAAATCGCACGTCGGGGCCAGATCAATAAATCAGGCGGCAGTTGTGGGGTTTCAGCACAGCAAGTCATCCTTCAGCATTTTGAGGCGCGGCGTTGCGTGTAGGATTTTGTTGTGGCTCCTTTCCACCTCCTGACTTTCAATAAACAGGAGTTGTTTATTGCTCTCGGCCCAGGGCAGAAAAGTCAAATTCCAGGGCATCCTGTCCAAAGCCAGACAGAGAGTAAGGGGATTAGCAGAATACTCCTCTTCCTGCGCTCAGTCATAACTCTGCTTCAGAGACTCAAGTGAAATGTACCGACTCAGCAAACCACCTTCGCCCCACGACTTGGGGAAACCTACGTGAGCTCTTGGCTTGGGCAGCTAGTTACCTGGTGGATGATTTAAAACAGGACTACTCAACTTTTGGAAGCCCCAGGGGCCACAGTGATACTCATAACACTTGCCGAGGGCCGCAGCTTAAGTATGGTTGCATAGACAAATATATATACATATACAAATCGCTTCTTTCACACTGACAGGCATGAATACAAAGACTTTAAATGAATGGAGATGCCTATCTCCTAGAACTGAGCTATCCCTACACAACACACTTTTAATGAGCAATGACAGTCCAGGAATTTAACTACTAAAACGCCTACCAACAGAAGACCATTGTATTGATTACTTTTTTGTTTTGGCTCTCATCCACAGGTCGCATGTTGAGCCCCGTATAAACTCAAACTGCACCGCGGGCCGCAAACAAACGGGCCGCAGGCCGCATGTGGCCTATGGGCCATGTGTTGAGTAGCCCTGATTTAAAAGAACAGTCAGCTTTGATCATGATCGTCCACCTGGTTTATGGTTGCCCTGTTCTAATAGGCTCCCCGTGCTTTCTCTTTGAAAAGGAGAGCTTAGCGGAGCCCAGGCCTGGACTTCAAGACTCTTGAGTTCTCATCCTGGCTCTGCTACACCCTCTACGGCAAGACCCGTCATGTTACCATGCCTCAGTTTCCTTATCTCTAAAGGATGGGACCTGTGAAGCTAAATCTATTATATTGAAAACATTTGGGTGCCTCAGCTGGCCATTGAAACATTAGCACGCTCTCACCGCACCCCTCCTAAAGAATCAAAACGCCAGCAGCGACTGAAGGCTTGGCATATCTGCATGGAGGTTGTGTGGAGGGCTGTGTATGTCTGGAGCAATAGAATCGGTGACTTTGTTCCTTCTGATTCAAAGAGGGAGGCTGGAAAGAAGCTTTGGTCTCTTGTTAAATATCTTCTCTTTGGGAAACCAGTGCACTGATTATGAAAAAAAGGAAGATATAGGTACATATACTAGAAGATTTACCCGGTGTTACGTGGGGCCTTAAATCAATTTTGTTTTTCTTCGTTTAGAACATTGTTCTGGCGTGGGGGCTGATGTTCAGGCTGCCCTGGGAGGGAGGACCACCCCAGCAGTTCCCATCCATGGCTGCTGCAGCTCCAGTGGACACACCCCGGGGACAGGTACATGCCCCCCGTTTGGGGAACAGACACACACACAGACAAACTCTCTGAAATATATAGATAGCAGTCCCTTTATCCACCCCTGCCCTTTGCTGGCCCAGTGGGGTGGTAGATGCCCTGGTCTCCATCGCTGGCTCCTTGCTGTCCCCTGTGGTCATTCTATAGGACAACTGTTCCTCCTACCTGACCCCTCCCTTTCCATTTTATGTCAAACCGTCGAATTCCAGGCACATCCCATTGCCTTTGCACAACCGAACCCTGACCTTGCTTTACGTTAGGATAGGAGGAAGCTGCCTACCAAATTTGATGGTCCTAGCTCTTACCATCTAGGAGGAGTTCTTGAACAAACTGAGTGTACATCTAGACTACACTGCATTTCCGAACGAGGATATGCAAATTCTGTGGGAACCACGTAAGCCTCATTTTTTAAGGAAGAGTGTTTTTTTGAAAAAGAGGTGGAGGGTGCCGAAAAAACCGTGTCCAGACTACTTTCGTTTTCGAAAGACCTGCTTTCAAAAGTGAGATCAGAAGAAGATCCACAGGAATTTGCATATCCTCTTTCGAAAACGCAGTGTAGTCTAGACATAGCCTGACTCACAGATGGGCGGGCAGGCAGACAGACAGAGAAATGTCCATTTCTAAAATATATGGTAAGATTTTCCAGAGAACTCAGAAGGTGTACATCTTTTTGCCAGAGTTTTCCCTGCTTGTGAAATGAATGCTGCAGGGGAGAGGGGGACTTTTATTCTTAAACACATGTCAGCAAAAAGAAATGAAGAGGAAAAAAGGGGGAAAAATTGCTACGTACAGAATTTCAATAAGGGAAGTGAACTAAGAGATTTCAGCCTCTTTTATGTATTGTAAAAGACACCAGCACGGAGATGAAAGTTTGCATTTGCAGGAAGTGCCCTGGGGCAGGATGAGGGGCGGAGGAGCTGTTATATTATTCATTTATTTATGGCCATTCCAGAACAGTTCAGAATCTTTCTACCAGTCAGCAGCAAAATCTGCTTTCCTTGCTAGACACCCCGGTAGACTTCGGATCCAGGGGAACCAACTTGGAGGCCTTCAAGTGGTACATTTTGAAAGCATTAAAGATGAAACTGGTCTCAAAGGGCAATCCAGTTGCCACTACATCTATTTCCTCAACAACAGCTCCTGGTCAGCTTTGGAAGCTGCTTTATTGAGGAGAGAGGGCTGTTGAGGAGAGAGCTTTTCCAAACATGACTGGAGATCATTGGCACACAAGATTCCAAGTCCAAAACACTCAAGAGGGCTGGAAAAATGAGGGGTGGGGCTAGGATAGGTGCCACTAAACTGGAATATTAATCCCACCTCTGACACTGACTTATGTGACCTTGGGCATGTCACTTAAACCCACAAGTGCTGTATAAGAGCCTGATTTAAGGTACCCAGCAAGAATGGACTCCAGCAGCACCCACTGGTGGCACTTTTTTATGGAGCACTGCAGAGAATCAAAGCCATGACGAACACCCAAAATATGGGGGCTGCCAAACTTCCCGGAGTCTTGCTGGTTTTGTTAGCGCCTGGCTCTCAGGGAATCATGGAGGCCCTTGCCACTCGTGATGCACCTGAATAATTTCACTGCCTTTGGAGAGACAGCCGGGCTTAGAAACCAAGGGCAGAACATTCAGGCCCCGGCATGAGGAGAGCGAGACTGACTCCTGTACTTTGCGGTCTCTCCTCGGACAGGAATCCTTTGCAGAAAGGGGGAATGAGGTCGGCTGAATGGTTCTGGCCCGTGAGCTCTCTCCTGATGATTTCCCTGCAGCGGTTCATAGAGTCTCACTTGATTCCAATAGCCTTTACCAGGGAGCTAACGATGACAAATGGCTGGAAGTGCGGGCAGCCTTCTCTCCGACAGCTGCCGCCACTGGCCTCCGGCCCCCAGCAAGTGCCTACTGACCAGAGCCAATAGGTGAGAGACACCTAACAAGGGGGAAGGAAGAACGATGCTCATACCCTTGAAATCTCCTTAAGGGACGGGGCCAAATGATGTTCCGGGGGGGAGCACTCGAGCTGGAAGATAACTCCCTCCCTCCTGATTCTGCAGCTGTACTAAGGAAGGGAGGCAGTGTAGCCATGCATCAGCCCCCTCATCTTCAGGCAGCCCTCTGCCCTCGATAACAGGGTGGGGGGCAAGTGCAGGAACATCAATGCAAAAAGCCCAGTTTTCTCCCACTCCCGCTAAAGGAGTAAGTCTGCTAGCTGGAGGCAGCAGCCGACTCGTACGAGGAGCAGCCACTAGAGGGAGACAAAAATCAACACACTGAATGCAGATTCATAGAGTCCTAGGGTTGGTAATGACCTCCCAGAATAGAAAAACTAGTGGTCACCAAATGAAATGAATAGGGAGCAGGTTTAAAACAATCAAAAGGAAGTTTTGCTTCATGCAGCGTACAGTCAACCTGTGGAACTCCTTGCCAGTGGATGCTGTGAAGACCAGGACTTCAATAGGGTTTTAAAAAGAGCTAGATAAGTTCATGGACGTTAGGTCCTTCAATGGCTATTAGCTAGGATGTGTAGGAATGGGGTCCTCAGCCTCTGTTTGTCTGGAGATGGATGACAGGAGAGGGATCATGTGATGATTCCCTGTTCTGTTCACTCCCTCTGGGGCATCTGGCATTGACCACTGTCGGCAGACAGGATACTGCACTAGATGGACCTTTGGTCTGACCCAGTATGGCCGTTCTTATTTTATGAGTCATCGAGTTCAGCCCCCTGCCCAAAGCAGGGCCAATCCCAACTAAATCATCCCAGCCAGAGCTTTGTCATGTCCGGACTTAAAACCCTCCTGGGATTTGCTCCTCCAGGGGTTGGCAAAGCCCCTCCCCCCCATAATATAAGAATGAGGTGGTCACCAAATGAAATGAATAAGTAGCAGGTTTAAAACAAACAAAAGGAAATTTTACTTCACACAGTGCACCATCAATCTGTGGAACTCCTTGCCAGTGGATGTTGTGAAGACCAGGACTTTAACAGGGTTCAAAAAAGAGCTAGATAAGTTCATGTAGGTTAGGTCCATCAATGGCTATTAGCCAGCATGGGTAGGAATGGTGTTTGATGAATATGTTCATCAGGATTTGAGCGGGCGAGGAGCGGGGGGAGGAGACATGATAGAAAATTAAGGGAGAGTGTGAAAAATGAGGATTCCAGCAGCAGCTCAGCTATCTGCCCTTCTGCTCTTAGCATGTCCCCTCCCCCCACCTCCCGAAGCAAGAGCCAGAGACCTCAGATCTCCGTTGGCAATGCGGGGACACCACCAATGTGGTGAAGGATGAGTGTGCACAAGGAGGTGCCAGGTGTGACAGCAATGGCAGTGGCCCTGCTCCCTTGGTGTGTTCATCGCAGTCAGGCCTGCCTCTGCTGCCGATTGCAGGACATGGTGTTTGAGATCTAATTAAAGCAGGCAGTGTGGCAAGAGGCTGCGGGGGGGAGGAGGGCATGGTGTTGAGAAGGGGGAGTGCAGCTAAATGCATGGGTGTCTGGGGTAGAATTTTGCTCAGGATCTTCTCGCTCATGTATGAGATTTCCCTGCAGGGCAGACAGATAGTTGGAGTCCCACTTAGAAGTCTCTCCACCCAGCAAACCACATGCTCCCTGGGAAGGAGGAAGAGCTGAGTCTGCAATGACTGGGCTCCAGCAGTGATCAGACCCACTGGTTTTGTCCTGCCACGGACAAGGGGCTGGGAGAGCTTCACACCTGGTATAAAGCAGCGTGCAGGCTGAACCTCTCTAATCCGGCGCTCTCTGGTCCGGCAACCTCCGTGGTCCGGCATGATTGGAGTTAGCCGGATGTCCTCGTATCATGGGTGTGGCCACTTTTCCTGCAGTCCCATAAAGTTTGCTTACAGCCGCCAGTCCTGGCGCTCAGTGTTCTGTGCAATTACTTAGCTCTAATTTAACCCCTAAATGTCTTCTAAGAGCCCAGCAAACCGTGGAAGTGTTGGTCATACTGCTAGACTGTATTGACTCCCCCTGGTTCGGCAAATGCTCTGGTTCAGCATCGGTCAGGTCCAGAGGGCGCTGGACCAGAGAGGTTCAGCCTGTAGCTCCATTGAATTCAAAGGAGGTGCTGCACCTCTGGGCACCATCTCAGGCTCTGGCCCTAAGAGAAAGCATTAAAGAGGGGGGCTAAGCTCAGTGGAGGCCTTGACGTGCTGCTGTGATCTGATTGGGAGCACTGTTGATGAGAGGAATAAGAGGCGATGACTGCAGGAAAGCCAAGTGGCTCCCCTCCCCCATCTCCACCACAGCAGGGGCCGACTCCTCTTTCTTTTGGCTGGAAAGGCTGGTTTCGTGCTGAGGTGACAGGAGAAAGGATGACTGAGAACGGCCATTAAAGGGTCGCCGTGTCCTTCTGAGGCGCCCCGGAGTTAAATGGGCCGCCTGTCACCCACGCCCGGCTTCCCAGCCTTCCCATTCTTCATCTTCACCGGGGACTGAGCAGCGAGGCTGCAATTGCTCTCCAGCCGTCCTGCGGGAAGGGAGCTCTCTCGTCCCCTGGCCTTGGCCCTGCCCTGCTGCCCCGCACGGCTTGGAGTGCCCCGGTGTCTGGGACCCGCCCTGCACTGCTGAGGCTGCTTCTGCCCAGGGTAGAAACGAGTATTCATTACGGCGACGGCCCTTGTGCAGCCAAACAGACAATTGCTGCGCCTGGGCTGACGTCAGCCCAAGGTCCAGGGCCAGGTGTTGTTCGAGCCAAGGAGCATTCAGGAAAGTGCCGGGTTCGCGTCCTTCTCCCGCCGGTGTGTCTACACCTGGACCTGCTCTTCCATTAGGTTACTCGAGTTGCAGCGGGGGAGGTCTAGGTTGGATAGTAGGAAAAGCTATTTCCCTGGGAGGGTGGGGAAGCACTGGGATGGGTTCCCTAGGGAGGGGGTGGAATCTCCATCCCTAGAAGTTTTTAAGTCCCGGCTTGACAGAGCCCTGGCTGGTCCTGCTTTGGGCAAGGGCTGGATTCGTTGATTCCTGAGGTCTCTTCCAGCCTTATGATTGTATACTGAAGTTCATCACCTCCTGTTAAACACTGGCATAAATTGCCTCGGGAGGTTGTGGAATCTCCATCACTGGAGATATTTAAGGGCAGGTTAGACAGACCCCTGTCAGGGATGGTAGACAGTACTGGGTCCTGCTGCGAGGGCAGGGGACTGGACTTGCTGACCTCGCAAGGTCCCTTCCAGTTCTAGTGTTCTATGATTCTATGATTCAATATGGGAATCTCCCGCCTGGTTCTCCTGATACCCCGCCATCCTGCCCTGCAGTCCTCCCCAGCCCTCTCCCAAAGAGTTTAGCTCTATGCTCCCCACACAGGACTCTGCTAAGAGTCACTGTCCTACTCTGCAACATCCTGGCCGTTCCGGACCCTCTTGCATAGAGCTGCTGATGCCCCTACATCCTGACCTGCAGCCAGTACTGCTGTTTAAGCTGTGGTCTGCTGGCTTTGCCCGTGCACCTCAGTGCTGACGTCCTGCCGTTCTAATTCTGGTCTCTCTTTCTCTCCTCCCTCCCTCTGGCTCTGGTGCCTCATTTGTCTTAATAAATCCAGTGGCTGATACTTTTCTAACTCACTTCTAGATTAAAACATTTTTGCTTTCCCGCCCACGGTGAACTAAACGGACTTGTCAAGGCTCGCAGTGCAGCACTCCGGTTTTTTCCTTTCTCCTGACCCAGCAGATCGAAGAGCCGGCATGGCGGCGACGTGGTGTTTGGTTTGTTTTCAGAATGAACTTTACAGTCTGCTCACACCGGGTGAAATTGACCGCTGTCGGCACAAGCCCTGTTCACCTCATAAATAGTCTTTGTGCTCGCTCCTCGGACCCGGGGCTCGGTTTCACTCGTGGTGTTATTGAGGAGATGCTGTTAGAACATCACCTCTCCTGTCCTTTCGTTTGCAGAGAGAACTAATGGGGGAAAATCAGCTGGCCCTGACCGACAGGCTCTAAAGTGAACTGGGCCCAGATAGAAATATCAGACTCTGCCATTGACGTAGCCAGATATTAAGCCCGGGTCCCCCAATGGCTTAGCTGTTGTCAGCATATGTAGACAGACCAGGCCTGCTGCCTCCTCAGGTTTCCCCTTCCAGAGGCCCTGACGTGGAAAGTCTTATAAACAACACATGGAAACAGAAAATGAGATAAATAATACACGGGGATGGAGGCGAGAGAAGAAAGTGCCATTTGAATAATTCAGCTGCACGGACATCAGGCATGTATGCTTGGGAAAGGGATGCAGGCAGAGCTGAGATCAGGGCAGCAAGTCCAGAGGACGATGCATACGGAGGGGATGAACTTCAGTGATCTCCAGCCTCAAATCCGCTCGGCCCAGGGCTTTCATGGGCAATTGGCCCAGCATGGCTGAACTAGTCTGGTCAAAACCCCCTCCAAGACCCTGTACTCCATCCCAGATCCTGCACTAGCGCTGGTCCCTACCCCAAGCTCCCTTCTGTACCCAAGTTCTATACCAGACCCTGCACCTCTTTGATTAATATCATAGAATCAGAATCCTAAAACTGGAAGGGACCTTGCGAGGTCATCGAGTCCAGTCCCCTGCCCTCATGGCAGGACCAAGCACTGTCTAGATCATCTCTGAAAGGTGTCTGCCCAACCTGCTCTTAAATATCTCTGGTGATGGAGATTCCACAACCCCCCTAGGCAATTTATTCCAGGGTTTAACCACCTTGACAGTAAGAAGTTTTTCCTACTGTCCAACCTAAACTTCCCTTGCCACAATTTAAGCCCATTGCTTCTTGTCCTGTCCTCAGAGGCCAAGAACAATTTTTCTCCCTCCTCCTCTTTGTAACACCCTTTTAGATACTTGAAGACAGCCTCTCAGGGGATCCTCTGTTATTTAAGGTATCTGCTCTGTGTCTTGACAACTACGCCCCAGAACGGAATGTCTGATGCTGAAAACCTCTCCCACCTTGTGCAGTGAGGGGATGCACAGAGCTGGAGGCTGGAGGCCTTTGTCTTCCATCCAAGGCAAAGTCTCAGGGTTAGCTTAGCAGCCCTGTAGTGACTACAAAGGACAAGATTTTCCAAAGAGCTCAGCTCCTATATAGAGCTGGACTATGGGCAGATTTTCATAGGAGCTCTGCTCCCAAGGTGCTCACTCTAAACATTCGCCCCCGTGACTGGCCTTTCAATAATAAGAATAAAAAGCAACCTCCCATTTCTGAGGTTCCTTTCATCCTACAGGACTGCAGAGAGCTTTCCAAACTAGACAATGCACAGAGACCACACACATTAAATCTCTCTTGCGCCTCTTTTTTTTTTTCCAGGCAAAGAGGCAAAGTATGAGTACATCACTGAAGTTAAGGAAATAACTGATCGGCTGTCAGAAAAGTGCTGAAATCCTTAACCTTAATGCTGCTCTTTCACACCTCAGCTTTAAAATAAAATGTCTATCAATCTATAGATATAGATAGGGATATAATTTAAGCAAAATCTATCTGAGGGAACTGAGCAGCACAGTATGGACATGTCTATGCTAGGAAATTAATTCAAAATAACTAAATTCAAAATAAAAACTCCCAAAATAACAAAATCAAAAGAGCGTACCCCACTACAGGGAAGCCTTCAAATTAGACCAAAGCAGGCTTCGTTATTGTGGATGCACTACTTCGATTTAGAGCCCCAGGAAGCACTGGGGAGTAATTACTTCTAACTACTCTGGGGAGTCATTATTTTGAAATAGCAGCAACAGAGCAACCACACCAGCGCTATTTCGAAATAAGTGTTATTTCTTGAGGAAAGCAGGAGTGCAGATTTTAAAATAGCCAGCCTGTTACTTCGAAATAACATGTTGGGTAGCATGGACCCTCTGCTTATTATTTCAGAATAACTCCCTAGTGTAGACCAGGGCTCTGTGTGTGTGTGTGTGTGTGTGTGTGTGTGTGTGTGTGTGTGTGTGTGTGTGTGAGTGAGTGAGTGTCGCTGCCCTCTGCTGGTTAGACTCAGACCTACTCAGCTGTGTGTGAGATGCCTTGTGCTGTTAAACATTGGTAGCCATCTTCCTTTCACACATGCGGCAGTCCCATGAGCTTTCGAAGCTGGACGGTCTGAGCTCTCCCATAATTGCGATGAAGTTGTGCTAGGCTGTGGTGCAAACAGAACTGTGATATCCAGCGTTGTAATATGTAGGATGGCCTTAAAAACAACCCAAAACTCTTCCCCGGCTAGCCCAGACCTTCCTTAATCCACCTTGGCGATTGCTTTAAAGGACATTTTACCACATTTTGTCCTGAAAAACTGTTCTGCAGCTCAAAAGGCAAAATTATGGAGTGGGCCAAATTTGTGGGATTCTTACAGAAACGTATTTGTTCGTGAATCCGTTATAAAGTCAACAGGCCAATAAGAATAATCAAGAAAATGAATAGTTCGGAGTGCCTCTAGGTGCAGGGCTATGCTACCAGGATTAACGTCTTGGGCCTTTCAGAGCCTCCCAGTCCCTTGCTGCGGAAGTGAATTGGTTGTATGAATTTACTTAAAGATTTACCCAGCATTGCTTGGGTCCCTCAGGGCAGGAGGTTGGTGTGTGGGGTGCTCTCTGGAGCTGGCCCGGGGTAGGGGGAGCTGCACAGCCCAGCTCCTGGCTGCTCCCTGAGGCCGGATTGGGGCAGCAGGAACCGCATTGGCCTGCCTGAGGCTGCTCCCTGTGGCTGGGGTGCCTGCTGCCCCCCGGTGGTCATTCATGCATATAACTGTCCCTGCTATCACAGCCCTCCCTTTCTGTGTGATGAGAAAGAATCACATTCCACACGCATCCCATTGTCCTGGCACAACCAAACCCTGACCTGGCTTTAAGTTATGATAAGAGAAAGTTTCATCCCAAATTTGGTGGTCCTAGCTCTTGTCATTTGGGAAGAGGTCTTGAACAAACAGACTCACAGATGGATGGATGGCCGCACAGACAAAGAGATGCACCAACTCTCTCCACTATACAGTAGATGAAACTATGCTGCCACAAGAGATCCATCACAACATTCGAAGAGCAAGTTATATGCATGTTTAAGCACAATGTATGTGCATCAAAGTGGCAACTACGTACCTAGATACTACTGTGATGGGTGTATTGGAACCATCTAGATAGACAGAGAGGCACCGTACACAATAATCCAGACCTGCAGCATTTCTCAAAAGGCTCTCTTTTTAACAATAATTACTTTACAATCCTATTATAAGGACAATATTAATACCCCCCTTGGAACAAATGGGGAAACTGAGGCATAGAATAGCTCAAGCAGCAAGTCCAAGGGACTTCTGGGAATAGAACCCACAAAGCAGACATAGCGGGCAGTTCACACCCCTAGAATAAATGAGTATTGTTAACCAGCGAGGCTCATGCTTTGCAGATGGAAGAAACGGCTTTTTCTTTCACCGCATCACGACAAAGAATGTCGAAAAGTTAGCAGGTAAGGGATTTCCTGGGCAAAGCGTCTGAGAATCTGTGTGCTAGCTAGCCCCATCCCTGCCTGCTGCTCCACTCCTTTTGGACAGACTGGTGCTCAGGGAAGAGAAGCTACTGCCTTTGACCCTTGCATGGGGGAGTCAAAAATGGGGGGGGAGGCACAAGCTGTTCCCTCTATACCGGAGCCCCCCTCTCCTACATATTGTACCATCTAATTTTGAATGTCCAAAGCACTTCCCATATTTATGTCGGCCATTCCCACTGCAATAACCCCACCCCCCAATTTTTCCCTCTGAACACCAAGGCGTAATGGAGGCTAATTAATATAAAACACCATACGCAAAACATCAAAGTCTTTTCCTCCCGCTGCTTTAGCTCCTCATTTCAAGATTCATCGGTGACCGTGGCTGGTTAATAGTCTCCAGCGACTGTCACTGCGGAGAGCAAACCAGCTGGCCCCTGCTGACTAAGTTATTTCGAACCCTTCCACCTGCACAAGTCAATAAAAGCGACCCGAAGGCTGCGGCTGATCGCATTAATTCCGAAGGGGCAGGCTGGCTCTCTTGGCTGGCTGGCCACGTGAAACTGGCGAGGTGAAATGGGCTTTCATGTCCTTGTGCAAAGCCTGGAACGCTGGAAAGGTACCTGGGTCGCAGGCAATCACTGATCCCAGCGGAATTCATTCTGAAAGCTGGTGTCCTGGATGGAGAGTAACTAGGCATCATCGCTTATTTGTGTCCGTGGGTGAAAGGAAATACGCCACCTTAAACGCCTCCCCTTTCTGCCTGAGTGAGCACTACAGACAGTTATGAACAGAGAAGACTTGATTCTCCCCGGGGCAGTTACTGGGACCGGCTCCACTCTTCATTCTGAATGCAAAGCCCTTGTCTGCTCTGCTTTGCCATCTTGACCTTGCACACTGGCCTCATCCGCTGCCTGGGGCCGGCATCTCTGATATGGTGGTGGGAGCCCGGACGTCCCGCGGAGAGAGGCACTGCAGTTCCAGGAAGTGGCAGTGCCAGTCAGAGTGGAACGTGCCGTGCCCAGACTGTGCCGTCCATATGAAGTATATTCCCTGAAACCCAGGCCAAGAAGGGGGCATCTAAGATCCCCTTGGCGCTTTCCATACTTAGCAAGGGTCACCGGGCTACATTCCAAACTGGGTAATGATATTTTTCCTGCCAACATGCTGCATTTCCATTAGGCAGTGCATGCCTCAGTTTCCCCTGTCCCATAGGCGTGGGAACTAGGGTGTGGGAGGTGCTATATTTTAGGCAGGGCTCCACTCCTGGCCCCATGACCAGAGTCCAGGCTAACAGCCACAGCCTCCCTCTTATTGCTGTCCAGAGTCCTCCGTTCCAGAGACATGGCTCTGCTCCTGGCCCTGTGGTAGCAGGGTGGTGTGGACAGAAATAAGAGGCCTGGATTTCACCTCCCTCACTATGAGTGTTCCAGCACCACAGCTCTGTCCCATATAGTGTAGTGTTGCTGTGTGCTGTTAAAACAAGCTGCTGTTCTGCACCACCCCAGAGGTGGTGCATCAGTAGTAGGGGAGGACGTCTCTGAGGCCACGTCTTCACTTGCTGCTCTGGAAATCAATCTTCTGGTGTTTGATTTAGAGGGTCTAGTTAAGACCCGCTAAATAGAATGCTGAGAGTGGCTCCGGGTGGCACTGGTATTCCTCATAGTCATAAGGAGTAAGAGAAGCTGATGGGAGCATTTGCTCCCGTCGGCTTCCCTCTGTGAAGATGGAGCCAAAATACATTAACTCCAGCTATGTATTTTATGTGTAGTGTAGACTTGGCCTGAGAAAAGTTTGTAAAATGCTGTTGGGGCGTTCAGGATGAAAGGGGTTCCAGCAACCCAAGACTGCATATTTAATACCATTCATGCACAGGCAACCCGTAGAACTCCTAGCCAGAGGATGGTGTGACGGTCAGGACTTTAACGGGATTCAAAAAAGAACTAGATACATTCATGGAGGTTAGGTCAATCAATGGCGATTAGCTAGGATGGGTAGGAATGGCGTCCCTAGCCTTTGTTTGTCAAAGGCTGGAAATTGGCCATAGGAGAGGGATCACTGAACGATTTCCTGTTTCTGTTCACGCCCTCTGGGGACATCTAGCATTGGCCACGGTTGGAAGACAGGATACTGGGCTAGATGGACCTTTGGTCTGACCCAGTATGGCCGTTCTTATCATGTAGAACAAGGCGTCGCAAACTCCATTGCAAGGCGACTCCCTTCTGACAACAAAAATTACCACACGACCCCCAAGATGGGAGGGCGGTGACTGAATCCTGAGGTCACCTGAGGCCCCAGGGCTGCTTCACCATCCTGGGTGGGTTGTATGCACCAAAGCTGAAGCCCGAAGTTAAGAGGCCTGTACCCTAAACCCACATGAAGGTCCGGACCCACAGTTTGAGACCCGTGGATGTATCGCGACATGCACGCTTTCTTGGCATGGATTTAATTTAAGGTCCTGGACACCACATGAAAAAATAATAATGTGCCACTGGGTTCAGACACGGCTAACTTGTTGATTCAGCAGTCAAAATTATTTATTACTTTCCCCGAACTTTCCAAGGGGGAGAGCTACCTCGTGACTTAAAAACTGTTGCCATGGCTACCTCGTACCGTGCAATCGTCACGGCCTCTGAATGAAGGAGATGGGGGGTGGGGGGAGATTATTGGATGAGCTTTGGTGGGGTGGCTTTGCAATTGATATTTTCTGAAGGTATTACTACTCTTTGTACTGCCATGGTGCCCAGAGGCCCCGCCAGAGACCAGGGCCCCACTGGGCCAGATGCTGTGCAAACCCTGAAGGTGTCTTGCCGAGGAGATAGACAAAGGAAGGGTGAATAATCCTTCTGTCGGCAATGGCACAGAGAATTCGAGACCCAGATCCCCAAAGGCATTTTAAGCACCCGGCACCCATGGGAATTAGGCACTTGGAGGACCTGGGCCTAAGCCATTTGGCCCAGGGACACACAGGAAACCTACAGACAAACCGCCAGTGCTCCACAACAAGGAATTCTTCCTAACCTCACCAAGCAGGTCAGACTTCAGGGGCGGTGGGTATCATAGGCTGGGGAAGGCGTTGCCTTCCCAAACGCCAGGCATGGCCCCGCTCACACTCCACCCCCCCAGAATGCCTACGGTAGGTGTATTGGGAGCGGAGTGTTGCTGCCCCCAGCGCCCCCCCCCCCATGTTCCAGCATCTGGGAGCCTGGGGATGGGTGCCCCCCACGATCTCTGTGGTGCTGGGAGTGGGCTCGGGCTGCATGCCACCCCACTTCCCTGTGGTGCTGCGGGGCAGGGCATGGGCAGAAGGGGCAGGGCTGGGGGGCTTTCCTCCCTCTTCCCTAACTTTGCCCACCGCCCATGTCAGCCTTCCCCTGCCCACCGACAAATGCATGATAAAGCGTTCATTGCAAAATAGCCAGCCGCTCTTGCTGGGGGGCCAAAACCCCAGCCCAACTGCCAAGCCCTCTCTACTCCCCCGGAAAGTCTGGAAGCTCTCAGCACTACCCCAGATCACCCCAAAATGCTGGGGAATCTCGACTGCTCAAACGAGATACTGATCTATCAGCCTTGCCAATATCTTTCTGAAGGTCTTGGGCTATTTGTAAGGACTGTTGCATCGTCACGGTCTTCTTTTGTCACTGGATCCATTGTAGCAGATTTTTAGAATGAACCAGTGTGTTTAAAAAAAAAAAAGGAAATTAGGCTCTATTTTGAGCTACCCATCCATATTCAAAAGCTCCTCACTCATTACTAGTAGCGTCACATCTGCTGTGCACAGGCGCCGGCGGACTAGGTCACAGACAGCGATGTTGGGTTGAATGGATTCATGTGGTGAACTGGCAACTGTTACACCAGAGGCCCTGAGGAGTTCTTATTCCTGAGCATTTGCATGAGCCCTGGTTTATGCCCAGCTGTGTGGGGGAACCCTGAACCTTTCAAAGGTTTTACCAAGAATGAGGATTGCTTTGAGCACTTGCACAGGTTGAACCTCTCTAGTCTGGCACTCTGGTCCGGCAACCTCTGTGGTCCGGCGTGATTGGAGTTAGCCAGATGTCCACTTATCATGGGTGTGGCCAAGTTTCCCACAGTGCCATAAAGTTTGTTTCCAGCCACCAGTCCTGGCTCTCAGTGTTCAGTGCTGTTAGCTAGCTCTAATTTACCCCTAAATGTACAAATGAATTGTAGTTCAGCTGTCTCTCAAACCAGTTCCAAAGGGAAACAGCTGAACTGGGGTTCATTTGCAAATTCAACACTATCAACTTAGGACTGAATAAGGATCTCAACGGGTTAACACACTACAAAGGCAATTTTCCTTTGGATATTCGCATCTCCAGACCAAATGCTGTGAATGAGCCACTTCCCCTCTGAGTTGATTAGCTTCACGAACACAAGCAACTTTTTCCTTATATATACACCCCTGCTTCTGTACCTTCCACTCCAACTCATATGATGAAGTGGGTTTCACTCACAAAAGCTTATGCCCTAATACACTGTTAGTCTCTAAGGGGTGTGTCTAGACTACCGGGTTTTGTCGACAAAAGTGGACCTTTGTTGACAAAACTATACCTGTATCTACACTGCCGCTGACTTCTGTCAACATAATGTCGACAGAACTCAGCAGTTTTGTCGACGGCGGTAAACCTCATTCTATGAGGAATAACGCCTTTTGTCGCCAGAGTGCTGTCGACAGGAGGCGTTATTGCATCTACACTATCCTTTGCGTCTACACCGTGGCTTGCTTTGTCGAGAGAACTGGATGGAGTCTAGACGCTTTTTGTCAACAGAAGCTTTGTCGAGAGACAAAACTTCTGTCAACAAAAGCCTGTAGTCTAGACATACCCTCAGGTACCCCACTACATCTAGTTATCTTTGCAGATACAGACTAACACAGAGACCCCTCTGAGACTTACTGGGACTATTCACATGCCAAAAGCTATTCAGGTGGGTGGGAGTTAGCCTCAGGTAGTAGCTGAAAAATTAGGGTGCTGAGGAAATTATTTTACGAAGGGTCTTACAAAGAGGTTTTGTGCTTTGTGAAGCTCACTGAATTAACAAACTTGGAGCCTATCAAAATTGAAGGACTAGTTCCCAGTTGAGAGTTGGCCATATGCAAAAACTGGCCTCTGGATCTCTGACATCTGCCAAGTCTTCTGTCCCTGCATCAGAGTTAGGTGGCTGCGTCCGAGAACTGGACTGCAGCTCAAACCTGCCTGTCAATGTTGGCTGGTATATCACAGACACCCGTCATTGCTAGAAGACAATTCCATCGATCGCCGACTCTTGCCAAGTCACAAAAAACAGATCCTGGCATTTAAACATCTGCCAGGGGTCGTGAGCCAATCCCAGGAGCAGACCCAGACTGCTCCACACAAACCAGGACCAGAACGAGAATATTCTTGGCCACTTGTCCAACACCTGCCTCCATTAATTTTCGGAGAGTCCTTGATCAGTTCCAACCCATTTGCTGCTGCTCTCTCGGGTTGTGGTCCTGCCGCTTGGTTTCCTACTGAAGTTGATTGTTGCCAAGTTTTGGGGCAGACATAACATACATGTTCCCTCCTGTAAGGGAAAGGCCTTTTCCTGTAGCTCTATTGGAAGACCTGTAGCCATACTGGAAAACCTAAAGCTTAAGATTTTAATCTGCAGCCAAACTGAAACAGCAGCAGCCATTAGCTGTAAAGCAGGGAGTTAGAGCCTCACATTCTATCTAAATTGCATTACAATAGTGTCATACCAGGCTGTACAGAAGGAAACCTTCTCTTAATGGTGCCCAATATCACTACATAAAGAAACACATCTCAACATGGTTAAAGAAAACTTTGTTTGACAGAATTTTATCTGGCAAGAAACTTATCAAAAGTTAGAGATGTGAATCCTCAGGGTTTGATTATGGTCCCTACTTTCCATTTGTTTGTTTGTATGATTTCTGTCTGGTTTTTAATTGTTTCTGTCTGCTGTCTAATTAAATTTCCTAGGTGTAAATCATTTAAGACGGTGGGACATAATTGGTTTGGGGAATTAAATATGTTAGGATTGGTTAGTAAAATGTTAGTAAAATAATTGGTTAAGGTAGAGCTAAACAAGACTCAAATTTTCACTATATAAACGGGGATCCAAGAAGGAGATCAGCAAGGAAGGAAACAAAGGAAAAAAAGAAAGGAAGATAAGAACGGCCAGACTGGGTCAGACCAAAGGTCCATCTAGCCCAGTATCCTGTCTGCCAACAGTAGTCAATGCCAAATGCCCAAGAAGGAGTGAACATAATCCGTCCCCTGTCATCCATTTCCAGCCTCTGACAAACA
>JANRFK010002918.1:13296165-13319071 GCA_030068395.1 Apalone spinifera | reverse complement strand
CGCTTGCCCTCATTACCCTACCTAGCTCGAACTAACGAGCTAGTGTAGATGTACACTATGTTCTTCCATGCTCAACCTAACTTACACAATCACAAAATTATCAATAGGGCCTCTTTCTTGGCTGCTGAACCAAAGTCTTGCTCACTAGATTCCAGGCCTGTTGCTATTTTCACATTACCGGCCTTTATTCAGGCCTCCTGAATCGATGTTACTGACCCTCCACTTCCTACATTTGAAATGTTCTCCTGCACCAGAAGCCAAGTCCCCCAGCACACACCTAACTGATTTTTGAAAGCGGAGGGCAGGGGACTGGACTTGATGACCTCTTAAGGTCCTTCCGCTTCTAGTGTTCTATGATTGATTTTACACTGGAATATAAGAGCGTCCCCTGGCCGCAAGTCTCTCGCTTACAGGTCTCTACCGAATTGAAAGCAATGCAGGTTTTCTGCCCCTGGTTTTCCGTCCTCTGCATGATCAGGCCATTAAAGTACCTAACCCTACGTGCAGCTCAAAGAGCCGAGCTGGGCTCTTGGTGGAATGATTGAGGCAGTTCTCACAAAGCACCTGGAGAAGGAGGCGGTGGAACCCCAACAACCTCAGAACCAGCCGGTTATCAAAGCCCTCTCCTGGCCAGTCTGAATCCAAGCCTGGATTGGTAGGGACCAGATGGCCATTGAATGATGGCTTGGTGAGCCGTGTGAAACAAGGGAGGAGGGGTTCAGCCCAAGGTCTACACAAGCAGTAAAACTGGCAATGCCCGGCACATTAGTGTGACCAGAGGGCCTGATATGGGCCACAAGATCCCTTGTGTTCCCTTGAGGTGCCCCTTGGAGCTCAAGGTTATGACACATCTGGGCAGGGGAACCGGCACTGATCTGGCTCTGAATTTCACAGCTGGCTTCCCGTCCGCATCACGGGCTGAGCAATCCCAGCATCTTTAGCGAGTGATGCTCTCTGGGTCTCAGCTGCAGAGCTGGGGCTCCCATCTGCTCTGGAAGCCGATCGTTGCCGACGTCAAGGGAATCGACGCAGCAGAAGACTCAGCTATCTTTCTGTCATGGCAGCTGCTCCTGCTTCTGGGCTGTGAATAGCCATTGATGCTTTCAGCTGGGGCGGAATCTTGCCAGCTACAATCGCAGGTTTTCTCGGCACCCAGGTTTTATGTCTACATTGCCTCAGTGGCGCTGCAATAAAAGGGCATGCAACTGATTGGCAGGACACGCAGCCCCGCCATGGCAAAATAAGGAACTGCAACAATGGCACCCGGCCCTCATTTACTGTGGAATTACAGTACATGAAAGAAAATCACAGGCATCAATAAAGGCTTAAACTGTTTGACAAGGAAATTCCCTGGGCAATGCAGCACTATCTCACTCGCTGCGAGAGCATCAGTCTGGAAATAACAAGGTGCCCATGTCTCCACGGTCTTTCGCTGCCTCCCAGACCCGGCGACGGCGGGAATGGAATATCGCCTGCCTTTCTGCCCAGGGAGATGAATCTCACATGGGTCACGGTAGGAATGCGCTGTGCACAGCTGCCTAACAGAGAGAGAGAGAGAGCCCCCCCCCTTCTCCCTTGGTTTGCTGACAGCAGGTTAACAGATGAGCTTGTTGGATGTGTATCTGTCTGACAGGAAAAAACTAATAACCATCCTAGGCTGCGTGCGCAGACATTTCGCGTGGCATGGAAATCACTCGGGGTGCGTGCTCGTTTGCAGAGGCCTCGTGCCGCCAACGTCTCAATGATGCACAGTGTCATTTTCAATAAACGTGGGGAGAAAAGTCAGATGCCACCAGCTCAGGAAAAGCACTGGATTCATATTTCACAGTCGGGTCCATGAATCATTCTCTTTCTCCCCTACCCCATCTGACTTATGTACACCCCCCTCCCCCCAAATGCGCAGAGCTGATTCTAAAATAGCCACCGCAGGGTCGCTACACAAATTGTGTCTTTGGAGAAGGCGGCACTGTGAAGGGAATGACAAAGGCGCAATGTGACAGCAGAAGTCGTAATTCCAGGTGGACGTCTGTCAAAAGCCTGCATTGCCCTGGGAGGTAAGAGACCACGGACTTCCAGGCAACTGATCAGACTTGAAAGTCATATTTAAAAGAACTCAGGGCCCAATCCAGCCAGCAAGGGACAAGCCACGTAAAGTATGTCCCATGGTATGAATGGGAGCACCTTGCGCGATCAGAGGACAGACGGAAAATGCTGTTTGGATGGAGCACATATCAAAATCGATGCCCCCCCCCACCCGAAGCCCATCAAAGAAGAAAATAATTTGATTGGGACTGTTGGTTTTATTCTGCCTATAACTGGAAAATATTTCAAAGGCTGATAGACCGACAGGCTTTAACCAAAGGGTCAGAGGAAGGAATGCAAAGGTGCAGGGAATCCGCGGCCCCAACCCCTCTCTCGGCCACCGCCGCAGACTGGCTGCAGGAATGGGAGCAGCCACCTCCCTAAACCAGCAGTTTCCAAACGAGGGGTCGCGCCCCAGCACTGGGGGGTGGGATGTCGGGTGCCGGGGCTCGTTGCTGCAGGGGGACCAGGCTTGTCCTGCTTGTCCTGGCACCGCAGACTGTGCTGCACCCCAGAGGTGGCCAGCAGCGGGTCTGACTCTTGGGATGGGGAGAGAACGCACAGGGCTCCGAGCACGGCCGCTGCCCCGCACTCTAGCTCTGCACTCCCCCGGGCTGGGAGCCTGCTGCTGGCTACTCACAGAATGGTCTGCGGTGCCAGGAGAGGCAGGAAGCTGCCTGAGCTCCCCCGCTGCACCGCTGGGAGCTGCTTCAGGTCAGCCCCTCCTGCCTCAGCCCTGACCCCGCAAAGCCAGAACCCCCTCCTACGCCCCACCCCGGAGCACCCACTCCAGTCACATTCTGTCGGGCCGTGGCATCAACGATTTTCTTCCACTGGGTCATGAGGAAAAACGTTGGAAACCCGCTGCCCTAAACTGGAGCGAGCCTTCTGTGGCTGCGTCTGGGGGCTAGATTTTTGCCAGGAGTGTGGTGCAAAGCAGCCACGCTTCCAGCTCGGGAACGAGGTGTGTAAATCTCCATCTGCATTCCTAACAGCTCGTCTGGAGAGGCAGCGTAACGAGCTCATTCACTTTTCACACTGCACGCCGATTATTTCCTTGAACTTCCCCTCAGCCGTGGAAAGCGAAATGAGATTGATCTGTTTAGTCAGTTTCACTTTCGGGTTCCAGCAATAACACGGTGCCGCTCTGCAGTGCCTTTGGTCTCTGGGTCGCGGGGCGCTTTCAGATGAGTCATGAACGACAACGCCAAGGTTACAGCAGGGAAAGTCAGGCAGGGAAGAGTGAAATCAGGCCCGTGTGCAGGGGGTGTGTGAAGGGTGTGAATGCACCCCCCAGCATGGTCCCCCGTGGGGCCAATTCCGGCCGGGCTGGGGAAAGCTAGGATGGCACGCTGCCTGAGCCTCTCTCCCTGGTACTCCGGTCGGCCGGGGGAAGGCTAGGGCTGATTCTCACCCCCTGCATAGGCATGCTTACATGGGGGACCATGGCATTGGCGGGGGGTGCGCATTCACACCCTTGCAGTCCACATATACAAAAAAAGCAGCCCCCGCAGAAATTCCTGTGCACGGGCCTGGGAATGATTTGGCCAAGATCACAGAGTGAGTGATTCTAGTGCAGGGGTGGGGAACCTAAGGCCCGGGGGCCGGATGTGCCCCCCGTCTTCTCTGAATCTGGCCCCCAAGGCGCAGGGCCCTCCCTCAGCACTGAGGAGCCCGCAACCCCCACTGCAGGGCTGGAACACACAAAATCTACTATAATGTGGGGAGTGTCATTCTCAGTCGGGTGCCACAACCGACACAGGATTTTGGGCTCCTAAAAGAGGAGGACGTGGGTCTCTATACACTACTGCCTGCAGGCACTTACCCCTGCAGCTACCCATAGGCTGCGGGAGCACTTGGGGCCGGGGCAGCGCACAGACACCTCCGGGGGGGCCGCAGGGCTGTGTCAGGTGGTGTCGGCAGCCATAGAGAGTAAGCAGCAGGAAGCCGCTCTAGCCCTGCTGCATGTTTCAATTTGCCCAGAGGCAGCAGGCGGGGCTGGTGTGGTCACCGTGGGCCCAGTGACCTCACTGCTCCTGGCTGGAATGGTATAGAGAATCCAGATCAACACCCAAATGATCTGAATGGGGCCAGACCCCTGAAACACACCGATGGGCCAAGATTTTCAGAAAAAGCTCAGAACCAACAGACTCTGCACCCCTCCTATGCCCCTCATCCAGAATCCTCTCCTGCACCCATACTCCCTCCCAGACTGTGCACCCCAACCCTCTGCCCCAGGTCACAACTCCCTCCTTCACCCAAACTCCCCCCTAGACCGCAGATGCCCTCTTGCACCCGTCCCTTATCCTGAGCTCCCTCCTGTACCCACCCTTCCTCCAGACCCTGCATCTCCTGCATTAATATCACAGAAAAGTGCAGCCCTTGACCACTTACCAAATTCTTGTCATGGCCCCCCATCAAAAATTATTGCCCACCGCTTGTGTTAGAAGGAGCCATATTATTTATTTATTTATTCGAGGCTTCTAGGGCCCCCGTTCCCATTGTATCGGTGAGCGGTTACACCCACAGCTGGTGTCAACATTCCATCGACCTGGTCGAGTGAACCCCATTGGGCTGCACCGCCGGGGGTGGGGTTTGTTTGTTTTCGTAATTCGCTTTTGGCTTCAGAACTGGCGGCATTTGAAGGTGTCAGACGAAAAGTCCAGGAAGAGCAATAAAGTTTCTCTTCTCCTCCCGGTGAAAGCTGTTTACTAAACCGATTCCAGTCCAGGTAGCGTGCAACTAAAATGTCCCACCGTCTAATCCATACAGCGGGTCAGAATCGTTCTTCTGGGTTTTGCTGCCTTTCAGCACATAGGCTGAATAACCCCCCGAACATCATCCCACACATCGGGTGAAATTCGCTGCTGGAATAACACACAGCCGAGAGCCTGCAAAGTCCGACCTAACGCTTTGCAGATGGTAATTTACATACCGTTTCAATTAAATTGTAACCCACATTCCATCTGACATACAGAAGGGGAAAATAATCCTGCCACAAGCATATCCTCAGTGGTCAAATTGGGACCAATTAAAACAAACACATTTCTATTTACTTAAACTGGCACACGCCATTCTGGCTGCAGAAATTGTTTAATTCATCTGGCCCGATAATAAACATGCTAACAGCAAAGGTTCCATTTCATTTTTCAAGGAAGGGGGGAAACTAGAAAGCTTAACTGCAACTCACAATGCAACTGCAATTTCTCCTGAAAAGGAGAGAAAGGGCTTGTTTGGTTTCTTTCCCTCACCGCCTCATTCCTTAGCACAGTGCACAGAGAGATGAATCAGGGGACGGCCAGGGGGAGGGAAGGGAGCTTAAATTAAAGCTAAATGGGGCTTGAAATCTAAGATTGTAGAATGCCTGGAAAGCTGGTTATACTGGAAATGAAGCAGCTTCTTCTGCCTATTCCAGCTAGCAAGGCTGGAGAGTTCCCGCCACTGGTGATAATTAGCTCACATGATTTCAATCCATTTGTACTGGATGAAAAAACTAGCAGACTTACCCGGCCTTGCCCGGATCCTTCAGGGCAAGGGGCTGGCGCTGTAGGGGGTGCAGGAGTCAGGGCAGGGCCTTGAGGATGTGGGGGGGGGAGGGGGCAGGAGGCTGGGGACATAGGGGTGCAGGAGTCAGAGTGGGGGGCTCAGGGCATGGCGCAAGGGATGTGGGAGGTGCAAGAGTGAGGGTGGGAGATGAGGACGAGCTCAGAGCGGGTCCCATCCACCGGGGATGTCTCTCCACCCTGGCCAATGAGATCTTCTCTCCCACCCCCCTTCCTTCTCCTGCTGGGTACTTGGAAGACCTGGATTCGGCTGCTGGTTCTGCCACCCCCCTTTTACGTGACTTGAAAGAGCCATGTTGGTCCTGACTGAGCAAAGCACTAGGGATGCAATAGTGTAGTCGATTAACCGATTAACCAATAAGCAAAAGCTTATCGGTTAATGCTAGAGACTACACACATTTCCTTCTCCCCATCATTAATTTCTTTAGCAGGCTGGAGAGCAGCCTGGCTCAGTCCTGGCTTGTGACAGGTCCCGGACCTACCCCCGCTGCGGCTCTGCATTTAAAGAGCATTAGGCGCTAGGCAGCCCGGCTCAGTTCTGGCTCACGCTGGGTCTGGGAGCTCAGAGTTCCTCTAGGGAGGGGCTGCTGCCACCCCGCGCTCTTGCCTCTTTATCGGAGGTAGCGGTGCAGGGTGAAAAGCAGCCGCTCCGCGAGGGGAGCTGGTGTTTAAACCGGTTCCCCTCGCGGACCAGCTCCCACCTGGCACCCCGCGCTGCTGCCTCAGATACAGAGGCAGCAGCGCAGAATGGCGGGAGGCTCCATGGGAGTGAGGCTGGAACACCCTGGCTGCTGGCCCCGTCCCCGGGGACTATAGAATAGTTGAGTAACCGATACGAATTCACGAGGTTAATCGACTGGTCAATTAACCGATATTTAACAGCTCTCCAAAGCACTAGAAGTGAAGCTCATACTTAAGTTCTGTGGCCTTCAAACTGAAACACTTTTGCTGCTGCATTTCTCCTTTCTCCTCACCTGGTCTATTTAGCTGGTAAGACCTGGAGTGCAGGGACTGTCTTTTATGACCTGTCCGTACAGCACCTGGTGCAATTGGGTCCTGATCTCAGCCAGGCCTCTCAGTGCTCCTCTACGCCCCACAACTTCCACTCATGCCAACTGGCAGTGGCCACAGACGATTGTGCCCACTGAGGGTGAGCTGGCGCAGCCTCGCTTTGCAGGGGTAAGATGGCAGCTTGAGCTCTGTTCCCTTTCATGCCTCAGCCCCTCCGGCAACGTTCAGGAAGGACGCTTCTTTTGAGTCTTAGACCTTTGTCTACTCAAGAACGGATGGCGCTCTTCCCCTCTCCTTTTGCATTGTGGCTAACAGGAGGTGGGGCAGCGAGTGTGCTAGGCAGGGGGAGGCGTTGCCTTCCCAAACCGCCAGCCTGGCCCAGCCCACTTTCCGCCCCTAGATTGCCTGTTGCAGGTGTACTAGGAGTGGAGTGTTGCTTGTCCCCAGTGCCTGCCCTCCCCGTGCTCCGGGCTGGGGAGGCTGGAACTGCATGCCCTCCTGCCTCCCCATGCTACGGGCTGGGGAGGCTGGGGCTGTGCCACTCTACCTCCTTGTGGGGGGGGAGGCAAGGTGGGGCCTGGGCAGAAAGAGCAGGGCTGGGGGCTGGGCTGGGGGCTTGCCTCCCCCAGCTCTACTTTCACCCACCGCCCATGCAGAGGGGACTGATTTTCACTCGTGGGGCAGGGTCGTAGCGAGACCTTGTAGGCCCCGTCTAACTTGATTACACTTCCTGCTCCTAGCTGGGGTGCCTGAGGCATGAATCAGAGCCCATCAATGCCCTGCAGAAGTGCTGATTGGCTGCACTGTCATGCTGGAGTTTGCCACTCCACTGTTGAACAGCGCTTCCATCGAGACTCCCATACATTAAAATGGGCTAATTCAGAAATATGGAGAGGGAAATGCAATTGAGCAGGTTTTTAAAAATGATTAGCCCGGGTGTAGGGATATGGAACGTATTAATCACTCTGCTGCATATCATGCCGTGGAGACCTTTAATCACCAGGTTTTAACGAGTCAGGAAATATGGAACTTGGGCGCGGGAGCAACCCTCCCCCCCAAAAAGAAATCTGTTTGCTAGTAGAAACGGACTCCTGGCTCGGGGAGTTTTTCTGGGACCCAGGCTTGTTTTCAGGGGGGCTGCAGAACTTGATCCAAGAATTCTGCCTTTGATGAAGTTGAAATTTCCGACAGGCACAGGAGCGGCTGAGTCAGAGCAAGCTTGTCAATGAGATTTCATTAGTCTGGGAACTTGATTCCTTACTGAGAAGCCATTAGCTTGTTCTGCAGGAGCCAAACAACGCCCGAAACTGCATGTGGCTTCTAAAGCAGCCCCATCAGCTAGACACACAAAGGTTATGCTGGACACAAACATCAATGGTTGGGCTTTGTTGCAGCAAAGCACCAACGCAGGGGCTCAGTGGGGATTACCAGGGGTGGGGAAGGTCTGGGCTTTTGTCCCAGCGATGCCCACAGGCCTTAAGCACGTGCTCCGAGTGAGGCATGTGCCTTGCTGAATTGGGTCCTTGGGGATGAACATCAAGCACCTGATTTGCAGACACCGGTGGCTCCTGTTTTGAAAAACCAGGCCACTTCCTTGCGGTTCTTAAAATGGAATCAGGTGCCCAGCGTGAGGCACTGAAAGCTTCGGCCTTCCTCGCGGCAGATCTTGCCTTGGCTAAAAACACATACAGCTGTTTGGGGCCTAAGGGACTTAGAGGCACCGAGTGGGGGAGAGCTCCATCAGCTGCGATGGGGGCAGGACCACCCACCTGGATGCAGCTGCCAGAACAGGAATGCTGCCGGAAACAGAGCAAAGGACAGGTTGTGTTTCTCTTGCATGTGGCAAGTGCAGTCCGCTGGATAGCCGGTTGGGGGCCAGGGCTGTGGTCCCATCCTGCCCAAACATGCCCGTTTGGGTGGATAATTGCTTCTGGCAGCACTTGCTGTCCTTCCTGGCTGCCACGCTCTGTGGGCACTGAACAGAGCGTGCTGTCTCCACGACACATTCCTCCCCCCCCGGCCTCCGCTTTCCATTGGGAAGTGGAAAGGGGGGGCTGCCACCTGCGGGTATTTTGGGGATGTGGCTGTGTGAACCGTTGGCCCCTCGAGGATTGGCAGGAAACCCGGGGCAAGCTAATGACATGGGCGCCCCCTGCAGTTTGCGGCCTACAAGAGCAGGGTGAAGGGGGGTTGGTTTCCTGTCTGCCCCACCGCACAGCAAGGCTGGGGGTGCCGCAGCCCTCGTTACCTTGCTACCTTGGCTCTGCTAGGCAGGGCACTACAATGCCCCTCAGCCTGCTCCCCAATCTCCCGGACAGGAGAGAAGTCCTGCGCCCGAAAGTGACTGGGCTCTGTCTGGAAGGGGCGGTTGTCTGGCAGCAGAGAACTGCGGAGGAGCTGAAGGCAAAGGGGAATTTCCAGGGACGGGATGCAGGGCCAAGGGCAGACCAGGCTGCGAACGCCGGACATTTCAGCTCGGCGCAGGTCCGTGTGGGACCTTGCGGCGTGGCGGCAGCTCCTGGGCAGGGAGTCCTTGCAGAGACACCCTAGTGAGACGCGGTAGCAGCATCTGACCTGGCCACCACAAGGTCCTATATGCTTGAGGCACCTAAGCTGGAGAGAATACCCAAGGCTGTAAGATTGAAGAGCCCTGACTCCGCATTCGATGGCTCCAACATGTCTTGCTACGGCTCCCTTAGACTGTAACGGTAACAACCGCTGCATGTAGGGTATTTGTAGCCAGCCCCTCTCCTGCCGAGATGAGTAACAAGCCCTTAGCCTTCACTGCATATCTGACACACCAGGGACCCACCCAAACTAGCGCTGACAAGCAGCCACGGTGCTTGCCTCTGAGGTGAGATTCATGGAGTGCGCCCAGGTACCGGAGGGGCCTGGTGAGCTCCACTATGAGCCGCCTCAGTGGCTCCCCTGGAGAGACAGCCTGTGAGGAGAGGGGCGGTACCTTCGCACTCTGGCTGCGTGCCGGTCCAGGAGCTGTTGGCTTGGCAGGCCCTCTCCGACGAACCCCGGAGCGTGTAGCCCGGCTCGCAGCTGAACCGGACCATGCTGTCCACCCCAAACTCGTTGCCCAACCGGATGCCGTGTGAAGGGATCCCCGGGTCGCCGCACGTTCCCTGGCTGCCTCCTGCCGAAGGGAGAAAACGGCTTTGTCAGCAACAGTCGCAGGCAGCGGTCCTGGCCGCTCCCTCCTCCCCAGTGACAAAGAGGCGTTACCAGGTGTGACGGCGTGTTGGGTTTTTCCCGTCTCCTGCACCCCCGTAATGGCATGGACAGACTCCACCAGCCAGTAGAACAGAGGGAGTTTATTGCTTCTCCAGGATACAGCACAGCACAGATGTCATCTGGTTACAGGGGAGGCCTAGGATGCCTCAGCCCTCCCTTGAGATGGGGGAGACTGGGCCCCTAAATCCCAGCCCGTTGCTCAGGCTGCTTCCTCCATGATACCAGCCAGAAACTAACCCACTCACTTCCAGTCCTGCCCCCCAGCCAGGGGTTGGGCTCTGCCTTCTCTTTGTCCCACTCTATGGGCAGCAACAGGTCAAACAGGTTTGGGGGCCGTTTCCATACTGACTCAGCAGCTGTCCTGCTGGGCCTGCTGCAGCCAGCAGCCAGTGGAAGCCACCCACAGCCCACCGCCCAGCACAGCAACCGGCAAGGTTCCCACGCTACGTCACACCAGGGCTACACAAGCGGCTACCTCAGGGTAGCCTGTCTATAAGCCACACTAACTGTCCCATGAACCGTCTGACTCTCTGCTGAGATCACGAGGAAGCCACTGTCATCGAAACCTCATCGATTTTAAGGTGGGAAAGGACCATTGCAACCATCCACCCTCATCTCCTTCACAGTGCAGGCCTCAAAATTTCTCTGGGTAGGCAAATCATCTGCTAGCTCATCCGGTCCCTCTCCCATGCCAGGGACAGGTGTCTTCCAGAGCTCTGCCCAGTCAGTTTGCTCTATGTGCCCCTAAATGAGGAGCCCTCCCCCTTTGGGGAAACTATATCCAGCCTGAGGGATCTGACAGCCACTAGGTGTTTTTCGTTTCTCACCAGCCTGAATTTGCTCCCTCATTTTTACCCCCCTTTGGGGGCCAGGCAACACAATTATAGAGGGCCAGTGAGCTCTAAGCTCCCCTTTTGCCCACTGGGGATGTGTGTGTGTGTGTGGAGGCGGGGGGCATGTGTGTGTGTCTAAAACTGAGCACTGGTCTTTCACAAGTCAGACGTGCAGTGATGACTGTCACAGCTCTGGCACGGCATGTTGCGTTTTACTGCCTGCATCAGTGAAGTAAGCGATGGGGGAGGGGAGAACGTTCCCCTTGTGCAGCAAAGTCCAAATTGAGCCCTTGTGTTGTCCTGCACAGGTGGCTGTTTCAGCCCAGGTGTCTATTGACTTCGGAAGCACCTTGGTTTGTAAGCTCTTGCAGAAAGGGAACCTTCTCCCCCTTACTCCTGAACCTCCAGAAAGAAAACTAGTCGGAGGCAGAGCCTTTCTGCCGCAGCTGCTTGGGCAGCAAGAGAGCTGTTTGCCAGCCTCAGCCAGGTGGACGGTTCCCCTCCAAGCACAAATGATGAGATGCTCAAAGCCTCCCTTGCCAGCCCTGTTCTCCTGGCAGAGCAAGGAGCTGTTGGCGTCGCAGCACAGATGCGCTCGGAACCCGGCCGAGAAACAGCCGCACGCAGAAATCGCTAAACCCTCGGCACCGCTGGCAGAAAGTTAGGAGGCCACGAGGAGAGAGGCAGCTGGAAATGGATGCCTTGCGGGGATTCTTTGAGAACACATCTCCCCTCCTGCCAAATCTATCTGTTCTTGGCTCCCTCTGCTAACCATCTCTGTAAACACCCCAGGTCCAAGCCAGGGAGCGATATTTCACTCTTCCCGTTAGGATGGAAGCCCCTGGCTCCCCAACCCTCTGTGTTTTGCTACAGTAATGAGCTTTTGGGCACCGTGTTGGATGTAAAAAAATAATGAAGCCATTTGTCATCGAGGAGAAGACTTGTTTTTAAAAGGGGCGGCGGGAATCTCACTGTCTGGGATCGTGCTTCTCCTCTGGGGGTGACTTCTTTCAAAACGGCTTGTTCTGATTTGCTAAAGCCCGTGTTGCAATTAATGAGCTGCCTGCACCTGACAAATACCTTTGGATTGAAAACAGCTGCAAGTGGATTCTGGTCTCCCTGCATGGTTCTGGGCTGCAAAAGGTGGCCTTAGAGATTTCCCCAAGGCCAGGAGCTATGTGAGGGTGACATAGGTTGCCCTGCGCTGATCTCAGTGTAGGGGAGTGCTAGGGGCAGGAGGTGCCATGCTGGACAGAGGAGAATCACATCTTTAAGGGTATGTCTAGACTACATGGCTCCGTCAAAGGAGCTATGTAGATGAGTTTACTAGACATAGGAAAATGAAGCGGCGATTTAAATAATCGCCACTTCATTTACATAAAAATGGCCACTGCGCTGTGCCGATCAGCTGTTTGGCGGCACAGCGGGGCAGTCAGGACGCGCTGCGGACAACAAGGGAAGCCTTTGTCGACCGCTTCGGTAAACCTCATTTCACGAGGCATACCGGAATGGTCGACAAATGCTTCCCTTGTCGATCACGTCCTGACTGCCCCAATAGCTCCCTCTTCAGCTAGAGTCCCATCTCATTCCTGCCCCGCTCACGAAGGGACACAGAAAGGCTGCATGGGGAGAGAGTGGGGGTGGCTACACATTTTTTCAGCTCCACCGGGAAGGGAAGCAGCTGATTTTGTGACTGACGAGACTTGGATGTGGGTGAGGAGGATCAAGGAGGGAGTGGAATTGCCATCCCTAGAGGCTTTTAAGTCTCTGCTTGACAAAGCCCTGGCTGGGATGGTTTAGTTGGGATTGGTCCTGCTTTGGGCAGGGGGCTGGACTTGATGACTCCTGAGGTCTCTTCCAGCCCTAGGATTCTATGATTCTAAGGCCGGATTCCCCTCCCATGAGTCTCAAGCTGCTGTGTGATGTTTGCTTATCAGGACATTTCTCAATGGCAGGGAGGGCCCAATCTGGTTCAGAGTTTTAGAACAGCTCAGCTCTCATTGAGTGGCCAGATCTTCCCCCTCCCAAAAAATCTACCTGCCAGTGTTGTAAATCTATTGCTTATTTGGACACCTGATCCCTTTGGAAAATATGGCTCTGACTGTGGGCAACGAGCACTTGGAAATCTGTTACCATGAGTCTATCCCCGCCCCTCGCCAATACGGGATGTCCCCTTGTGCACGTGCACCATCAACAGTGCAGGGCGGCGGAGTGCACTGCACTTGGAACCACAAATGAGGCATCACGGGGGCCTCCGACTTCTCCGAATGCCCAAGAAAGGAGAAGTGAATGGGATGTTCCGATGCAAGGAGCAATTTGCGAGGCTGAATCCTTCCCCCCAATCCATATGCTGCACAGAAGCACAAAGGAGCCGCTGAATAGCAAAGAGCGTGCTGCAGCCTGGGCTTGACCGGGGTGTGTGATGTTTGGAGCAAGGATTTCATTCATCCCGTGCCGCAGGGCAAAGTTTGCTTTCCAACGGCTCCACCGGCCACGGTGCTGGAGGCTGGACAGCTGGGCACCAGCAGGGGCTTTCCAAATCCTGCAGGAGTCAATCCCTCCTTTGGTCAGAAGAATCTAGGGCTGCTCCTTTGCAGCGGGAGGCCAGCAGGGAAGTGCAGTGGATTCCCTCCCCCCGCACCCCAAGAAGGCGGCTATTGTACTACCCCGGCCATGTCTCCTGGCCGTCTCACCTGAGCAATGAGGGAGGGAGCCACTCCAGTGCCCGTCCAGCTGGCACATGCGTGTGGAGTTGCCGATTAGACTCCGCTTCCCCAGGCAGCTGTAGCGGACGACAGAGCCGACCGTGTACCTATCGCCCGAGATCTGGGAGTGGGGCGGGGAGCCAGGGTGGCCACAGGAAACCACTGAAAGAAAGAGAACGATGTCATGGCTTGTGTCACTATTTAACCGCAGGGGGACGAGCGTCCAAAAGGAAGGTGCAATGGCAAGAGATGCAAAACACTCCCCCTTTGTACCCACACTGTGGAATTTACATGCCCTGAGCAAACGGTTACGGGCCAGATCCCTCAGTCGGGGTAAATCAGCACAGCCCCACTGACTTCTTCAGAGCCTGGCCAATTTACCCCAGGGGAGCAGCTGGCCCTATGTGACCTCAGCATGAACTGCCCATTAAAATCTTACACACCCTTACTCACAATCAGGTGCAAGTCACACTGACTCCACCAAGCCAGCATAAGCATCATGCACCACGGAGATGCTCAAGAGGCTTTGAATGGTGCACAAACGTGGACTTGGTCCACGGGAGTGGATTTCACTGGGCTAGTCACGTAAACCTTTGCACAGAGTCTGTCTCAGGTCTGGGCGTGCAAATAACCAAGTGCACACGTGAGCAAGGATTTCCCAGGCACCTGTTTTGCACGTTCTTGTGCACATTCATCCCCTATTAGATATGAATATTTATACACGCCCATATCCCTTGCCGGCATGGGATTCTGCCAGCACACAGCCATATTAGATGCAATGTCACACCTGATGAAATTACTCCAGCGGCTCGTCAGAACCACTCACCCTCTGACTGCTAGTGAAAACACTGTTAACAATAACAAATCGGTTTATTTAGCTTAACTATTAATGAAACTTGGCTGTGCGCAAACAAGCTGACAGCTCCAAACGCCATTAAATATGAGCTGATCTAAGAGTCTTAATGAAAGGGCTACATGCCATGAGGGCTGCTGAAGGGATAGATTAGCAGGGGATGCCTTTCTCCCATCTGCATAGGTGGAAAGCAAGATGTATGCGTCAAGAAGAGGCTGTCTATGACTGTGTCTGTGTTTCTCCAAAGTGTTCTGCGGGCTTGCTTTGGGAAAGCCACTAGTGGACCACATTGCTTTGTTTAACTAAATGGGCAGTAGCCGTGGAGCCTCGAGGGTCTGTTTCCAGCCAAAGGGAGCCATGGGAAGTCGCATGGCCTGGACTGCCGCTTCCCGTGGCTGGAAACGGTGAACCAGAGCCAATGGGAGCCACGAGGCTCTGTAGCTATGGACCCTTTAGTTAAACACAGCAGAGCGGGGCCCCTAGGGACTTCCCCAAAGTGGTCCTGTGGAACATGTTGAGAAACACTGATCTATGTACGTGGCCTTTGAAAGATACTGGGACAGAGCTGGGACTAAAATCGAGGGCTTTTTTCAAATGACATTATTTGATAGTTAATAAATTCAAATTGTAATGAACAATTCACTAATGGATACTCCAGCAGACACACCTAAGCTAAAATTATGTGCCAGTGCTGTGGGTTTTTAAGCAAGTGAACAGACGGTCAGAGCAGATTTCTTCCATTATGCTAGATTTTGCTGGTGTCAATTTCATTTATTATATCAGTCCCTCTTGCGCCCCTTTAAAGAATGGGGAGGAAAATCTATTGTTCTTTAAATACTCAGAAACCAAAATGTTCAAACCTGGGTAACCTGAAGGTAAAGTTCCTGGGTCTATATTTTAAAAAGTGACCTGTGATTACAGATACCAAAGTCATGACACTTCAAGGGTCTTCAGAAAGTCCCGAGCACCTTTCCTCTCAATAGCAAACCCCCTTTTCAGGCATTTCTAGTTCGGCTCCCCCAAATCAAGAGACTGTAAATCACCAGCAGCTTTGAAAAACTACGCTCGTAAATCTAATTAGGCAGCTAAATAGCACTGGCCTGATTTTCAAAGGTGGTGAACATGTGCATAACATCCTCTGACCTCAATGGAAGTAGTAGGCCTTCAACACTTCTGAAGGAGACCAGGTTTATTTAGCGGCTTGGCTATGGATTTAAAGCGTCTGGCTTGCAGCACCCAGGCATGAGAAGGTTGGCTACTTGATTTGAGTGCCTATAGAGTCCAAGGTATCTGGTTATCACTTGTCAATTTCCCAGGGCTTTGTGCAACGTGCTTCTAAATGTAAGACAGTGGCATGCTGGTAACAAAGGAAAAGGAAATTGTGCCAAAAAACCTAGTTTTTATGACTTGGTGTAAAAAGGAAAAAGAAATAAATTAACGAAAAGATAAATAAAAAGATTGAGGCTTTGGAACAGCTTAGCTGAATTAATTTAAGGAGCTAGATAGGAGCAGGATAGAGGGGAATAGTCCCCTTCCATTTCGGATTGCTGGATTTCATCGTCATACAAGGTGCCGGTTCTGAAGAGCAGATGCACCAATCACAAGCACTCGTGATGTGAATCTTGAGGAAGGAATTTGTGAACGTGAAAATCTATAATCATCTCTCATCAGTAAGGGGCATGTTTCCCGTTCTCCTCGCCTGCCCCCTGTCCTCACCACAGCCCTTCTTCCTTGGTAAGTGCTTTATGGGTTCCATGGAAAATCCACCAAGTCTGCTAAGGAGCCTTGAACTGGAAGGTTGGGTTGAGCTGTGCAGGGAATGAGCGCATCTACAGCCAGGGTCTTTATTTTTTCCCTGTCTGCTCTATCAATGAAAATGGCCTTTGCGGGATTAGGGTGACACACTCGGCTGCTTTGGACGATCTATTGGGGGCCATTAGGGGCATGGTGAATTATGCCATAATGCAGTGCTTATTGCAATCAGTGCTGGCTCTCTGATTGGAGTCAGGTTCCTTGGGCAGTGTGATTTAGTAGCAAGAGCACCCTCAGGCAAGCTACTTTTCCATTTTGTGCCTCAGTTTCCCCATCTGCAAATGGGCAAGAGTGATACTGATCTCCTGTGAAGTGCTTTGAGATCTACTGATGAAAAGCATTATACCTATTAAGCTTGGTGTTACTCTTACTACTAATCCAGCCTGTTTGATTAGTAGGAAAATCCTGTATTGTATTACAGAGCATCCATCTATCTATCCCCACAAACACCCTCTGTCTGTCTATCTATCTCCCACGCACATCATCCATCTATCTATCCATCCCCATACACCATATCATCCATCTATCCCCACACCTGCCTCTCTCTCTCTGTCCATCCCCTATATTCTATCTATCTATCTATCTATCTATCTATCTACCTATCTATCTACCTATCTATCTATCCTCTCCACACTCCCACTCTATCTATCTATCTATCCGCCCCACACACCCCCACTATCTATCTATCTATCTATCTACCTATCTACCTATCTATCTATCTATCTTTCTCTCTATCTATCTATCCTCTCCACACTCCCACTCTATCTATCTATCTATCCGCCCCACACACCTCCACTATCTATCTGTCTGTCTGTCGGTTTCATACACTGCCACTCCTTCACTATTTCTAAGGATTGCATGATGCTGTGTTATTTGAAATTTGTCACTGTTGTAAAATGATTTTCTTACATTGCTTCTCATCCAACCTAGTTCCAAATATCAATCTTTGGGGTTATATGGATCCAGACTTGTTTGGGGGCGCATAATTCTTGGGTCTAATACACTTTTAAAGGGACACCAACGTGTGTGCATGGATGTGTGTGCTACAAAGCACTCACAAACAATAATACACCACAAGGCGCACAACTAGAGCCCTGCAGATCCGTCGATATCCACTTTATATCCACGGGTATTCACATCCACAGACGTGGGTGCAGATATCCGCAGCTCATTTTTGTGGGTATGGATGCGGACCCAATTTTATATCTAGAGCCTGCAAATTGGTGGCTATCCCTTTAAATCTGCAGGCATCTGCATCCGCGGGCATCAATGTGGATATCCACGGCTCATTTTTGTGTGTACAAATGCGGATACACAGTTTGTATCCACACAGGGCTCTATGCATAACAAATGCTGCACTATGGGCACGCCTCACGAGACTGAGCAACTTCTCCAGGACCTGAGCCGTGTGCTTAGGATCCTAACTGCACATCATGGAGATGGCTGCTTTGATCAGTTCTGGGCAGTGCGGGTATTGGCTAAAAATGATACAGCTCAGAGTTCCCATCTCTCAAATCAAATTGCTCCTTTACCCCAAGACCTGACAGAGACTCTCCCGTCTCGTTTCACTGAGCCTTTACTTGTAAATATCTCTGTAACTAGCAAGGCAAAATCCTACAGCCAGAGACAAGCAGCGAGTCCTCTGGAATGTGCATTTTGCAAAAGAGTAAAAGCAACGAGGGTGTTTATTTCGATACTGCACTGACATTGCCTTTCTCCAAAGACATGGGCGTGAGTGGGCGGGTGGAAATTCAGATGTGTATGCGCTGGGCTAAATCTGCTCTGGCTAATTACACGCTGCCCTCCCATAAATTCCCTGTGTGGTATCCACCGGAGAAGTGACACTTCTTGTTGTCACCTACAATCCAGTCGCTGGAGCAGAATGGAGTCAGGAGTCCAAACTCAAAGGCTGCTGCATTTCATTGGTGGGTGAAATGGCCCGTGGTTCATCTAATCACTCCCTACAGCGTATTTTTTTCCTGTCTAGGGGCATGATCCAAAAGCCTGGTGCAGTGGATAGGAAGATGACATTGACTCCAAGGGGCTTTGGCTGAAACCTAGCAGGCATCATTTTGGGGGAGAGAAATCCTTTGGGGTGAAAGGTTGCAACGGATCATTTGAGTACGACTTCTATAGCAACGCCCTAAGCAAAAAGGGTACGCTCCGAACAACTTACAAAGACACTGCGGGAGGGATCGGTCCCACGTGCCATCCCCCTGACAGGAAAGAACATGTGTGCCCAATAAGTAATATCCATGGTTGCACTGATATGAGACAGTTGTTCCAAAGCTGAATCTGTGCGGACCACTTGGCTGTACTTGCCGGATGCTGTTTTCCAGGTGCCCGGGGTCAGTACAGTTTACAACTGCAAGCAAACAACAACAACAACCAAAAAATGCAAAAATACAAAACCAAGGGTGTAACAAAGAACAAAGAGACAAAAGGGAAAGAAATCACAAGTCACACATTCTGTGGTTTGGGTTCTTTTTTCTGTCTTTAAAAACAAAACGCAATCAAAATAACTGGGCCCCATTCCGTCATATGATGGGCAGAGACAGAGCCCCTCTGACTGGCCATAAGGGAGCAGGTGGGAAGGGCTGACTTTGTCATTCACAGGACAGCCGGGGGGACTGAGATAACTCGCTTGACAGGGTAGAACAGTGTTTCTTAAACTTTTTAAGACCGAGGAATACCAAACAATAATTTCTTTTATGAGGAACACCAAGGATTTTTTGTTGAACAACAAAAAAAAGGGGGGAGGGGCATAGGAAAAAGTTATTGACCAAAAGAAAAGAAAAAAAAGGTCATGGGAAAGTTATTGACCAAAAAAAAAAAAAAAAAAAAAAAAGGTTGCCTGTTCCTTTAAGGGTGGCCATTTTGAACTCTGTTGTTCTCCGTTGCACACCTCCAACTGTCTCACGGCACACCGGGGTGCCATGGAACATAGTTTAAGAAACACTGGGGTAGAGGAAGGGAGTGCAAAGATGGGGAGAGGAGGGAAGGAGGGAATTTGGTAAGTGAACTTTAATGTTGATACTAAAGAAGGCAGGAAGCCCTAGAAACGAGAGAATAGAGAGGTTAGCATATGGGAACATGACTGATTGTTTCTGGAGGAACATCTTCACTACGGGCTGGATCAACGGGGCCGCAATCAATCCAGAAGGGGTCGATATATCATTAGACACAACAAATCAGCCGCCAATTGCTCTCCTATCAACTCCGGTACTCCACCTCAATGAGAAGCACCAGGGGGTCAACAGGAGAGCATCACCCATGGGCGCACTGAGGTAACGATACCATGGTAAAGCAATCTAAGCACACTGACTTCAATTACACTAATCACGTCGCTGAAGTGGTGTAACTTAGATCGATCTCCTGTGGGAGAGGAGAGCAGTCCAGCCCGGGGTCAGATCCTCGGCTGGTATGGATTGGTGTAACCTCTGCTGACTTCAATGGGGCTTGGCCTAACTGACACCAGCTGCAGATTTGGCCCAGTGATTTTTTTTCTTATTTGCAAGTCACACTTCCATCCATTGGAGCGTGGTGGGGAAAGGGGGGAAGACACAGGATCGGATCAGCCCAGGGGTGAGTAGATGCAACGCCTCTGAACTCAAGGGGGTGGGAGGTTGTGTCTGCTTATGCCACACAGGAATGTTTAACCTTCAAATGTCACTCTCCTGTTCCCACTCAGCTGCAAACTCTGCTTTACGCTGACTCAGCGTGGCATCACTCTGGAGTCCAGGAACCAGGGTTAACCAAGGTTGTGGCACAGAGAGAAACAAAGTCCAACACCTCTTGCTCACAGGGTGTGGCCTTTGTTCCTTCATCAGCAACACCCCCATCACCTCCTCTCTGTGCTTCCCAGTTCCACCCCCCTGCAACCTCAATAGCACCACATCAGCTGCAAGAATGACCGAGAGTGGGGGGAACAAAACTCAGCCTCTATCTGCCAGGATTTCTCTTTGGGCCAGAGTCACAGCTGGTGAAAACTGGTGGAGTCACCCAAGCCAATAGACCGACATGACCAACGGAGCTGCGCCGATTTACACCAGTGGAAAATCTGGCCCAGGGGCTGTAACTAGAAACCAAAAGTTTCATGATGAAAAATGGAAGCATAAAACAGAGGAGACCCCTGTTTGGGGCTCAGCCCATGGCAGGGAGGGAGGGGGAACATGCCCTTCTTCAACCTCCATTTCCCATGCAGCCCCTCTGAAGTACCTGGCGCACGAGGAGGGGGAAGCCATGTTGCTGTTATTCCCTTGTCACAACCCTGTTACACTGCACACCTGAAGGCGTTTCTGATCCTTGGACTGTAGCTTAGCCACCATCCACTCCTTCCAAGGGGCTGTGGCCTTCATATGCTCCAGGCCGCAACCTCAGTGGTTGAGCGAGGCCCAAAGGAGAAGACGACTTACCGCGGCAGGTGGGCAGGGAGTTGCTCCACTGGCCGTTCGCCAGGCACTGGGACTGGGACGCCCCTTCCAAGTGGTACCCAACGTTGCAGACAAACTTGGCCACGTCGTTCAAGTTGAACTGGCTCCCTTGCGTCAGGCCATTGGCTGGGTTGCCGGGGTGACCGCAAGTGATGGCTACAATCAGAAAGTGGAGACATTACCTCTTGGGCTGCAGGAAGGGAGCATTCGGCCTGGAAGGAATAAGGGCACCAAGAAAATACCACCATGTTCCACCATAGCCAGCCTGAGCATCGAGGGCCACGTGTTTGGAACTACGCTGATTTACACCGGCAGGGGATTGCTCCCTGTATTGTTCCACTGAGGGGCGTTTTTTAAAGGAGTTCACTACTCAGTTCCTCCTGCCCTTCACTGTGATTTGGGTGCCTAACTCTCCTAGGCCCATCTGAAAATCTCAGCCATTATTAATTCATTCACTGCGCATCCACAGACGTGCTAAGCACTGCTTAGTCATTCAAAGCCAAGAGGCCTGATTCGTCTCTCGCTCTTCCAGGTGTAAATCAGAAGTAACTGCATCGAAGTCCTGGGCAGCAGCGGAGGAGGGGGAGGGGAGGAAAGAGATTTAACAGCAAGAGAAAAATCAAGTTCCTGCTACCTGACTCGGAGAGACGAGAGAGGGATTGAAACCCTTCCACTTCAGGGTGTAAAACAGCTTTTGACTGATGGGGGTAAGGAGACAAATTATCCCAGAACTGCAGGGCTTTCTCACACTTCCCTCTGAAGCAGTTAGGGTTGGCCACAGTCCGAGACAGGATACTGGGCAAAACGGGCCAGGAGTCTGACCCAGTGTGGTGATGCTTACGAGGGGTAGGGTGGGGTCAGAGAGCCAATGGATACAACAGTAGGATTATGTGGCCGATTAGTCGAGATAGTTCTTGGACTTAATGCAGGCTTGGTTTGGTCATGCCTGATTGGCACTTTGCCCGCTCCCCCGGCCGTGGCAGAAACAGGTCTTAAAGAGGGATTTAAAGCCGTAGCAACTCTACCGCAAGGAATAACGCTAGGGATCTTTATTCCAGAGTACAGCAGTATTTTCCACTGGTGAAGGACGCTTGAGGATTTTCGGCTGAGAGCCTTCTGGCCATATTAAGAACACGACGTCCTTTGCTAGTCAGTCAGAAAGCCACACTGATTGGAGTCATGCTGAAACAGACTAAAGGTATGAAGCGGGGATTTAAATATACTGCACCTGATTTGCATAAAAATTGCCACCGTTTTTTCCGACAAAGTGCTGAGTTGGCAAAAATGATGGTCATTTTTAGGCAAATTAGGTGCGGGGTATTTAAATCTCCGCTTCATTTGCAATGTCGACCTGCCTAATCTGCATCCCTCTGCCGACAGAGGGATGCAGTCTAGACATACCCTAATAGTCCATTGCTAGAAGTCTAGGATGTTGTCTCCAACAACTGCATGTGCTAGACGCTACAGAGAAAAGTGGGACAAAATAATCCACCTGATCAACTGGGCAAGACGATACCCAGGGGGAAAGACATTTCTTCCGGGCCCCTAGCTGGTGACTAGATTGGGCCTCGAGGCACGAAGACGGCTGGCCTTTTGGGGCTGCACAAAGCAGATGTCAAGTAGGTGTTGATGAGTCACCATTAGGGCGGTATTGGAGCAGTTGGGAACTAGGTTGTGGATTCTTTGTCAGCATACAAATAAACCCCCCTGTAGCCATGTACCATGCAATCCAGTTCATACATAATAAAGCCGCTGCGAAAGCCATTAACGAGACAGGGAGTTATGAAGGGACAGCGCAGTGCCCTGCTTCTGTATAAATAATGACACAGCCTCAAGGCATCTATTTTCAAAGCCCAACAAGAGCTGCTTTAATTACTTTGCATATATGTCACCCTAAAGGGCTGCTGTAGCTTTCATTACTTTGAGGCCACCTTTTGAACATCCGGCCTCTGCACAGGATGCTCAAAACCCACAAGCAGCCAAATGAGCTTGTCATGGGCAAAAAAGGAAACGAAGCTAAGCTCAGCGACTGAAAGTCCCAGTAAGGCCCCCTGTGTGGGAAAGGGAAAGTTACCTGTGCAAAGGGAATTGATGCAGGCAAGCAACGGGACTTGCTTAATTCTAACGGGTGGGCGCCCTGGGCTGCTGTTGGATTCGCTGCATGAAAATGCATGTGCGTTACAAATGCGGTGGGGTTCACTAATCTGACCAGCTGAAGGTGTGGTTTGAAAATTCCCAGCAGTCAAGAACGGATGGCTTACCCAGCAATCAGGCTATGTCTACACTGCTGGTTTTTTCCACAGAAGATACGCAAATCGCGCTCTCATTTGCATATCTTCTGCCGATCCTTTTTGCGGAAGAGGTTTTGCCG
>JANRFK010002918.1:13277125-13296065 GCA_030068395.1 Apalone spinifera | reverse complement strand
ACATGGGGCTTTTTAGCGGCAAAACCTCTTTCGCAAAAAGGATCGGCAGAAGATATGCAAATGAGAGTACGATTTGCATCTCTTCTGCCGAAAAAAACTGGCAGTGTAGACATAGCCTGAGTCAGTTATTGGCCCTGGCTCAGTATTCAACTAAGCAGGCTAAAGGGGTTTCTACTTCTCATTGCGGTTCCCAGACGGCTAGTAAAAATGAACCAACATCTTGTATCTAAACATTCTCAACATTTTCGGTGTATTTGAAACCTGGTATCAGACCCGGAGCCCAATTGTCCTATGACCGTTAGCTTCGGAACAGAACAGAGGAAAACCCCGGGGTGTAAACGGTACTGAATTTTGGAGCATCCATGAAGTACTGCAGGACTTGTCTGTATTATGTATTGCTACTCACTGTTCTGTATCTTGCTCTGAAATGGATGGTGCTATCATGGCGGAGCATTTAAAGCTACAACACAGATTGAAAGCGAGCAATCGGCAAATCGAGATAAGAAATATATGGCTTGTATCGTCTCTTTATAAGAGGAAATTTAATATTTATTTACACCATAGTCAGAAATCCAGTCAGTTATTTGATTAGCTTATTTTCTGAAAAGATCAATTAGCAGTCTGGGCAAGATGACTCCTAAAAATGTATCATGGGATAGGGACTGACTCGCCTCTCACTTACACCTGTGTAAATCAGGAATAACTTCACTGATGGCTACAACATTTTTGGGCATGAAGGAGATGAGATTTGAGCTTTTGAGCCAGACTCTGGCCTCAGGCTTAAATCCAGACTAATTTTGGATGTTTTAAGGTCGGAATGGGCCATTCTGATTTACTCTAGCAACATACAAGTCCAGAGAATGCCACCTGATCACTCCCACATCCAGCTCGATATCCTTTGTAATGGGGTGGACCAAGCCCTGAGCTCAGAAAGAGCCATAGAGAAGTCCTCCAGGAGGCTAGAGTGGGGGACAGAAGAAACTGGCCAATCAGAGGCTCAGAAGGCCTACAAAAGGAGCTGCAAGGCACAGCAGCAGTCCCTTGCAGTCCAGACTTGAGGGAAAAAAGACCAGGGGTAACTGGCTGGCTGGGGGAACAGCAGCACAATGGACAGCTCCCAGTGGAGAGCTGCTGATAAATGAAGGGACTTGAAGATAAAGCCCTGCAAAGGCAAAGGAGGGGAAGCCATAGACGAACCGCTCGGCTGTGTCTACACTGGGCCACTTATACCGGAAAATCAGGCACTTTTCCGGAATAAGCTGTGAGCTGTCTACACTGGCCCCTTGAATTTCCAGAAAAGCACTGACGATCTACTGTAAGAAATCAGCTGCTTTTCTGGAAAAACTATGCTGCTCCCGCTCGGGCAAAAGTCCTTTTTCCAGAAAACTGTTCCGGAAAAGGGCCAGTGTAGACAGCACAGTAGTGTTTTCCGCAAAAAAGCCCCGATCGCAAAAATGACGATCGGGGCTTTTTTGCGGAAAAGCGCGTCTACATTGGCCACGGACGCTTTTCCGGAAAAAGGGCTTTTCCGGAAAAGCATCCTGCCAATGTAGACGCTCTTTTTCCGGAAATACTTATAACGGAAAACTGTTCCGTTTTAAGCATTTCCGGAAAATCATGCCAGTGTAGACGTAGCCCTCATGTCCAGAGACACTCTACAGAGAGCACCAGATCGGGCTGTGTTAGAAGTGTACCCCAGAAGGGGTTTGTTATATATAAGGAGTAACTCAGCAAGAGGCTTTCGGCTAAGAAACGGAGGCAGTGCTGCACTCGGCCAGATGGGGGTACCTGTGTGAGGTGGGTGCCCACCCGATTACATGTCTCCTTCAGTTATCTTTTGGACAGATATCCACCCTGGCCATGGAGGTTTTTCTAAATGACTTCAATACATTTTCTCCAGCTTGACAGCGGTGGGCTTTAGATCAGAATACAGAATGGTATTACTCCGTTCCAGCGTACCTCCCTGGACGCTGTTCTCTGGCAAGAGACACAAGTGCAGCAATGTTGTAAGCTCTCGCCAGTTAAAAATATACACGAAGAAAAAGAAAATAAACCCAAGAAAAAGGTGAGAGGGTTTGTAGATCCGACACTGACATATGTACAGAAATCAATCGTCGATATTTCAAATCTTCCCACTCCTGCTACAGATACAAAGTATTCTCCTGCGCATGCAGGCAAGATATGCATGCACACGAGCACGCATTTGGCATTCACAAGACTCGCATGCACCCGAGGGAAGCCACATACATGGCAATGTGTACAAATCTGCCCAAAGGTATTTTAGCAAGGGGAAATTCTTGGTGCAGGAGGGATCTCTCAAACAGATGGTCGATTAGAGGCACAAAACCAACAGGAGGACAGCTCATGAGAAAGCCCATAAATCACAAGTTAGCAAAATGAGGCTGCTCGCCTACACAGTTTGGCCAGTCCAATTTTGTTCCCAGCACGGTGGCTGAAACCACACTAGAATCTCCTCAGAACGCCCCGAGAATTAATTTGTTTGCTTCCCATTCCGGGTGTCTCTTGGAAAGCTGCTTACATTTTATTTTCTCCCTTTTTGAAATGAGTGTTAACGCATCTGAAAGGTGCCAGATTAACAGCCCGCGAGGCTGGGCCTGGGCTAAGGAGAGAACAACTCCTACCCCACGGGCGGCTGTCAATGTCCTTCATCCATGTGCTGCAACTTTGAACCAAAAGGATCACCTGCAGGTGTGAGAAGGCCGCAGCCCCCGTATGGACTCTCTTGCTTGGCAAGGCAGCAGAGGCTGCAAACACACCAGCCTCAGTTCAAAGGGGGTGGGGACATTTTTTAATATAGGAGATAGAAATAAGACTGAGGTTGTCTTCCCAACCCCCAAATCATGAATGCAGGCCCAGCTGGCAAGCATGTCTTGCAGGGGCTGAAACCTGGACTGATCATCTACATGCAAAACGCTCCCTCCTCTCCCCAAACCAACCAGTACTTCCTTGCTTGTTCAAGGGACTTTCCCCCCATTTGCTCTCTCAGTCTCTGAACTCCTAGAGGAAGTAGGAGCCTGCCCCGTCCGCCTCTCTCCCTGAAGCAGCAGGGCTAAAGAAACCAGACAACATACTTACGCACACAGACAGGAGTCTTTCCAGACCAGTGGTGGTCCTGCTGGCAGATCCGCACCGACATGCCAATGAGGCGAAAGCCAGGCTGGCACTGGTACACCACACTGCCTCGGTAGTTGTAGTTCTCCCCGTTGATCTGCCCGTTGACGATGGGGTCAGGCGTGCCGCAGTGCCCGGCTGCATGGGGGACACAAGCGAAGAACTGGGTGCATGGAGGGGCCGGTGGCAGCAAAGCAATGAACTTGCCATTTCCATATATGGGACCAGGCCTGCTGCTGGGGGGAGGAAGGAGATTTGCAACTGCCCCAGGGCCCGGCAGTTCTCGAGGGCCTGGGGCTCCTGGCTGCTGCCATGGCTATTGTAGCAGTCTAGACGCCCTGGGCCCTAGATCACCGCCGGAGTACTGCGTGGCACACTCTGGGCGGCTCTGAGGGCTGGGGTGGGGAGGCGCTAAGGGTTGAATGGTGCTGAGGGATGGCTGCATCTTTCTGACTGAGGACCCGTCCCTTCTAGAAGCACGGAGCTGCACCCCTCCCGCACCTTGCCCCGGGGCCTAGCATGGCTGCCAGCTCCCCTTGGCCTGACTCAAGGCCTAAGGGGCCAACGGTCGTCTTTCCACTGAGCTGTGCGATCAGTCCCGGGGGTGTTTCTTAAGAGGATGAAGCCGCTTAATCCCCACAATATTAAATACAATAGCAACAAATCAAAGTAATACATCACTTCTATAAACCCCTCCCATCTTCACCGGCCAAAGCTTGTTACATTCACCAATAAGCGGAGCCTCCAATCTCATTCAAATATGGGTTTACACCCCTTTGAATTCCATGGGACTTAACCACATGTATAACTTATTGAATTGGGATTTGGGTCCATCGTTCCCTCGTGGAAGAGAATTCATCTCTTCCCATTGGTACCACTCCGACACCTACCCAGACATCGCACGTCAGTTCCACTCCAAAGCCCATTGGCCATGCACTCCCGCACACGCGACCCCACCAGGGTGTAGCCGGTATTGCAGGAGAAGATGGCGGTCGCGCCGTAAACGGTTAATGTCCCAATCCTGTTCCCATTGGGAGGCGTGGGCAGGTCTCCACAGGAAATAACTGAAAGAGATCCCACAGCAGCCAGTTAGGATGAGCAGCTGGGAGGAATGCAAAGCAGTCTGGGGAACTAACTGTCACAAACTATTACCAGGGCCAAGACTGTAGCAGGACTGAAAAAATATTAGATGTTTACGTGAGTAATAAGAACATTCAGTGGGTCCTTACAAATCATGGTACCCTATGCAGCTCAAGTGACTATCCCATCTCTTCCATGGGGGGAGGGGCTGTTATGCCCCACTGTGGGGCCACGGGGCAGAAGCTAGAGGGGTGGGGCTGCCAGATAAGCTGGCAGAGGGACAAGTGGCAGGTGCAGACACCAGTCTGCGAATGGTGTGACTTGAGTTGCAGGCTAGAGGTAGAGTTGGAGCTGCTCTGCAGCCGGACAGAGACAAGGGGTGGTTTCCTCTTCCGTCAGAAAGGGGAAACAGCTGGTGGGGTGGCAGCCCATGGGGATGGGAGGGGATGGAGATGGCTGCCAGAGCCAACGCTGCCACAAATGCAAGACACAGCTGTGTTGGGCACCAAGAAATGTGGGTGCATAGTCCACATATGCCCAGGGATGGCTCTGGGAACATCCACAGTTACATTTTGCAAGGTGAAAACATATGGGATATAAACCTTCATGCTTCAGGGCATCAGCCCAACTAACTGATGTGGGTCAGGAAGAAACCTCCTCTATGGACAGATATTTCCATAGTTGTCCAGTATGGGATTTCTACAGCATCTTCACGGGTCACAGTCAGAGACAACCTACTAGTCTAGACCATCGGATGGAGGTTGGCGATCCCTGGATTTTTGTATTTCAGATGTCTTTTGTGTAGACATACAGAGGTGGCTGTGTGGTATTTAATGGCCTGAGAGGTACAGGAAGCCACACTATTTAACTGAATGGTGCCTTTTGGACTTAAACTCAATGGATCTATGAACACTCAGGCACACGGCCAGGGTAGGCTGCATGGTGGTTGCCCAGCTGCTCCTGCCCTTCCAAAAACATTGTGAAGTTGACATCAGACATGTGACTCCAGAGATTATCATATTTATTCTCTTCCAGGGACTTCCAGATCAGCTTTAAAAAGGCAAAGGAGATCTTCCAAGGAAGGTGCCTAAAGTTTGGGTGAAGCTCCAACGCTCCCCAGCAATTGGAGAACGTCTGGATCCAAAGTTTAGTAATCACCTGCTACAGAGGTCCCAGCCACACGTTCAGATCTGACCCTCTTCAAGCTTTCTGCTTGGCTGGTCTCTAATATTTTCAGACCCCCTTACGTTTCAGGCCCAACATGGATTTGAAGACTGAGTTGGGTTCCTTCTGCTTTTTCTATTGCTACCGACATTACACTCTCGCAATGTAGTTGACAATGCTGCCCCTGAGGCAGAAAAGGAGCTGGCTCATTCCCAGAACAGGTTGAGCTCTGAAAAACTAAAAAGAGCAAAATCTTGCATCTGACAGTGAAGTTGGCAGCTGTGTCTCTAGACACGGCGGTTGAGGGAAAGTGCCATTCTGAAGAAGTAATGTTTCTGTCTCTAGTCATACTTGAGAAGTGAAAAAGACCTTTCACAAAGGAAAGATCTAAAACACAGCAAGTTGCATCAGAATAGAGAGAATGCCTGGAAGAGTCACTTAATTCATTTGCCAAGAGCGTTTTGATTTACGGATCTACACAGGTTGCCCTTGTAAACTTGGCACTTGTGGCCAACTAGAAGCTCAAGTTTGATTTTTTTTCCTGTTTGTTTGAAATGCAGAGTGCCTGGTACAGGGTGGCTGGGATCTGACAGCCAAGAACGGACAATAACATTTGGGTTCACGTGGAGCAGTTCCAACTCAATTAAGAAACAGATCAAAACGTGGGCCAGGCCTGGCTCCAACATTCTTCTGCTTGAGGAATTCTACAGCAAAGCAACTAAGGTTGTGGTGAAGGTAGGGCTGTCTCTGACTGTGACCCGTGAAGATCTTCTGCCGATCCTTTTTGCGAAAGAGGTTTTGCCGCTAAAAAGCCCCATGTAGACGGGACCATTTGTCGAAAAAAAAACCAACCCTTTTGCACAAGATCCTGTAAACTTCATTTTTTGAGGAATAGCCGTCACCCTTACTTTTGCACGTTGGCATGGGGTCGCCAATACTCCACTTTCCATTGGCCTGGCACTTGATGACCCGTTGGCCCGTGTAGTAGTATCCAGGGTCACAGATCAGCATGAGCTGGGCGTTGTACTGATACTGGGTCTCGTAGGTCAGTCTCCACCTGCCATGTTCCACCGTGATGCTGTTGATATCGGGGCAGGGGACGGCTAAAGAGCAGCCACAACAGCGGGGGGAGCAAGGGAGGGAAAAAAAGAAAAAGCAGAAACAGGGGAATTAATTCATGAGCTCACTTTGGGACTCCTACCTCAGGGCTTGTAATGGGATGTGCTGGTCCTTTCAAGGTGGCTTTGGCACCAGCTCATTCTGTTCCATTTACAGCGCAGGAAATTCCCAGAGAGGTTGCTTCTAGGTTTGAGGGGAATCAATGGCTTGGCAGCAGTGCATGCTGGGAAGGGGAGAAGGGATGCCCATGAAGAAGAGCGAGGTCAGAGGAAAGGAAGCTCTTTCACCTCTCCCCCAGCATACATTGCTGCCAACCCTACAACTCCCAGGCATTATTCCTCCCAGAAGGACCTTGTTCTGCACTGAACCAGGAAAGAGACAGTGCCAGGACTGCAGCCTGCCTTGAAGAGCCACCCTCTTCTTACAGGGCTGCTTCTGTCCTTTGCCTGAGGATCTGGTTTTAACCTCTGAACACAGCTAATTACAAAACAGCTGGTGAGAACTTCAAAGCCACAGTGGAGGGGAGTGTCCACAAGTTACAAAACACATTGGGGAGGGCGGCTGGGTCCTTCGTTTTTCTGGTTTGTTTTGCTGCGACAGTGCTGCAGCAGTGGGCGAGTCTTGAAAACGTCACCGCCCAAGTGGGCACGGATGACCAGCCCCGAGAGGCTGACATTTCAGCTCTCCCCCATACCCGTCCCCCCAGCAGAAGGGCGAGTGATGCACCTTTCAGCAGACCAGACACCATAATGGAACATTCTGTTGGCCAGAGGGGCCTTTCTAAACCACCGCCGCACGGATCAGGGGACTGGGCCCGGCTGGGCTACTCACCCACACACTGTGGCGGGTTGTTGTTGTTACTCCACTGGCCTGTCTGCAGACACTCTGTGGAGAACTCCTCCCCGGCGTGCAGATGGAATCCCTGGTTGCAATGATAGATAGCTTTGGTACCCACTGTGTACTCCTTGCCGAAGACAATTCCATTCTTCGGGGCTCTGGGCACACCACAGGAGATAGCTGGGGAGGGGGAAAAATACTGTCCTCTGAGCTGGAACCTTGATAGATGGTTAATTAACAGAACTGGGCCCATTCCAGGTGTTCCACCGGTAAGAGCAAGGAACACCACATTTGGGATGCAGCTTCCACTTATGTTAGCTCAAAGCAAGGTAGGGTTTGGTTGCACCAGAAAAACAGGATGTGTCTGGAATGGGATTGGTTTCCATGTGTCTGGAATGGGGGCTGATAGGAGGGACAGTTATGCTGCAGAGTGACTGTGGGGGAGGTGAAGGGGGTGGCTGCCTCAGGAACAGATTGGCCAATGGGGTCCAGGGCTCTCCATGTTGCCAACCATTGGCCCAAGTAAGCAGCCCTCCTGTTCCAAACCCTTTCACCTCCAGCCCACAGCTGCAGTGCTACATGAGGGAGGAAGCCCCACCTGCCAGCAGCTCCACCACCAGTGAGGAGCACCACTGGGAGCTGGGGCTGGGCAGGCAGTCGGGGGCAGGCATCAGAGGCCCACCCCTACCTGGAGGAGTGGCCAGCTGGGGCTGGGCTCCACAGCTCTGGTCCCCCCAGGAGAAGCTGCAGGGGGGAAGGGCTTGTAGCTGCAGCACCATCCTCACCACCAGGGCCCTGGTGATTCTCCCCAGATCTCCCAGACCCATGCTTTAAGCCTCCTGCCCTGAGCTTCCCCACCCCCTGCCTTGAGCCCCCCCAAACCACCTCCCAGTCACCTGCCATGTTCCTCCCACCCCTGCCCCGAATGCCTCTCACGCCCAACTCCCTGCCCTGACTCCTGCACCCCCACACCTCCAGCCCTCTGCCCTGAAAGACCCAAGCAACACCAGGTCAGTCTTGTAGTACTAAATATCTCCCCAAAGGCTCCACCATTTTAACAGAGTTGCAAGACTAAATATGAAAACTAGCTTTGTATTTAGATCCTATAGCACCCAGGACCTCAACCTGTTTTCTTAGCAGTAATTAAATTCTATGATACCCCAGGGCTATATGAGACAGAGGATTGTGTGATTTAGTTGCAACAGAAGCCGGACTAAGTTTAGAGTTACAGGCGAGAGGGGAAAAATGGTTTTCAGGTGACAGATGAAATTAGATGGAGCCCACAAAGTGGAACTACAGGGCTGATGTAGCTGAAAGAGAAGTGCCCCTCCCCAAGCCAGGCACCTCTGCATGCGGCAGCCCCGAGCCCCTAAGCAGGGCTCATTAAGCAGCTGCAGGGCCATGCTGCCACGCAGCTTAGAGGAAATCCTGTTGACAACTGGGTGCTGCAGCGTTGACCCTTCCTGGCCCTCCTAGTTTATCCCAACTGATTTCGGGCACCCACCCTGTAAAGCTGGAGGCTGCAGTGTGGTGGGCTGGTGTTCAAGGCATTGAACGTGTCCAGCTTCACAGGGTAGCCGGGACAGACAGAGCACGGAGCATTTGGCAATGGGGGGAAGTATCCCAGGGGACAAAGAGGCGTGGATGCAGTAGCCTATCACCCCAGCCAATGGCACTTTGGAACGGTGTGTCAGTGCTTCCGGCGGTTGTGGGACCGCAGCTGCATTTGGCAACAGCATTTACAGCGGCCGGACATGTGGCCCCGGGTTTGCCTCTGAAAATAACCAGTGGGGTCCTGTCCCTCTCTTCTCAAATCCTGGCTAACACGGCAGCTGGTCCATTTGGTTTGATGGCCCTGACTCACAGCCCACCCGCCTGGAGTGGCGTAGGATGGTGAATGGAAACGGATAGCTTGTGAAATGTTAAGCTGCTATTTACAAAACAGCCGCGGGGTCCCCTCTGTAAAATGCCCCCATAGGCAAGAGGGGCAGAAGGTGGTAACAGGACTTTTAGGAACCAGTATTCTAGGGTGGATCCCTGAGCCAAACAACTTTTCACCCTGCAAGGGAAAAAAATCCCTAGAGAAAGAGCTTCCTCTGTTCAGCCGCTGCATGGGCACACTCACTGGCGCCTTACAAAAGAAGGCTCTGCATCATCATCCCAACTTGAAAAATGGAGAAACTGAGGCACGAGGCCTTCCGCAGGTCACCCAATAGCAGAGCTGGGACCAGAACCTCAGTTCCCAAAATGCTACAGCAGTACGCTAGTTGCTAGGTCACAGCCACCCCATTTAAGTGTGAGCGGGTCAGGCTCCCTCTAGGAGCCCTGCCCAGTCCTCCTCAACTGAGATGAAGGCCCCATTGCGCTCGGTGCTGTACAAACAGAGAGAGAGAGAGACAGACAGACAGCCTTAAAGAAGTTGAAAGCCATGCGGACAAGGCACACAATAGGAGAGTATTTATCACCACCCTACAGGCGGGGAACTAAAACACCAAGAGGGGACGTGGCTTGTGCAGGGTCCCACGGGGAATTTGGAAGAGCAAGTCACAGTCCAACACTTCCACCGCATGGCCAGCTGTCCTCTTAATCACCATTCAAGCCATGGCAGGGTGCAAAGCTCAGAGCCAGCCGGGAGCATGGCTTTTTTGTGCTAAGGGCCACCGTAGGCATGGAGTGGACAGACCCATCTCATCTCCTTTCATGCTGACCTGCCACGAGGGGCATGGCTTCCCACTCTTCGAGGTGCACGGCGCTTCTTGTCTCATTGCCAACGCTCGAGCCTCTCACCGCTCCAGTCTGGAAAGCAATTAAGCAGCCCCTAACATAAGCTGGTCTCGCTAATGCACATGGGTAATCCGGCAAGCAGGAATTAGCGGGATCAGGTGTCTCCACGGCTGAAGTGATAATCGCCCGCCTGTCACTTCAGCGAGCTAAGGAGCCTGATGAATCCGGCGAGGAGACTGGGTGTCTAGACAAGTTGCCAGGCTGAATACCAATTTCAGTCAGAGGTGAAAGATGACGGTGCTGGAAATTTGTGTCATTCTTAGCTTGGGAGCTGTCATTTTGTTATCACTTTTTTTGTGGGGGGTGGAATGCACCATTCCCTATCAAAGCAACTGGTAATCGCTCACCACAAGCCGGCAGCTTTTCCTCTGGCGTCTCCCTCACTGTGGCGGCTTCTAGGTGTCGAAGAAAAAGAGGAGGGACAAGGAGATGGTGGTGTTTAGGGACTTTACCGAAAAGACAACTCTCAGAAGTGGACACTCTGAGGTTATGTCTAGATTTCAGGCTCCTTGCGGAAGGAGCTTTTATTGGAAGAGATCGTCCGTAAAAACTTGTGCAAGAGCACGTCCGCCCTGCAAAAGCGCATCGAAAAAGCGATGCACTTTTGTGAAAAAGAGCATCCAGGCTCCATGGACACTCTCTCAAAAGTAGCTCTGATTGCTAAGCCACCAGGGCACCTGTGCGTTTTCCTCTTTTGGGGCAAAAATACCCCTCTTTTCCGAACACAAATGCCTTTTTGCGGAAGAGCTCTTTCGCAAAAAGGCGTTCTTCCTCGTAGAATGAGGAATACCTACATCAGAGAAACCACTCTGTTCTTTTGATGTTTTTGTGCAAAAATGTGCTTGAGGTGCAGATGCTGCAAGAGGGTTTTTTTTTTCCGGAAAAACGGCCGTTTTTCTGAAAAAACTCTGTAGTGTAGACAGAGCCTGAAGCCTTGATCCAAAGCCCATTAATAATCAGAGAAGGCTTCTCTACACACTCAGAACCACCCCTGTCCCCGCCTCAGCAGTGTGTTTCAAGAGCTTGGGTCCACTGGCTCCAGGACTCCAAACAGCAGTGTAGAAATTCAGGCTCCCAGTCAGGGCAGCAAGTGAGCGGCTGGGTGGTGGGGCCAGGAGCTGGGCAGCACGGGCCCTGAATGTGCAGGGCCCAAGGCAACCGCCTCGCTCGTCTTGCCCAAAGGCCGGGCCTGGAAACATTCCTGCTTGGGCTCAGCCCAGACTCCAAAACCCGACTGCCTGGTTGGGTTTCAGAGCCCAGGCTCCCACCCGAGTCCCCAGACCTGCGTTGCTATTTTTGGCTGCGTCAGGGTGTTGCTTTTTTGTGACGCGGAGCTACCCTGAAAGCCTTTCTCCTGACTTCACAGGGCTTTGGGTCTGAGCCTTGGTGTGCACAGAACCTGAGCGTGGAGACTGCTCCGTGCTTGATCCTGTGGCAGGTGTTTTTTAGTGCCAAGGCTGTTTGCAAAAGGTGACAAAGGGTACTAGGAAGCAGCACAGCATAACATCTGCTATGAGCCCCCGGTATGAGACCAGGATTATCATACTCCATTGGGGAAACTGAGGCACAGGGCACTTCAGGCTGAGCTTTTCAAGGGACTGAAGAGCACCGGGTGCCCAGTTTCATGGACAGTCTATGAGACAGGGCCACATGATTTCCGACATTTCCTTCGCAAGCCCTAACATTAACCTGGGTATCCTAGTTCCCCCATCTGTAAAACAGGGATAAGAATCCCTCTTTCATCTCTTCCTGTCTTGTCTCTACATGTTGCACATTCTTGGGGCGGCGGGTGAGTACTGTCTCTCTCCATGCGTGTGTGTGCAGTCCCTGGCACAACAGCTGGGGCTGCTGGATGATACACATGATAAAAAACACTGGAGGAGTGACACCAAAGTAACTAGCAACACAGATGTGATATCTAGAGGGGAGGAATGACCAGAAAATGAAGGGACCAGATTCGCCTTGTTAGGCTAATTTGAGCTCCGGCTAATACCATTGTAGTGACATCCCATGGCCCAGAGGAGAGCCAGTCCCATGCTATTTATGGGTATCTAGCACCACAGTCATTTACTTCTTCTTATTCTGCTGGTTTCCTCCATAGCTGCCTCTTGAATTTTGCGTGGTGACTCGCAATTGCATAAGCCGGGTGTTGACACGGAGGGTGGTCAACAGTAGTGCACGTCATTCAGGCCAGATGTCATTAACGAAAAAGTCCATTACATTACTAATCCCTTCACCTCCCCACAAAACCCTTCTTCACCTGCTGACGGCCAGGCTGAAATGCAAATCGTTCATGACAGACGGCTGGTTGGGCCATCGAATATTTTATCTGCTGCCCCACATGGACTGTGGCGCCCTGAGCTTTGCAGTGAAACAAGGTCCCGGTTTGCAAATGTGACATTCCTTGAACAGAATGTGGGATGATCAAGTCTTGATTTACAGGGCCCAGCATGGAGCAGAGACACTTGGTTTTCAGAAGTACAATAAACTTGCCATCTGCTCCAGCAGTACATCTCCCAGGTTGAAACGCAAGCGCCGCGATCCAGGAGAGTCCGGGAAGGCGAAGAAATCTTGGAACTCTTCCCAGGAAAAGCAAAGTCAACATTTATCTTTGGGAGACCCACTCTGCACCCAATTCACAGAATGGGGGTGGTAAAACGGCTGAGGATGGAGGTCTGAGAGTGATGTTTGCAGGAAGAATGAGTGCTCGGGAAGAGGACGCAGTCTCTGATGTAAACCACGTCTCTGTGATTGCAAAAACAAGGCAGCTTAAAAACAGCAGGGGCAGAAAAGACGGATTGGAGCGTTTTGTATTGTGCCAATGCAGGGCTGTTCCCTGCAAAATGTTCTGTCCTGGTTCCATAAATGTCAACCAGGACAGAACAGGCACTAAATCTTATTTGGAGAGGGTGGGGAAAGGGATGGACAGTTATGAGCTGGCAGAAGGGGGCTATGGGAAACGTCATTGCTAACTAGACCGTGTGTTTATGGGGACCCCTGTTCCCATCCTCCTCACACGGCGGACTGTGTGAGCAATTTGTTCCATGTCGTGGGATGAGTTCCCAAATCCCTGCCATGTGATGCTAGTGACTGGAAAAGAGAGGCGCTGAGGACAGCCAAAAACCAAAGGTTGCCAGATGGCTGAAAGAGAGTGACAAAAAAATACATGCTGGAGTTTATGTCGCTGTACTGGGCAACAGATGCGCACCGGCAACCGATCTAATCTCCTCAAGGCCAGAGGGGGGAGCTGCTACCTTTGTGAATGACAGCAATAAGTAAACCTTAGCTTATGCTACAGAACTCTTCATATGGGGCGGGGGGGGGGGGAATCATTTCTGTTTTAAAAGTGGGGGAGAAACTACGGTACAGAGAGGGGAAGTAACTTGCCAACAGTCATGCAAAGAGACCAGGAGAGAACTCAGGAGCCCTCTACTTCAGCCATTAGCCCCAAAGGATGAACTTTTCCCCCAGTTTTGGTCCGTAATATTTGTAAACTTAAGAACGGCCAGACTGGGTCAGACCAAAGGTCCATCCAGCCCAGTGTCCTGTCGGCCAATGCCAGGTGCCCTGGAGGGAACGAACAGAACAGGGAATCATCAGATTATCCCTCCCATGTCACTCATTCCCAGCTTTGGACAAACAGAGGCTGAGGTCACCATCCCTGCCCACCCTGGAAAATAGCCACTGATGGACCTCTCCTCCAGGAATTTATTCTGCTCTTTTTTGAACCATGTTAAAGTCCCGGTCTTTATCTTCAGAACATCCTTTGGCAAGGAGTTCCACAGGTTGACTATGGATTGTGTGAAAATATATTTCCTTTTATTTCTTTTAAACATGCTACCTACTAATTTCATTTGGTGACCCCTAGTTTTTGTGTTATGGGAACAAGTAAATAACTTTCCCTTGTTTACTTTCTCCACACCAGTCATTATTTTATAGACCTCTCAACCCCCTCCCCCCCCCAAGTCATTTCTTTCCAAGCTGAAAAGCCCCAGTTTTATTAATCTCTCCTCATATGGCCATTCCATACTCCTAATCATTTTTGTTGCCTTTTTTTGGAACTTTTTCCAATGCCAAGTTATCATTTTTTAGATGAGGCAACCCCATGGGCGTACCATGGATTTATACAGAGGCAATAAGATATCCTGTTTTATTCTCGATCCCTTTTAAAATGATTCCCAAGAACATAAGAATGGCCATACTGGGTCAGACCAAAGGTCCATGCAGCCCAGTGTCCTGTCTGCCGACAGTGGCCAATGCCAGGTGTCCCAGATGGCGTGAACTGAACAGGTACTGATCAAGTGACCTGTCTCCTGCCATCCATCTCCACCCTCTGACAAACAGAAGCTAGGGACACCATTCCTTACCCATCCTGGCTAATAGCCATTAATGGACCTAACCTCCATGAATTTATCTAGTTCTCTTTTAAACCCTGCTATAGTCCTAGCCTTCACAACCTCCTCAGGCAAGGAGTTCCACAGTTTGACGATGTGCTGTGTGAAGAAGAACGTCCTTTTATTTGTTTTAAACCAGCTGCCCATAACCTTCTGTTTGCTTTTTTGACTGCTGGGCCATTTACATTCCTGATGTAACTCTATGGAATCAGCAGAGTCACAGCAGGGAGGAGCTGGCCTGCTATGCATTGATTAAAAAAAAAAAAGCAACCTGGGTAAAGGCCAGACTGTTAACCCTCTCATTGCTGGGTCTCCCTGCACACTTCTGTTGCACTGCACTGAAACACGTCAAGCGGTTACAGGGCCGCATTACTGAGTGGCAGCCAGTCAGTGAAACTCCGCTGGCAGGCAGCACTTGACTTTCCAGAGAGGACCCTGCTGCTTTAGAAACAGCCCTCGTCCTGGAAGGACTCTGGACAGAGCAGGCCTCATGCAGGGACCTGCCAAGCTCTCAGTAACACCACAGGAGCTGTCTGACTTCCAGGCCTTTTAGCTGGAACTAATGGACCATGCAACTCGGAGGATCTTTTGCAGAATCAGCGTCAGTGCAGTCACCCGGACGGGAGGGGGAAAGGAGACTGGGGCCCCCACCTCCCTTTTACTGTCTTGTTGCTATCCTCTGGGGACACTTGCGCCTACAAACCGACACGCTCTCTCCATACGTCAGATCTCCCTGGAGCTTTACAACTCCCCGTGTCTGGCAGGAAGGGAGGCATGGCTTCTCAAAGGTATTTAGAGACCTGCCCCCCTTTCAGACCAATGGGAATTAGGCACCTAAATGCCCGTGAGGATCTTGTCTGGAGAGCGGTAGCTTTGTTTAATGGGAACGCTCTCCCTGACGCCATCCACTCGGAGGGCAGCTGGTTGTAGATGCTCGGGAGTGTTACTAACCTCTGGCGCGGCAAACAAGGACGGCGGGGTTTTCCTTCAGAGAGATTGCGGCACGTAAGTCCTGCCGTCTCGGGCACTTGGTAGAAATTCCTCACGCTGGGTTCCATGTGCCACTCCACCGGGATTCATGAGCTACAGTTGCCATGACAGCCTGCTGCTAATATAACTGTCGTATAGTCTGATTCGGCTGCTTTGGGCAAATGTCCAGCTTTTACCCCATTGGTATTTTAGACTGGGGTCATTTGCATGTGTGCCCCTCCCCTTTATCCACCTCGTGTTAAGGGCCCAGCTTTTCCTGGCTTGGGTTGCCATTCCCCTACTAATCGTCCTGTTAATACAAACTCTGCAAAAGAACTCAGAGCCACCAGACACCAAGTTGCTCTTGGAATCAGAACGGGTGGGTCCCCGTGGGACTTCTAGTGGTCTAGGGTATCTCCATCCCCCAAGAGAGCAATGAGCAACATTTTGGCAAATTTCGCTCCCACATTTTGTGTCGCGACTTGACGTTTGGCAAAACCCAAACGCTCTGTCACTTACGGAAAAGGGGGCCAAAAATAGGGAGAATGCAGCAAAACCTCTCGTCCCTTTCATTTTCAGCAGTCTGGGAGTTTGCAAGAGGCAGCCATTTGGCTTTTTCTCCCAATCCTCAGAGACGCTGAAGTGTGAATGGGCAGGATTTAAAAATGAGCCTGACGTGCAGATTTTTAATGGGTGTTAGGAACCTAAATACGCCTTTAAAAAATCTGGCCCTAATTAAGGTAGGTATGTAAGTGTGGCTTAGCACCTGAAACACTTAAGTATGGTATGAATATTCCACCTTCAGCCATCCTGCTACGCCGACGGGGGCGGCATAACGCCGGTATGAGAACACTTTGCTGACCCAGGGCCTGTTCCCCCGCCATTCTCCAGAGCCAACAACACAATGTTGATTCCCCAGCATTACACTCTAGGGATGTTAAATTTTGATTAATTGGCTAATCGAATAGTCGATGCAATTTGCATTGCATTTGATTAGTCAATAAGGGCGCCTCCACCTTGGAAGTGTAGCAACAGCCCCAGGTGTTCACATCCCTATCATACCCCTATCACACCTGCCTCCTCCCACGCCAGGTGGTGACCCCCCTCCTTCTCTGGCTGGGGTGCAGCGAGAGGAGCAGCACCTCCACTGGCCGCCATGGGGCTGGTAGTCTGAGGCACTGCTCTCTGGGCAGGTTGCCACGGGGGGCCCTTGTGTGCCCTGATGACTCCTCTACTCCGGGGTCGTCCTTACAAATGATGGGGCCCCACGCAACTGAGGGCCGCTCCGCAGGTTCTGCCAGGCTCCAGGGGCGTCCCTCCCACCTCAGAGCAGATCCTGATGGAGTCCTGGTGCCCCTTCCCCACACCCTCCCATGGCTCTGCTGGGGGGTTATGGCTGCCCTCCCTGCCCTCCCCCATGCAGCTTCTGCTGGGGACCTGGTCGTTCCCTCCCCTCCCTGAACAGCTTCTGCTGGGGACCTAGGGCTTCCCCCTACACACATGCAACTTCTCCTCAGCTTCCCTCCCCTCTCCCCTGCAGCTTATCAGGACTCAGCGGCTTTCCTGGGACCAGAGAAGAGCTGCAGAGGCTGGGGGCTCCTTGCTGCCCCCAGTCTGGCAGCAGGGAGCCCCCACTTGCTGGCTGCTGCTGTCCGAGAGGCATGTGTGGGGGGAAAGCCCTGCAGTAGCCACCGGGAGAGGCCAGAGGGGAGCCAACCGAGCTGGTCTGTGCCCTCCTCAGGCCGACAAGCACACAGGGCTGCGTAGGGGTACCCCAAATGCCGCATATGCTTAGGGATGGTTCTGCTCTACCCAGTGAGCAGCCCTGGGCTGCAGAGCTCGGGTTCCTGGGCTCAGGCTCGCACCACGATGCTAAAAATAGCGGTGTAGATGTTGCAGCTCGGGCCCTGAATCCTGCCCCCTTCCCAAGGCATCAGCTCCACCTCCTAGCCCCTTGCTCGCAGAGGTGCATACTGAGTGAGCATCCCTCCCTGCCCCAGCAAGCAGGGGAACAAGGGCCGCGGCAGTGCAGTTCTGCCCAGCCCAAGCAACCTGGCGCATTGCCTGAGCACAGACTGAGGCGGCTCAGGGGACCTGGGCATCCCGATGGTAAATCATTCGATGTCTCCCCACCTTGACACAGCGGGACCGCTTCACTCCAGTGGTAGTAGCCCTGAGGGTGCCGGGCGCACGTGGCGCTGCTGTGGCCGATGAGACGGTAGCCGTCGTCGCAGCCGAAACGGACGTCGCTGCCCGGCTGCAGGCCGGAGTGGCTGAGAATCGAGCCGTGGAAAGGGGGCGGAGGGAGGCTGCAGTACGGAGCTGGAGAAGGGGGGAAAACACGTCACACACAGACATCCCGGAACGAAAGAGGCGCGGTGGCGGGACAAGTGCTCCTGCCTGTGCTTTGGTGCTAGCGTTTGCTTGGGTGGAGGATCTTACAAGGAGCGAGAGGGGTTGCAAAACCATAACAAAAAAAAGGCTGCCTCAGCACACCATCAGGAGCTGTCCACAGAACCCGTGTTCTCCGTGAGTGAGTGCCAGCCCTGTGTAGGGCAAGCCTGTAACGTTATCCTGGCCTGAATTAGAAGCAGCATGTAGCCCTCCTGTCCTACCAATAGATCAAGAAGTGGCTCATGCCTCAGAGACACACTTCCACCCCTGCTCAAAGGAGAAAGTAACATGCTACTGGTCTATTCCAGATAACTTCCCCCCACTTTGCACCAGTTCAGCGTTGCTGGTTGGCCGGTATGTGGGAGGAATGGTGTTGAGGCTCTGCCCACCTGCATGGGAGATCATCACTGGAGATATTTAAGAGCAGGTTAGACAAACATCAATCAGGGATGATCTAGACAGAGCTTGGGGACTGGACTCAATGCCCTCTCAAGGTCCCTTCTGGTGCTAGTGTTCTAGGATGGAGCAGAAGTACATAGAGATGGACCTTTCAGCACCATGAGATACAACACTGGAGTAAGGGCAGCTCACAGTCCTGCCTTTAGGTCACTTGCCATGCTGGAGATCGATCTTCTGGCATTCGATTTAGCGGGTCTAGTCAGGACCTGCTAAATCGAACGCTGAGGGTGGCCCGGTCGGCTCCGATACTCGATTCGCAAGGAGTAAGAGAAGCCGACAGGAGCATGTGCGTATTTGCGTAGCTGGAGTTGCATATCTTAAGCCAACCTTCCAGGTCTAGACCTGGCCTTAGTCAGTAAGGGCCTGATCCTGCAAAGTTCTGAGTGCCGCCAGCTCCTATTGGATCCAATGCACATGGAGGGTGCACAGCAGTGCTCAGAACGAGGCCTTGAGAGAGCTCTGCACAAGGAGTGGGGTGTTCTTGAACAATGGGAGCATCCGCACCATGGCCGATTTCAGGCTCTGTTACAAACGGGAAGGGCTGGGCTGATGGTATAACAACCCAGGAAACTACAGACCAGTTAGTTTAACTTCTGTGCCAGGGAAGA
>JANRFK010002918.1:13259920-13270046 GCA_030068395.1 Apalone spinifera | reverse complement strand
TTCATTAGCAATTTCGATGTGCCTAATCTGCATCCCTCTGTCGACAGAGGGATGGAGTCTAGATGTAGCCATACTGACTAGTGCAATATTAGATGCATTCCATGTTTCCTCTAAAGCATGCAGCCCAGACACCATGTAGAGGAAGCTCTTGGCTGAATCAGCCCATCCTATTGGAATGGGGCAGGGGGAGCAGATACCTATGTTAAATTCTTCATTCTCAGTGATGATTTCGGCATTCGGAACCATGGTTGGAGGGTGGCATTTGAACAGCTGATAGGCTGAAAAGAAGGGAAAAACAGCAAAGGTGAGCGCATGAAATGGTTTCCCAGGGGATGTGAGACTCTTAGGGGTAAGGCCCGCACATGCCTAACAGTTCAGTGCGGTGCACGGATCTGCTTTTCCGGAATGAATTGCCATCTGGTGGAGTGAGACAAGAGTGGAGAACCCAGCAATATTTGTCTCTCTCAAAAACAACAAGGAGTCTGGTGGCGCCTTAGCCTTAGTCTACAGTAGGGTTTATTTTGAAATAACAGGTCACTTAATTCAAAATCTGTACTCCTGCTTTTTCTTTGTCTCTGAGCCTAGGACAAGAAGCAATGGGCTTAAATTGCAGCAAGGGAGGTTTAGGTTGGACATTAGGAAAAAAACTTCCTAGCAGTCAGGGTGGTGAAACACTGGGATAAATTGCCTGAGGAGGTTGTGGAATCTCCATCACTGGAGAGATTTAAGAGCAGGTGAGACAGACACCTGTCAGGGATGATCTAGATGGTGCTTGGTCCTGCCATGAGAGCAGAGGACTGGACTCAATGACCTCTTGAGGTCCCTTCCAGTTCTAGTGTTCGATGATGAGGAGTAACACTAATTCCAAAATAGTTATTTCAAAATAATGGGGGTATGGATACGACGGTGCCGCTATTTCAAAATAATGACTCCCCAGAGTAATTTGAGCTAATTACTCCCCACTGCTTCCGGGGGCTCTAAGTCTGAGGTAGCGCATTCACAATAATGGAGCCTGCCTTGGACAAATTTCGAGTAAGGACACACATTTTAAATTTGCTAGATCGGGAGTTTTTAAGTTAAATTTAATAATTTTGAAATAGTTTCCTAGTGTAGACATGGCCTTAAAGAATAACAATTTTACTATGGCTTAAGCTTTTGTGAGTTGCAACTCATTTTGCCAGATGCATGAAGGAAATGCAAACCAGATAGTAGGGACACAGAGATGAGAGTTTTACATCAGAGTTCATTCAATCAGTGTGGAGGTAGGTAAGAAGGTGAGAATATTGAAAATGGAAAATTAGTTATTGCAACGAGAAAGCCATTCCCAATCCCTATTCAGACCCATTGTGATGGTGTCAAATTTGCACATGAATTCCAGCTCAACAGTTTCAGGTTGCAGCCTGCTTTTGAAGGTGTGTTTTGTTTTTTGCTTGAGGATGGCAAATTCTGTATCTCTTTGTTCAGAGAGGCTAAAATGTTCTCCCACTGTTTTTTTTTTAATGTTACCATTCTTGATGTCTATCTCAGTTACTTATTTGGCTCCCCTTCACCTGAACAATTCATAATCCTCCAACCTCACAGCACGAGTCAGGGCAGTGTTATTGATCCATTGTATATATGGGGAACTGAGTCACAGGGACGATACATTTAGTGGAAAGTCCCCTAGGTAGTCTGCAGCAGGAATCATGTCCTCCTAGTCCTCTGCTAGCCCCTTAACTCTGGACCATCCTCCCTTCTTCTTGGTAGGTCCGGGGCTGAACCTCACTTCACAATATACCACACACCTCGCCATTCCCCAATATGTGAACCCCAATGATCAAGAATGTACAGTTCTGGCCCATGCTCCCAACATTACCCCGGCTTCGTTCAATCCATGTCAGTGCCTGCCATACCCAGCATGTGTGCTGAAATAGCCACCAGATTCCAACGTACATCCAGCCTACCTGGCTTCTGAGAAAGAACAGGCGAGAGATGGAGATCTCCCCCTCCCCCGCCCGGTATTATTTTGGAAAACAAGTCTTGGGGATTGCAGTGTTTTTGTGGCCATGTTGGTCCCAGGATATGAGAGAGGCAAGGCAGCTGAGGTCATAACTTTTATTGCACCCAACTCTGTTGATGGAAAGGACAAACTTAGGAGCTTCAAAGCTCTTCTTCAGGTCTGCAGAAGGTAAGCAGCATGTCCAAGCTAAACGCAAGGTGGGACAGATTGTTAAGCAGAAGGGGTTCCCACATATTGTAGAAGACCACTTTGAAGTGGGCAGTTTAACACTTCTGCAGTAGGGATGTAAGCGACTAATCAACTAGCCGAAAAGCAACAGTGTATCGGATAGTTGAAATGCTAGTCGACTAGTCGCTCCCCCCCCCTTACTGCCTCTATCAGAAAGAGGCAGCAATGGGGAGTGAGGGGGAAAGGAGAAGTGTTGGCGGGAGCTGGCTTAAAAGCCAGTTCTCCCCAGCTTCAGGTCTGTGGTTGGGGGCAGGGGCACAGCGGTGGTGTTCCAACTTTGAAATGTACAAGAGTCCCTACTGGGGCTCTTGTACATTTCAAAGGTGGAGCACCACACTCGTCCTTATCGACAAATTAAATAGTCGATGGAAATCCCATTGACTATTCCATTAGTTAATGAATTGAAATTTAACTTCCCTACTCTGCAGTAACGGGACAATGGAGAGTTAATAGGCAGCAGGGCACTAAAAACATAGATTTAATAGAGACATTAGTGTGTTCTTATTACAACAATTTCCAGCACACCCTGCTGCCTACTAACTCTCCATGGCCCCACGACTGTAGAAGACTAGGGCCCTGAAAATTCATGAATATCCACGGTGCATTTTTGTGACTATGGATACGGATACAAATATTGTACCTAGAACCCTGCAAATCTGTGGATACCCACTTAATATCCACAAGTATCTGCATCTACGGATATGGATATCCGTGGATCATGGCTGCAGATCAGATGTGGATACCCATTTTGTATCCATGCAGGCTCTGCAGAGGGGTCCTCACCCCGGCCCTTGGGATGCTGTCTGTATTGAGATTCAGCACCATGGAGAGGTCACAAGGAAGAATTTCTCCCGGGAATGGGAAGGTAGTGAAAGGTTTGGGTCATGGACAGATAAAGGGTGAATGGTGTTTACTGACTGACTTGTGTGTTGAGATGATGAGACCATCTACAGAGTCTGGGATACTTAACGGAAGAGACTGGACAACCTCAGTGGTATCAGGTCAATCCTGGAAGAACCAGGATGGGGGATAATCTGATTCTATTCTGCCATCAAGTGAATAATTCACGAGCCATTATTTTGAGAATTTTATCTTTGCTGCCTGCCCTTGAATTGAGATTGCAAAATTCACTTACTTGTTACTCGGAATTAGTCATTACTTTATTCTGCAAATAATTCCTGAGCTGCAGCTGGTTTGCACTCCCAATGGAGAATATTAAAATCGAAGATGCAGGCTGCAGTTTAGAACATCAGATCAGCCAGACTGGGTCAGACCAAAGGTCCATCTAGCCCAGTGTCCTATCTGCCGACAGTGGCCAATACCAGATGCTCCAGAGGGAGTGAACAAAACAGGGAATTATCACGTAATTCCTCTCCAGTCACCCATTGCCAGCCTCTGACAAACAGAGGCTACGGACACCATCTCTGCCCATCCTGGCTAATCGCTATTGATCTAACCTCCATGAATCTATCTAGCTCTTTTTTGAACCCTTTAAAAGTCCTGGTCTTCACAACATCCTCTGGCAAGGATCTTTACAGTGTAACTTCCCCGGCATGTGAAGAAAAAAACAATAGTGCAGGTTTGAACCCGGTGTTTATACATATCTCAGCTGGTGCTGTGCTGGTGAAATAAAGAAGCCATCCAGTCAGGGACCAAAAACTGTACCATTTGACTTATGAGCCTGGCCAAACAAAGCAAAGAGCCAATTCGACAATTGATCCTACAGCCTGAAATGAAGTCAGAAAATTTTTAGCACTTGAGCACAGTAATTTGCTGCTCACCAGTAGGTCAACTCAGAATGCATTCACATGCATTTCCCTGTGAAATGAACATGCAAGGGATGTGGATGTGGTTAAAAAATCTGCTTTTGGATCTGCATGACTCCTCACGGGAAGCATTTGCTGAGGTCAGTCCTATCCTACCATACCCCTCCTACTGACCATCTGTCACCATAAACTTCTCTGCAATTGGTGTCAGCCTGCTAAGCCCAAATGTAGATGACCCACCTTCTAGATGGGGCTAATTCTTACTAACTTTACCAAGTCCTACACTTTTCATACATTAAAGCTAGCAGAAACTGCAGCACTAGCACAGTGTTCCTAAAACATCATTATAGTGATAATGCAAGTGCTTAAATTAGGACTGAGATGCTTAACTTTAGACGCACACTCACGCTGCTTTGTGCCTCAGTTTCCCCATTTATACATTGGAGGTTGTGAGGCTCAATTCATGTTCATAAAATGCTTGAAAAGGCTTGGATGAAAAGAGCAATTCCTTTTTACCCAGGCACAGCCTAAGGGCAGTGTGTGACCCAACGTTTGCAAAAGAAAAAAAAATCCTGACATCACCGTAATGAGCAAAGCTTGAGCAGAGAAGTTCAAAGGGAACTGTCAGATCTGTAATTCCGAGATGCCTTCTATATAAGTTCTTTGCAACTTACTAAAAAGTTACGGCGAAATGATGAGTTAATGAGCAGGAGAACAATGCATGCCCTAGAGATCTGGGCAGTCTAACTGCCAAACCTGTCACTTCTCCTGCTCAGCTTCTTTGGTCATGCAGGACTAGAAAGGAGGGCAGGGGAGGAAATGGGAGTGAATTTCCCATCTGCTATTTTTTTTTTAGCCTTGGAAACAAACACTGCAAACCTTTGCTCCTCTGAAAAGTCTGCCTCTGTATAAACCACAGGTATGGTATTATGGCCAACATAAAACAAGGTGAGGGAGAAAAAGGCCCAGAAGAAAGAAAGACGTTTGGACAACTGCTCTAATGGCAGAAGCGTCCCTGAGAAGATTTATTGGTATTTCAATAAAACTCCATGCCACTGGTATGTCTGTACTACCACTGAGGAGTGTGACTGCTGCGCACGTAGGCACACGAGCTAGCTTTAATGCACCAGAGCAGGGATGCGGTGGAAACCTGGACAGCTGGGTGGTTACTTGGGAGGCAAGCCTATGCTGGAATGTCGGGTGCTGCTACTTCACCACTCCAGCAGCTGAGTCAGTGCCATTAAAGCCAGCTCAGGTGTGTCTACAAGAGCTGCAATCTCCCCCGTGATCACAGTGTAGACATATCCTAAGGGTGTTAGGCCAAGATTTTCAACAGTGACCGTGGATGTATTTCTCTGCCTCTGTTTTCCCTCCCATCCTTTGTCTTCCCTATATGGGAACTCTTTGGGATGGGGACTGCCTCTCACTAAAGGTTTGTCTCCACTATGGTGCAGCGATCGATCTGCTAGCCGTTGATTTCTCTCGTCTGCTTAGACATGACAAATCGATCTCCGAGTGCTCTCCCATTGACTCTGGAACTCCACCAGGATGAGAAGAGTAGCCAGTGTTAACGGGAGAGCAGTGCCCACCAACCTGACCTCACAGAAGACACCGCGGTAAGTACGTTGACTTCAGCTACACTATCACACAGAAGCTACAGCAAGAGGAAGCCCTGATCTCAACTCTAGGTGCTACCGTAAAAGCGAGAATAATTTCCCCTTCTTTATGTTAGAGTGGCATAAGAAGTCCAGAGTCCAAGAGTGTGTCTAGATAGCATCCTTCTATTGGAATAAGCTACGCAAATTGTGTAGCTTATCCTGAGTCTAGGTTGAAAGAGCTTATTTTGAAATAAGGCACTATTCCGAAAAATCCCTTAATCCTCATGGAAGGAGGGTTACAAGGATGCCAGAATAGAGCGCCTGATATTTTGAGAAATTGTGGACACGTTTAAAGATGTGGCGTTGCTATTTTGGGATATTTCAGTATCCCGAAATAGCGCCGCAATCTAGATGTACCCCAGGGGGAATGAATCCCCTTGGTTGTGAAATATATAAGAAACTCATGGGAAAAACCAAACAACAAGCTAGCAGAGAGAGAGAGGGAGAGAGAAGTGTTATTTGCAAGCTTTAAAATGGATGTTTGACAGTGGATAATAGAAAAAAAACCCACCCTGACAAAAATGAAATAAAATGCTGTTTTAAAAGTGCATGACAACGTCTATTTAAGTAGAGAGATAACCTAGCAATTGGAGCATCAATCTCGATTCCTTAATGGGCCACATTTCAATACAGGGCAGTGAGTCAGGTAGTTTCAGCCTCTGGATACCACAGCACCGACAAAGCTTCCTGTGAAAGCACCCTGATGTGCATGCACTGCAACAAAACGGAGCCTTTGTCTTGTTAACATAGCTGAGACCTGCCCTTGAGTGACTGTGACCCAAACGCGCTTTCCCATCCCGGTCACACGCCAGGTTCTTGTGCGGCTACCTAAAATAAGCATTTAAAAAGGCAACATCCTCATGTTCCGGGGGGGGGAGCTGCCAACCTTTTGGGCTCCCTGAGTTATGCACATTTTGGAAAATGCTTCCCTGGGGGGTTTAAAGCAGGATGGTTTTTGAAGTGGATGATGCTGACCACTGCATTGGAGAGATATGTAGACATTTTAGGTATTTAATACTAAAGAAGGGCTCTGACAGGATGTCGCAAGTGCCCTATTTAAGCAAGTCTGTGCATGCACAAAAGGAAAAAAAAAATCGGATCTTAGTTCCTTTGCGGCAGAGGCAGAGAACTCAGTGCAGAGTAGAGCAGTGTACGTACTGTAAATTTACATGGACATGTGGCAGGCACTGACAGGGACTCTATGCACATTGGTCAATCAGGGGGCAAACTTTCTGTTGGACTATGTACAACTTAGTCACTGAGGTATACAAAGCTTGAGCAGAATCTGACCCTATGCCTGGTGTATGCACCGAGAAAAAAACCACTTCAGAGTTGTGGCTAGGGGTTAATAGGAAAAGCATTACGTCCTGCAGAGAGATGGAGGCAGAGCATTAAATAGAACCCATGTCTTTTGACTCCTGTGCCTAAAACCAAGATCATCCAATACCCATGGAACTCAATGACTGGGGGAGGGTTAAAACTGCTGGCAGCCAAACTTTCGATCCTTTGTGGAAGTTTGTTGCTCAGGATGAAGGCGACGGCAGGAGTTGGTCGGAGCAAATTGCCTGAGACTGAAATGGGGATCAGATGAGTGGACCTAGGTTTAACTACTTAGTTCCTTGCTCTTTTGTGGTTTGCGTTGGTGGGATATGTAATCCAAGCAAGCCCCAATGTAACACCGCTGCAGACCATTTCAGACAGGTCATTTAAAAAAAATAAAATTCCCACCGAAATTCTGAATGCCATTGACAAATAACGGATGAAATTTATGTACTTTTTTTTAACATTTTTCAAGCAGCTCAATCAATGACGTTTTTAGCCACAGTTTATATGGAAGTTCCATTTACATGTATTTCATAAAGGGGTTAATAAACCAATCATAGAGGCTTGCACAAATGGCTATTCACTTGTGACAGAGTCTTACACGTTGCTCACACCCACTGGTTATAACTACGCTTGGCACAATTTTGATTTTTATCAATTACATATTCACAATTGTGCACAGTTAGGGGGCTGAAGATTTTCTTCTGATTTGTACCAATTTAAAATTTCACAAATGTGTGAAATTATGAGGGGGGAGTCAGAGAATTTGGGGGCTAGACAAAGATGATTTCAGGACAACAGATGCTGAGATTTGAAGAGCTGAAGTTTTACCACCATTAAAATGCAAAGGGCCAGCATCACATGGCAAAATATACAAAGAAAGTATCCTTGTCTCAACCTCAAATAAGCGTTGAACAGGATTTTTCTTACCGGTTGAACCTCTCTAGTCCAGTACACTCTGGTCCAGCAACATCCGTGGTCTGGCATGATTTTAGGTTGCCAGATGTCCACTTACCAGGGGTGTGGCCAACACCACCGCCGCCTGCTGCCCATGAGGTCGACTGTCCTCCCATGGACTTTGGGGTTGACGACCCTGCTACTGATGCACTGTGCTTGTGCTGCAAAGTGAGAAGTCCTGGGACTCCTTGACACACTCACAGTGCACCACAAAGAGCACAGTGAGCAGGGCACACAGACATCCCCCCGGGGAAGCCAGGAAAGAGCCAAGCAGGTCTGGGTGTTTTCCCAAACAACTTGTACCTGACACTTGCAGTCAGGTTCTGCTGGGCTTCAGTTGGGTGCAGTGCTCAACAGCTAATGACATCTCATTAATCACATACTAGTTCTTTCCAGACTTATAGGGTGGGAAGGGATCCCAAAGATTATCTAGTCTAACCCCCTGGCCAAGCAGGACTTGGAGTTAAACTATTTAATAACAATACCTAACTCTTATACAGGACTTATCTTTCAATCACAAAGAACATTTAGAAAAAAAAAAACTTCAATATAAAGTGCGACCCAGCCCTGGGAATATACATTTATTCTGGTGGGCTTTCACTGTAGTAATTCTGGTCTCTAACTCCCAGTAAAATAAACATCAATTGAATTGCTGTGGGATTTATATCCATTGTCAGCTTTTCTTTTGTTTACCTGAGACACACACGTTGCTTGTGTACTACTATCCACCTTATCGTGTTTTACAGGACTCAAGCAATTCCCCCAGAAGCCTAGGAAACATTCTTTAAACTTAGTCTAGCCATGTTATATTGGCCTTTCCATTACTGGATGTAACCTCTGGTGATCTGTACAGACGGCATGTAACTGAAGTAAGACTCTGTTGCAATTGTTACAAGTGAATTACTGTGAGGAATAGAAGGTCTTCATCACATTTTGAAAAATCCCAGCATTATCCAAGGTTCTTGTTTGCTACTCTAATTTAAAGTTGGGCTCTAGTTTAGTTATGGGATATAAATACTCTTACTGCTCTGCCATTTCTAACAACAGTGGTGGATATAGGGCAGGGCGAGCGGGGCGGCTGCCCCGGGCCCCGCACTTCAATAGGCCCCGCGGCACCACCGGGATTTTTAGATTAGATCACGTCTCTCACCCACTTCCCTGGGGAGCTGGCCCCCTGCCACGTTTGTGCTAGGTTCAGAGTGAAGCTGAAGCACAGACACAGTCCTCTGGGGTCAGCCGCCTCTGTCTCTCTCGCAAGCTCAGGCTCCGCTCCCAAGTTGACAGTTCAACTCGCAAGAGAGTGCGAAGGGAGCAAGGAATCTCATGTGGAGCGCGAGAGAACACATCACCTGCCTGTGGCTCATCACAGATAGCCCCGGGGAGGATGGCTGCTGGGATCTAGAATGACACCCCCCCTTGCACACACACACGATCAGGCCACCTGAAGACACCCGAATGCGGGGCCATCACCCTTCCCCAGTTCGCTCTGTCGCGCCCTGCTACTGCCCTGCGCGCCGCGCCTGTCGGAAAGCAGCGAGCGCTGGAGGGGGTGTTGCGATGTAGCTCATCACCGTGGCCAGGAGGCGGGGGGCCAAGGAGCAGCAACACGCCTATTTTTAAGCAGCCGAAAGCTCCCCAAAGCGCCCATCCTGGTGGTTTTGGGTTACCCGGGTTATAAATACGAGACACCGCCGAGGGGGGAGGGAGCCCCCGGTGCCCGGAGCGGAGCCTCAGGAGATGCGGCCAGCGGCACTTACCGCAGTGTCTGCGCTCAGCCCTCAGAGCCCCAGCAGCAGGCAGCCAGCAGCCAAGTGGCTGCAGCCACATGGCGCTGACATAGCCCGGCTAGGGCTGAGCCTGGGGAGCGAGGCCCCCTTGCGGCGGCCCTTTCCCCTCTGCTCCACCGGGCAAACTTCTCCCAACTCCACTTCTCCCGGCCCTACTTTTCCCCCAAAAAAGGCAGATGGGCTGTATCCCTCCGCCGCACTCTAACCTCGCTAGGCTAATGGGCAACCTGGAGAGAGGGCCTGTCCTGGGGCAGGCCTGCTGAGAGCCCCTGTCAGGTTAGCTTTGCTCTAGCAAGGGTTTCCTTCCCTGCTCCAGGGGCGGCTGCTTGTCCAAGCCTGCTAAGGATCACAAGATATGAGGGTCAGTACGGCAGCCTGACTACTCTGTTTCAGCCAAAATTACAATAT
>JANRFK010002918.1:13243325-13259730 GCA_030068395.1 Apalone spinifera | reverse complement strand
GGGGGGGGGGGGCGCAAAATTGTGCTGCCCTGGGCCCCGCAAAACTCTCATCCGCCCCTGCCTAACAATATCAACATCATGCAGGTGACTGGACTTGATGATCTTTCGAGGTCCCTTCCGGTTCTAGTGTTCTATGACTCTGATTTCTGGAGCATGCAATTCACTCAAGTGGAAGAATCCCCAGATAATTTAAGGAATGGTTTCTCTCACTGGAAAATGAAGCCACCTCTGGGCTGGAACGTGATTGTGGTTGAATAGAGCACAGCAAGGATACCCAAACAATTAAGCATGGGATTGGAAGAACGCCACCATATCCAACTGAAGTGTTCAGTAACCAAATGGATTTACACACAATAGAATTTGCCAAGGAGAGCAGAATTAATAGCTGTTGTCTTGTGAGATATGCCACAGGATCTTTCACAGCCACTAGTTTGCAGGAGTTTAATGTGTATTCTGAGTATAAAATCACAGAATAATTGTACCAGAAAGAACCTTGAGAAGTCATCAAGTCCAGTCCCTTGCTACCACGGCAGGACCAAGCACCATGTAGACTATCCTTGACAGGTGTTTGTCTAACCTGCTCTTAAATGCCCTAGGCAATTTATTCCAGTGCTTAACCACCCTGACAATTAGGAAGTGTTTCCTAATGTCTGACCTAAACCTCCCCTGCTGCAATTTAAGCCCATTGCTTCTTGTCCTATCCTCAAGAGTTACAGAGAATAATTTTTTCCCCTCATCCTTGCAACAACCTTTTAGGAACTTGAAAGCTGCTATCATGTCCCCTCCCACTCATCTCTTTCCCAGCCTAAAGAAACCAATTCTTTCAATCTTCCCTCAGGACATGTTCTCTAGACCTTTAATCATTTTTGTTGTTCTTCTCTGGACCCTTTCCAACTTCTCCACATCCTTCTTGGAATGTGGTGCCCAGAACTGGACACACTACTCCAATTGAGGCCTAATCAGTGCAGAGTAGAGCAGAAAAATTACTTACTGTGTCTCGCTCACAACACTCCTGTTAATATAGGAAGTTGCTGATATATTTCTACTCCTGCATGGCATATGCACGTTTACTTTGCATGTGCAATTATAAGGCAAGCATTTGCACATGCAAAATTGCATAGACACCGAAGGTGTGAACTCTCTGACCCCTTTATGAAAGGTCTCATCTGACAGCTAGTTCTTCAAGCAGCGGGGTATTTCCTGTAGCTTGGACTCTAAATAGATCCCTTTTATCCTCCTGACCCACCACTAGCCCAGAGGCCTCTATATCTTGCTAAACTGAGGGGCAAGAAGTTAAAACACGGGCTGCTCAATAAGCAATACAGACCATAGAAACTGATAGCAAAGATCCCTCCGTTGGCTGCATCACTGTGGAATTTCATCAGGATCTGATTGGAGGAGCTTTGGGCAGACTTCTTCGCTGAGTTCCCTGTGAACATGCCCAGCTGCGGGGCTGTTTGCTGAGGTCCGTCCCTGAAAGCGCAGGTCAGAAAGAACACAATCGCATTACACCTCTCCCTGCTGGACCAGCGTCTTGGAACTCTGCTGCAAACATACAAAGAACCCTCTATTCCTTCTTGTCCTATTTTTGTTCTCCCGACCCCAGTCCAACATTAAGGTTCCCATGACTCCTCAGGCAGCCATTCTGGGCCCATAGCTTCATTTCCAGACTGGTCCAAGTGAATCTGGCCCACATAACTGCAGGCAAAAGGGGCTCCATGTGTAACCAATAATGGCTTGTGAAAAGAGGTTTTTATCCCAGCCTTCTGAACATTCAGCACCTGGCTTTGGAACAGTAAGGCCAGAGGTCCCAAAGAGCTTTGTGCTTGGGTGCATGGTGGATGTCGAGCTCTTTTGAATGTCTAACCGTGAGCACTGAACGCTTAAAGACATAGCTCTGAGGAATTTTGGCCCCCTGGACTGCCTGATGTGGGCAGAGATACTGTGCCATGCATGACTTATCTTTCTTTCTCCTAAAGAGAGATAAAGATACAACTCTGCCATCCCCCTGAAGCCAAATCCTCAGCTGATGTGAATCCATGTAGCTACAGTGACTTATTTACATCAGCTAAAAAGCTGCTCCTGGTCTCTGAGAGCTTGTGTTCGAAACCAGCCAGCCACCCTTGATGCAATGTGGTGCCCTCCCTCTGAAAGAAAGTGCTCTGTGATTATACTTTAGACTGTACAGCAAAAGCTAAAGAGGACATCAGCACAGGTCATCTTTTCCCCCCGTTCGGTATCTATTTAGCACCACAAAATCATTCTGCAAAGGAATGAACAAGCTGGAGAAAACAGCTGCTGGAGAAATCAGAAGCAAAAGGCAATCCCTACTGTGCTAGTCTGAACCAGATTCATTTCAGCTCAATTCAGCTGGAGGAAAAGACTCTGTCTGACATTCATAAAAGTATCCTCTGTCCAGCCCCTTTGGTGGCCAGAGAGATTTTCTCTTATTCTGTTCAGCAGGGCAGTTCAGAGATGAAGGGCCAGGCTGTTGACAGAAGCCAGCAGCAGGAGAAGGAACCGGTAACAGAACAACGTTTTGCCCCCCCAGTGGAGATGCAGCCTCTGGAAAGAGTATATGGGCAGCCTTAGTTTAAAAGGCACACCGCCTGGGTTTGAAGTCTTTGACCAACAGCGGACGGTCACAGAATTGGGATGAGGAAAGACCCATGAGGTTGTGCTGGGCCATTGACTCTCGTTCCATAGGCAGAATTATCCTCCCTGGGCTAAATCCTCAGCCGGTGGAGCCGATGAAGCCGGTGGGAAAAGCGTAGTGGAAGTTCAGAGTCACTGGCGCTGCAGCCAACGTACATCTGCTGAGGGTTCATTGACAGACCTTTGTCCAGTCCCGAGGGATGGGGGTTTCCACCAGCTCCTGTCCACCATTCCCTTTGTGGGCTTTTCATGTGACATCCAGCCTAAGTGGTAAGTTAGCAGAACAGCAGCGAAGCTGGGAGAAGCACAGCCCACGGCTCAAGGGAGAAAGGGCCAGCCCACCGCTGCCCAGAGACTCCATCGGTCAAATTCCCATCGCTCCTAGCTCTGTTCCAAATGCCTCTAGCAGCACTCTTCTCACCCGCCCCCTGGCCCAATGGTTTGCCCCAGCAAAGCACTCAAGCACAGGAATACCACTGAAGTCAAGACTTGAGGTGGCAGCTCCCAGCCCCGCCCCTTCTGTCTGAAGTCCCACCCCTTCCACACCCATGAAGCCCAGCTCCCACCCAGGCAGCATGGCCCCATCCTCCCGCTAAGCTCCAAAGCACTGGAGAGTCAGGCAACATGACCCCAGCTTCTCTTGCCCCTCCACCCTCTGGCTAGGGAAGAGGGCAGCACAGGCGGAGTTGCCCCAGTGCTGGAAGGACGGGTGATGTGGCACTGCCCAGGAAATGCACCACGGCCCTCAGCCTGCAGGCAGAGGGGGCCTGGAGGGGAAACATGCTCGGGGAGACGTCAGGCTGTTTGGAAGGCAGAGCTGTCCCCTGCCTACAACACCCGCTGCCCATGTCAACGGAACCATGGTTGTGCGGGAACCCATTGTTCCACCAGGGCCGAAATCCCGACAGCTGGAGCAGATAGATCGACTGGCCGACCGAGTCAGCCCCGTGCTCCCACCCGTGCACCCACCAGACAGTGATGAAGTCGTTGTAGGGCTCCGTCTGCAGCAGGGTGAAGTTGAGATGAATCCCATATCCCGCAGGCACCGTGATGAGCCAGGTGCAGTCCTGGGAATTGGGGTACTGGTTGGGGAAGCCAGGGGAGTAGACAGTGCCATTCTGGGTGGTGATGTTTCCTCCGCATGGGACTGCATGCAATTAACAACAGAAACACACGTGCAATTAGCAAACTCCCCTGCCCCCTCCCCCCGTCCCTCTCCCTGCCGCAACCCTCTTCTCCTGAGCAGAGCCGCACAAACAGCTCATTTATGTGTCCAATGCTGCCGATCTGCCCCTTGGTCCCGCAGGACGAGTCAAGACTGATCCAAGAGGCTGAGGCGGCTCCAGATGTCTGACTATCGCTCTAAGCCCCAAAGGGCTCAAGGCAATGGCAAGATTTGAACTGCATTTCCTTTTCACGGTGTCAACAGGGAATAAGCCAGCATGGAGAGCTGTGGTGACTGGTCCCAACAAGCACGCAAGGTGACAGATCAAAGAGACAAGACAGCGGTTCCCATTAAACATGGATCCAACCCAACACCCATTTTAGGAATCTGTGGGGCCAAACTTTTCAGCACCGTCCTATTACAATAAACCTTGCTTTGTGCTTCATGGCTGGGCAGAAACCATCAGAGGCTTTTGGTATCCAGCTGACAGACAGGTGGGCTGAGGAGCCACACCCCACGCTCCGATCCGAGACCGGAACTCACCAGCAGGGTGAACAGCACACTCCTGTTCCTGTCAGTGAGCAAAGCTACTCAGCCATAAATACGCCATAGAATCATAGAAACCTGGGGCTGGAAGAGACCTCAGGAATCATCGAATCCAGCCTAACGCAGGACCAATCCATGGGATCTGGCTCACCCCTGATTGAATGTCTAACCCTGCTTCATCTACTCAAGTGAGCAGTCTGAGAGCGCGAGTGTCCCTCCTCACAAATACATCGTATCCCGCAAGGCTGAGATTTTCCCAACCCCCCTCGGAGATGGAAGATGCTCAGTTCCTCTCAATTGCAATAAAAACGGTGCACCCCGGTGATTCCCACCGGAATCCACTCAGTGGTGTTGGCAATCTCAGCCCACACAGATTCATTTAAAAATCACTCCTTCTCTTACGGGGAAATGGATTTGCCACTGTGACCTGCATGGGGAAGCTGAGATTGCTGGACGAAGGCGACTATTACTCCCGGGCAGCTTCCATGTAAAAATAGACAGCAATTGGAGGCTGTGTTTAAGAAAGTCTCTGGAAAGGGAGTGTTTGCAATGATATTAATCGTGCTAAGAACTAGAGTGCACAGTGAGTCCTCAGCAAACACATCCCCTCCAGCCATACCTAGCCACCTCTGACTGAGCCTATGAATGAGGCTCGCGCAGCATACAATTTAGAAGTGTTGCTGGACACGCCAGTTGCGTGCACTTCCTTCCTGGGGGTGGAGCAGGATTTGCTCTAAAGAAAGTGAGCCAGGAGGACACAAAGGCTGTGTCTAGACTGGCATGATTTTCTGCAAATGCTTTTAACGGAAAAGTTTTTCCGTTAAAAGTATTTGCGGAAAAGAGCGTCTAGACTGGCACGGATGCTTTTGTGCAAAAGCACTTTTTGCGGAAAAGCGTCCGTGCCAGTCTAGATGCAGTTTTGCGCAAGAAAGCCCCGATCGCCGTTTTAGCCATCAGGGCTTTTTTGCGCAAAACAAATCTCAGCTGTCTACACTGGCCCTTTTGCGCAAAACTTTTGCGCAAAAGGGACTTTTGCCCGAACGGGAGCAGCATAGTATTTCCGCAAAAAGCACTGATTTCATACAGTAGGAAGTCAGTGCTTTTGCTGAAATTCAAGTGGCCAGTGTAGACAGCTGGCAAGTTTTTGCGCAAAAGCAGCTGCTTTTGCGGAAAAACTTGCCAGTCTAGACACAGCCAAAGGGCTGGATGGAAAATGCTGGCAGAATGGTCCGGGGCTCGCTCCGGCTACCTTGAAAGCCGAGTGAAATCAGCGAGCATGAAAGGGGCGGTGCACCTACTGCTACAGCTCAGCACCTGCCTGGACTGAGCACCAGTGGGGGGATGTTCAACCACCTCGTCAGCAGGTGTTCATCACCTGAGTGCCACTGACGCCAGCTGACACCAGCTGAGCCCTTGGCCTTCAACGTTTTATGTCCCTTAGAGCTAAGGCGACGTGATTCAAAAGCCACTGGTCCGAAGAGAGCAGGACAAGCCCGCCTGCTTACAGGGAGAATTGTCAGTCAGCAGGCTTGGACTTTGAAAGGTTTCATAGAAGAGACACCTCCACGGTAAACGCTACAGAACTCAATCTCTCTGTCCTGGCACGATGAAAGGCCCAGATGGGCCTACTGGGGTGTGAACGGAGAAACGATGCATTTCCGATGTGGTGTCAAGACCACCGAGCCATTCCCTCCGGCTAATTCCCCGAAACCATTCTTGGAAACCAGAGCTGCCGACACAGGTCTTGCAACCGGAGACCCCTGCTAAGATCTTTAAAGAAGGCCGCCCCCAACAGGAAACAAGTGAGCATCGGTTTAGTGATGCAGCAGTCGCTGCTGCTCTGGGGAGACCAGGCTGCTTATTGACGCAATCCTACCCTGGAGATGCAGCCGGATAGCTGCCGGGGTCTGTTCTCAGCAGGTGCTCAGCACAGCGGTGGTGATTAAATTGACTTCGGCTCAGCAAATACAAAGCTCGGAGAGGATCAAAGCCCCAGTTCTTTACCTTATTTATTTAGCTGCTCCAACACATCATAAAGCTCTGACTTTGAGAGGTGTTTGAATTGGAAAAAAGGCAAAACTTACTTAGGACAATAAAACACTGTTCTAATCAGGCTTAGTGTCAGCATGAAATAGCAGGCTGGGAACGGCGGAAAAGTGAAAAAAAAAGAAAGAAAAGCAGGCAGAGAATGCTGGCCGTGTGCGGCCATAAACCTAGCGAAGAGTTGGCAGCCATTTCCCAGAGGTTAATAAATCCACAAAATGATGATGGTTTCTTAGCATAAGCAGAGAGAACAAATTCTGAAGCTGTCGTGTGACAGCGCTCAGGGAAATGTGCTCTGTGGGGAGCTTGCAGAGGCGGCAAAACAGTGAAGGTGCAAGGTGGATCCCCTGTCCCTCAAGAGTTTAAGAACTGATGAGATCTGGGGGGTCTATTTTTTGTCTCTGCCACTGCATTGCAGGGTGACCATTGGCAAGTCACTTGAATGCCCTGTGTTTCAGCTTCCCTCATCGGTGCACTAGACTCAATAATGGATGTGGCAGGGGAGCAGAGAGGGTTAAATAGTCAATACATATGCAGCCCACCTCTATCCTTGGAAAACAGGCACTATGTGCCCTGGTGCACAAAGTTTCTGACAGTGGGCGCTCTAAGTGCTCAGCGCTTTCGAAAATCAGGCCTACCAGGCATATTCCTCTCAGAGCCATACACTGCCGTATTGCTCCCACTGATAGGCAGCAATGGAAGAAGCAGAGAATAAAACACTACTAGCACGACAGACAGGCTTGAATCATAACCCCAAATGCAAACACCCTCTCCATCTGGAAGACAGACCCATGCCCGAGGTTGAATTTCACTGCTCGCCCACTGTTTTCAAAGTGGGCAGAGCCCAACTCACTGCTCCCAACCCTGCCAGGGTGGAGACCTGTATCCGCACGAGCTCAGGCCTGTCTCTGCCGGGTTAGGTTTTACAAACACACTACAAGCGCATGGCTCACAGCTGCAAGGGAGCTGGCTCCGGGGTGAGGCAAAGCGGCTGGGCAACAGCGCATGGCAACGCTACACAGAGGGAAAAGAAGAGCGATGGCCTTGAGGGTCACATGGACATCAAGAAATTGCAGACCCTCCGCCCCTTTTAAAAAAAAATGTCTGTGGCTTCTGCTGGTATCACTGAGCAGCTGTTGTGAGCTTGTTCCTTTTTCACTAATCAAGACTGCACCAAGCCAGACCGAACAAGCGTTTGAAAGAGCCTAAGTCAGCAATCGGGGCACTGCCCTAGAAAGAAGGTGGATTCAAAATACCAATGCCAGCCTCCTTCCTCCCAGCTGACCCGCCAAAATCCCCCCAGGCAAGCGTGTTGCAAGAGGCCAGTGCTGAGCAGACTTCTTGGGCTCCCTAGAAACCCCCCCGTGCTGCTCCGAGGTGACCCGATAAAGTCGTACCTTCACACCTGGGCAGTGGGTGGTCCCAGTTCCTGTTGGTGCCGTGCTGACACGTTAGGACCGGGTGGCCAATCAGCTGGTATCCCGGAAGGCACTCAAAAGATACAGACTGTCCGACGTTGTAGCCTGCTCCTCTGACGACACCATTAGCAAAAGGCTCAGGGTCAGGACACTCCTGGAGTTCATAGGCTGGAAATATAAGAAAGAGGTGGGTTCTGTGTTTCATGCTTTCCTCTAAGGGCTGGCGTCACCCCCCATCCACCACCAAGGTTTTGTAGAACTATCCTCCCCATATCTTGGCTGTCGCTCTAGAAGATGGAGGTACAATGGGTCGAGGAGGAAACAGGGCATGGGAGAGACACCAAAATGTCACCTCGACAGACAAAATCCCTTGATAAATACATGTCCAGTTGCAGTAAAGATTCCTCTTCTCTCTGCCAGAGCCATCCTTAGGATTTATAGGGACCTAGGCAGCACTATTAAAGCTGGTGTCCCTGGGCCCCACGATTGCTTAGAGCTGTGACTTTATAATCTTCAGCAACACACTCGTGAAATATTTTAAAGCAAATTTTAAACTAAGGTCCCGTTGATTAACAAGTAAATACCGAAACTGTCAGGACATGCCTGTTAAATGGCTTCATTACCACCGGAATGGCTCTTTCACAAATTCGGTCTCTGCTAATAGCTCTGGCAGGCTTTTTCACTGTTAACTAGAGTGTCTCCAGAGCAAGCAAAGCTGCAGAAAGGGATGGGAAGAGGCGGGAGGGTGGACATGAAGACCCAGGGGTACCCCACATTTTTGGGTGCCCCACACAACTGTGAATTCTGCACGTAGGTAAGGATGGCTCGGTTCCTTGCCTTATAGCTGGATTTAGGAGCAGAAGGGCTTGCAGCTACATAAATGAGGTGTGACCCACCATGGTAATCACGGCATGATTCAGGATTCTGGGTGAAATTCTGGCTCTACTGGATTCAATGGGAATTTTGCCTGTGACTGCAGTGGGGGCAGGTGGCCGCTGTCTTTCTTCACAATGGCCTGGTGGGTTGGTTTGTTTTTTCAAGTGGGGTGACTCTATAAAGCGTATTCATGTTCTTCTGAATGGCAGCGACTGGAAAATCCTACTGCTTGGGGCAGCCGTGCTCATGGAGCCATGGTTTATCCTGTCTCTATGAGGCCTATGGCCACAGAGTCAACTCATAGCTCTCTTCTGATGGGGGGAATCTGCCTGGTGTTTGAACAAAACAGAGAAGATTTGGGTGATTGATGGATGGCAACCGGCTAACATGCTCTGCTTGCCATGAAGAGTTATTATTGATCAGCACAGCAAGATCTAATTTTCATAGCGATTTCCCTGAGATTACCCATGGTGCCTTGGACGGTGCTCCCCCCCCCCCAAACCGTACAACAGGGCATGAGTTATAGTCCATGCACAGGAAAGCCAAGGGAAAATGAATGTTTTCAATTAGGTCTGAGTAGCTGCGTTTAGTGTTATTTCTGGGGAGTCTGCTCTTTGGCTGCATCACCCGCATGGAGAGAGGTCTGCTCTGCCTTGTCCTCTCCTAGGTTTCCTGTCTTCTGTGGTGGCAGGATCACTCGGCTCCCAGCCGTGGCCCATCGACGTCCCCCCTCACCTCCTGCGCGATGAGAGACACAACTCCCCTGCAGGACCCTGGTCCCTTCCTGCTCAAATCCCACCAGAGTTGGGGATGCAGAGGAAGTTTTTTGCAAACGTGGTGCTCGCGAGAGCTCTGGATTGATAGTCCTGAGGACGCAGCTATACACTTACCCACGCCCCCTGCGGTGTCTATAGAAACCGGGCTGTTTCGAGGTATACCCATGGGATACAGTTTCTTTGGGCCACTCGGTCCTTGTCTTCCTCTAGTGCATTGCAGTGACCAATGGGCCCCCCAGCAGAGAAGTCAATGAGCGAACAAACCATGACCATCCCTCCAAAGGCCTTTTTTAATCCATTAAAAAAGGGAATAAGAGATCTTGCGGAAAAGGCTTTATTTTCCGCAAGAGCCCTGTCTAGACTGGCGCTTTTTTCCGTCAAAACTCCAAGACGGAAAAAAGCGGCAGCCATGTTCATGCAAATGGAGCGGGGAAAATGTAAATCTCCACTTCATTTGCAATTGCGACTGGCCTCCTTTGCATGCCTTTGGCGGCAAAGGGGGCCAGTCTAGACACAGCCTAGCAAACTAGCCACACTCAACCAGCCAAATAGCCACGTTGTTCAAGCCAAGTAGCCACACTCTACCGGCGTAATAGCCACATGTGCTCTAGGCAAACCACCTCAGTAAAGGGAGTAGCTAATAGCTCTGGGAGCCTGTTTACATTGGGACTTTACAGCACTGTAACTTGCTGCATCCGGGGGGGAGGGTATTTTTTCACACCCCTGAAAGTTACAGCACAAGAAAGTTACAGTGCAATAACATGCCTATGTAGACAAACCCAAATTCACAAGTCAGGGTTTCCTGCTGACTGGCTGTGAGTTTATTTCTCTCCTCCCCTTTGCATTCTTTGGTGAAATTCCCAAACCATGCCTATCACTGTGGCATATGCATAGTCAGTTAAACTCCCACCTTCTGCTCTTTTTTATTTTAACCTGCCCAATTCCCCCCTCCACAACCCATCTCAATGCAAATCTAAGGTGCCTCATTGTTCTGAGGGTGTCTCTACACAGCAAAGTGATTTCGGAATAAAGGCTGCGAGTGTTAATAACGATGCGAGCATCTACACAGCCATTGCGATATTTTGAAGAACGGACGGCTTATTCCAACTTCTGTAAACCTCATTCTACGAAGAATATTGCCTATTCCAAAATAGCTATTCTGAAATAAGGCGTGTGTAGATGCTCCACTGTTGCTATTTCGAAATAGCCCCTCCGCGGGGCCATTCTAAGTTATTCCTCTTGGGACTGTAAATCGAGATCGCACATCTCCATTAGAGAAGCCGGCCTCGGACTCATTTTGAGGCATCCCTGCTGTGTAGAGGTGCTATTTTGAAATAAGCTATTTCAGAAGAACTATTCCGGAATAGCTTATTCTGAAATAACTGTGCAGTGTAGATGTACCCTGGGGGTATGTCTAGACTACATGCCTCTGGCGACAGAGGCATGCATATCAGGGTACCGGCATAGGGAAATGAAGCTGTGCTCTGCCGACCAGCTGATGATCAGCTGTTTGTCGGCAGGTCGGGGCAGTCTAAACGCGCCGCGGTCGACAAGGAAACCTTTGTTGACCGGCGCAGGTAAACCTGGTTTCACGAGGCATACCTGTGCCGGTCGACAAAGGCTTTCTTGTCGACCGTGGCACATTTAGACTGCCTCGACCTGCCGACAAACAGCTGATCATCAGCTGGTCGGCAGAGCGCGGCAGCCATTTAAATTTAAATGAAGCTGTGATTATTTAAATCGCGGCTTCATTTCCCTATGCCGGGTAGCCTAATCTGCATGCCTCTGTCGCTAGAGGCATGTAGTCTAGACATACCCTAAGAGACAGAGATCAGCTTTCCTTCTGACCTAGAAAGCACCTGCAAAATTCCACGGCAAAGTCACGTCCACTGGGGACAACTTTCTTACGGCCCAGGACAGTCTGGAGAGCCAAGATCAAAATGGATCTGGCCAGAATTAATTCTGAAGCATTTCACTGTCACAAAGTGCTACAGGGATTTTTTGTTATTTGCCTTTCGGCAACGGCAGGACGAAGGGGACCCAGCCATTAGGATTAAAGATGGATCTCATGTAACCCCTTTCTACCCATCTGGATTAAGTCCTCATGGTACTAATTCAACACAACAGCAGCTCTTGTGCCATCTGCGCCCTCTTCACTGCCAGCCCTGGGGGTAGGATTTTCCCTTCTTGCTTGTTCAGGGCCCCCGTTACCTTGGTATTCCAGCTTAAACCCTGGCTTGTTTTGCGAATGGTCGCTGTGGAAGTAGATGGTGGTTTCATGGGACGTCGACAGCAGGGAGCCGGGGATTTCGGTGCCGCTGAACCTGCCAATCACGTTACTGGTCTCGTACGGTCCATTCCGGATTTCGATGAAGTCATGGTTCGGCTCGGTGGAGAAGTTCAGAAACTGGATGTGGGCGCCTGAGGAGGCGGAGAAGAAATTAACTCAGTGGCTGGCCAGTCTGTTAATGCTGAAACCAGCAAACACTGGTAGGTCAAGCAGCAGGGCTTGGAGCTGTATTCAACTGTCTGATGTCCCATTGGGCCTGGAGCTGAATGCATGCTGGTGGACAGAAGGAACCTGTATATATGCAGGTAGGATGCATTTTCTGTGCTAATGAATCTCCCAGGTACGTCCGGACAGAAAGTACCAGCTGTACTGACTGTGTCATCTAAGCTCTGTCGTGCCTGTTATTTCAGTGGAGTGCTGCGACACAGCAGGTACCGCAGCCCCACCAATGGGTGGAGGGCAAAGGCAGCAGCTTCCCCAGGGCCCACTGATTCAAAAGGGCCCAGGGCTCCCAGACGCCAGAGTCCCAGGCTTCTAAACTGTTGCTGGAGCCCCGCATGCTCTGGTGCAGGTGGCACAAAAGGCTTCGTGGGGGAGGCTAGCCCCAGCCTTGCCCTTTCTCCCCGAGGCTCCACGCTCTCTCCCTGAGGCTCTGCCCCTTCTTCGCGAGGCCCCGCCCATTCTTTCCGAAGCACCACCCCTTCTTCCCAAGGTCCCCACCCCTTCTTCCTGAGGCCCCACCCCTTCTAGCATATGTGTGGTGCGTTTCTGCCCCCCCTTCCTTGCTCAGGGCCCTAGCAAATCTGTTGGTCCCCATGGGTCCAGTGGACACTCAGTGGTTGAGTGCTGGATCATTGAACTTTTGTGCTCTTTGCAAACATCGCTCAGCCCATTGTGTCAGCGGGAACCACTGCTTTAGAATAGGGACCTCTGGGTGTGCCTGCATTGCACAGTAACGCCAGGCTGTGACTCAGGGCAGGGCCCAATCCCACCCAAATCCACTGACTCGGGGCAGCAAGATCGTCTTCAAGCGCCTTGTACAGGGAGGCCTGGATCTTGATTTTCCCTCGAAATAACTCCACTGGTTTCCGGCTACGTCGCAAGGGACGCTTCTCCAGTGACGGGCTCAGTGCTGCTTCCCTGCATTGTTGGGGGCTGGCCTGTGAGTGGGTCCCGAGAAGGCGGGCAATGAGGAACGGAGAAGGAGAGCACGAAACAAATTTCTCCTTCTTCCCGCATGCTCTAGTGTGGGGCCCAGACACAATTCGGGTGCAAGCTGGGGTCCTGGGGGATGCGGGGCTGTTGCAGTCCTCCCTGCCCTCCAACAATCAGAGGCATGAGTGATTACAAGGGGGAAAGCTTCCGTCCACAAAACTCGGCAGCGACCCAGAGAATCAGCCACACTTGCAGGTGCAGTGAGACCCTCCAGATTAACCCCTGAATGCCCACCAGCACATAGACCACCAGCAGCAACGGGCCGCCAGAACCCACAATGCTCGTCCGAAGAGCCGGCCGCCTTACCGAACCCCACCGGCAGAGAGATCCTCCAGCTGCAGTCTGTGTTACTGGGGTAGTTTCCTGGGAAGCCAGGACTCAAGATCACTCCTTCCATCTCCTCTGCAGTCCCACCGCACTGGGCTGTAATATTGACAGGGGCTCAGGGTTATCGGAAAGGCTCTGCGGAAAGGTCATGTACCGTTCATGCAGAGAGACGGCAGCGGCCATCAAGTCGTTTTTATGCAGAAGAAAAAAGAAATATTAACCAGGGGTCTGATGCAATTTTTCCCAAGCTCCACCCTGATCACTGCACTGGTGCGTTGTATTTATTCCCTGCACTCTGTGTCTGATCTAGTAAGGCTCTGTCCCTGTGCCTGGATGCCTGCCTCTGAGCAGCTCCGACCCCAGTGTTGGGGCCTTGATTTGTAAAGTGTTAGAAGCAGAGGGGAGTCGATTGCTGCATGGATGTGCAATGTCATGCAAGAATTTGGTAACTACAGATTGAACCTCTCTAGTCTGGCATCCTCGGGACCTGACCGGTGCCGAACCAGAGAATTTGCTGGATCCCTGGAGGTCAATATTGTCCGGCAGCGTGACCAACATTTCTACCACTTGATGGGCTCTTAGAAGACATAGAGGGATAAAATAGAGCTAAACAACAGCACAGAACACTTCAAGCCAGGACTGATGGCTATAAACAAACTTTATGGGACTGCAGGAAACTTGGCCACACCCATGATAATTGGACATCTGGGTAACTTAAATTGTGCCAGACCACAGAGGTTGCTGAACCACAGAGTGCCGGACTAGAGAGGTTCAACCTATATTTCATTTTCTTAAGTAATACATAAATTACAACTAGCAATCTATCTATCTAGCGCCTCATGTTGATTCTGTGTGCCTCCATTTTACCCAAGTGAAGATGGAACAATTAGTATTATATAGCAAACTCTGGACAATTATTAAGACAGAACAATGTGAATATTCAGTTGGCTCAGACAAAGTCTCTACAAAGGACCGATGCACGAACATCAAAACCAACAAGACATCCAATTACATTTAAACTCAAGACACCGTCTCATCTGACTGACCTCTGAGTTGCGACTGCAATACATTCCCACCAAAGACATGCACTCAAACTCCTAAGCCGCTCTGACACGGAAGTATGTATTTTCCTTTGTTCAGCCTCAGCGTCTCACTGTGCACACTCCTGTCCAGCAATGCTTCTCTTGCATGGGATGGGGTTTTTTTTTATGTCTCCTTAACATAACCACTCTTAAATCATATAAAAAGGAACCTAAACTGGGAGATGCCAACAAAAGTTACCAGAGACTCCATATGTTTTCTCCAGCACTTTGGGGAGTATCAAACACTGAAAGCTTTGTTATCCAGCACTCTGTTAACCCAAAAACTTTGTTAACCGACATTGCCTCCAGCCACAAAACTGCAGAGCTTCTGACAGCCGGCACTGTCATCGGGCGCCTCTTTCCCCCTCAGCCAGACAGGATCCGGATACACCAGTAGGGTGGCAGGGGCAGAGCAATTCGCTTTGTTATCCGGCACATTCAATTAACCAGCAGCCCCCATTCCCCTCGCGTGCCAGGTAACAAAACTTTCACTGTGTCTGATTTAGAAAGGAGAGAATTACTAAGAATCCAACCTCTCATTTTACATGTAGGTGAAAATCGTCAGGCTTGGGAGAGGCTTAGCACATACACATGTAATTGTTACTCATACACACAGACACACATACACACAGCCCATTTTATATATGTGGCACTGGAATAAGTGTCTCGAGTTTCACGGAAGGAGCTGAAGGCTCTTAGCATCTCTAAAAACCAGCTCTACAGAGCTTATAGCAGCCAACCGGTAATCCTGGATGGAGAGACTCCGGCTTAGGGGCTCACAATCCCACACTAAAAATAGCTGTGTAGACACAGCGGCTTGGGCCGGAGCTTGGGCGCTGAAGGCTAGTCAAGGGATGAGTTGCGGAGGTTGAGCTGAAACGTAAAAGTGCTGTCTACCTCTCCGTGTTGAATGCGGCAGTGCAAGCCCCTCTGTTGACTGGGGCTCAGAGGTTCTCTGTCCTGGGCTGCCTTTGATGTACCGTTATTTACGATGCCCAAATACGGATCCAGTTTAGACTCCTGGGCTTGCACAAACCAACCCCGCCTGCACACTGTGTTCTTTTGTAACAATAGTGGCCTGGTTCTGGCAGGTAGCAGCCACCCAGTAACATTGGTGGGATTTGGGGAAGTACGCAGATAGGTAGAAAGAGAGTCAGGCACAGTTGGGGACGGACAGACACAAAACTTTCCAGCACTACACTCCAGGGAGGGGCAATCCGAATCAAACACTGGCATTAGTTGCATGGCGGTAACAGCTAGACGCCTCAGTCATGGAGCAAGTCCCCGTTTGTGCGAGGCACTGGACAGGTGCTAATGTCTGAAACTGGGTCTCGCGCCAGGACTGGGCTCCTCCGGGCTGTGCTAACACAAATCCATGCCAGGAATGCTAACGTCCGAGCTTTTTCTTCTTGCTTATCTCCCCATTCATCGCAGAGGTCCCCCCAAAGCTGCAGTGTTGAGACTCCACTCCGGGTGCCTGAATTCCTTGGCTGGGATGCTGAGCCAAAGGGGTTTTGGCTCCTTCCTAAGCCACTCCCACTGGCAGGAGTCCCCTCCACTCACTTATTTCTGCTGTAACTATGTATTTCTGGCCAGTAGATGATCAGATAAAAGAGCCGGCAGCTATTCTAATTACTTTAAAGCTGAATGATGTAAGTTGGAGCAGCAGGGGCCTGGAATAACTGTTAACGAACGAACGCTATTAAATGCATACATGTCTCTCTCACAAAGTCATAAAGTGCAGAATATGAATATTAAACATCTAGAGCTGTTAACAAGCAAAATATTGCCTCGAAAGAGCCCCAAAGGTCCTGCAAGCTGCCTTCCCCCCTCTGTTCCTACAGTACTTGCTCTGGTGTGAATCAACAGCCCAACACTTGTTCTCCTCAGCAGGAGCAGGGCAGGCCTCAAGGGTTCACAACCTTGAACGCTGCTGGCAACTTATTGCTACCTTTCCCCAGGGTGCCACATAGGCAAGTCTGGTGAGGGTCTGGAACTTTCCCCTTCATTTT
>JANRFK010002918.1:13212757-13225494 GCA_030068395.1 Apalone spinifera | reverse complement strand
GGACATGGAGGGGGGATCGAAGCTCCTAGAAGGGGCGGCTCTCAGGCAGAAGAGGTGGGGCCACAAGCAGACAGCACTCCGTGGAGCACTGTACCATGTGCTCTGTGCAGTGACTGCGATTTAAAGAGCCCAGGGCCTCAGGCCACTGTTGTCACAGTGCCCCTTTAAATGGCCGGGCCCCGAGGCAACTGCCTCCTGTCGGCAGGCTTGATTGACAGCACGGGCTGATTCAGCCTTCGGCATTGTGGGGTGTTGTAAGAAAGGGAGCATAAGTCCTCTTATGCTCTCCCACTCAGACAGCTGTGCTGGGCACCACCCTGGTACACCCGGCGAGCAGGAGTACAGCTCTGGGTAGACACTGACATCCTCCTGTAGGTGTCTGTAATTATTCTATATAATTCAATGTTCCATTAAAATGAGCCTAAACAAGAGGATGGTTTTTCCATTACTTTGCATATGGCTTTTGTACAAGGAATACAAAGCGCTCGGCGTACGGAGAACCCTTCCTGCCTCCTAGATCCCCCATAAAACCAGGTTTACAAACCAAGGCAGGTAGGCACGGAGACATTCCACTGAGCTAACGCTCCCGGCATAGTGAGGCATTCGATACTCCGGGAGCCCTGGAGAGCGTATCCAGCGCTGCACTCGAATCGGACAACGGCCCCGACAGAGAAATCACTGCCGATCCTCCTCCCGTAGCGGGGTTCCGGCACGGAGCTGCATTGTGTGGCGCTGGTGCGAGGAACCGCTTTGAACACAGACGGGGAAAACGTGAGACTCATGCTAGCAAACCGAGAGCCAGCCCAGGCCAGGCCTCTCTGCACATGGGCAAATGTGAAGCTGGAAACCAGCCTGTCTCACCTGTGGGTGAGTATAGTTCAACTGGGTATTAGTGTTAAAGGAATGTGCTTCAACTTTACAGAATGCTTGCAGGATGCTGCGTGTATTAATCCGACTCGTGCCTTCCGTATCCCAGGCTAAGATGGGAATAATCAAGTGTTTGCTCTGTAACTGTGAAATGTGTATTCTGAAACCATGCAACTCACCCAAGAGGGAGAAAAAACGTTCACCTAATGCAAAACACTGTATTCCTACTGATGGTTTCATTTCCTGGTCAATAGGAAGGACTATTGACTCCAAATGGTCCACTGCGGAACAAAGACTTTGTTGATTGCTCCTGCCACCCCACCATGCAGAAGCTAGGTGCCAAATTAGTCATATCATCAGCTCAGACTCAAGGGACAATGGTCAGGCCAAATTAAACTGCGCAACTTTGGCTTCGTTAATTACAACAGCTCTGTGAGGCAGGGCTGTATTGTTACCTCTATTTTGAAAGAACTAAAATCGATTTAGTAACTCCCGAAGTAACAAAATCGAAACTGCGTTTCCTCACTACAGGGGAATCTCGAAATAGTCCGAGGCAGGCTCTGTTATTGTAGACTCACTATCTCGACTTTACTCCCTGCTGCTTCCTGGGGCTCTATTCATTTGAATTACTCTGGGGAATAATTATTTCAAAATAGGAGCACTGGAGTGTCCACACTACCGCTATTTCGAAATCACTATAATCACTATTTAGCAATTAGCATTATTCCGTGAGGGAAGCAGAAGGACAGATTTCAAGCTAAGCAGCCCGTTATTTCAAAATAATAGGCTTGGTAGTATGGACGCTCCACTTATTAATTCAACCTAAGGGGGGTTATTGCGAAATAAAACCCTAGTGTAGACCAGGGCTATGTGACCCACACACAGCCACAGTGATCCAGCAACAGAGCTGGGACTGGAACCCAGAGGAAACGGGTTTGGTTCTTACAAGGTACTAGAAGCCTTGTTATTGCAATGGAGTGGAACGATGGAGGGTGTTACTTTAACACTCCAATACAATAATACTTGAGCACAAGAGAGGGGGAGCAACAGAGTCAGATCCAGGTACTGCCTTGATTTCTGAAATTGCTGGAGCTGCTGCCATTTAGCGGATGATGCTCTTGTGAGCTGGATGGTACATGGAAACAGCTGAGCATCAGAGAGAGTGAAAGGGTCAGAGACTGACTCTCAGACCTTGGTGTGTGTGTGGGCAATTGCTCCCAGTGGGGATAAAGAAGTCAAAGCACTGATTATTCCTGAGTAGGAAATCAATGAATTTTCATCTCTTAGTGGCTCTAACATTTATTATCATTTCAGGCTCAAATTGCTGGGAAGAGATGTGTGTGTGTGGGGGGGGGGAGGGTGGAAACCAAGATTACAAGCACATTAGAGAGGCGCTTTGGTTGATTTTAATTTGGCCCAGAGAGAGGAATGTCAGAGCCCTGTGTGTTTTGTTGTATCCACGGTGCCTTGCTCATCCTCCCGCTAACATCTCAGACAATGCATCCCCACCCACGCGCACAGAACAGCCCAGGAAGTGGGGAAGATAAATGTTGATGCCCATCTATGTTTTTGAGAAAAAGGGTCCCCTGGCCGGCACGTTCTGTTGTAGGCAAAGTGAAGTGAGCATTGTAAGTGGCTTGTCCAACCAGGAGGAAGTTTGTGTGGAAGCTTGGGTTTTTATGAGAGCCTCTAGTGTTGAGAGCGTCTTCTTGAATTTCTTCTGTTTGCTGTATAGGATGCTGATTAGGCGGTTCCTCAGTTTCTCTGAGTGTGTGGATTTCAAAAACTTCCACCCCGCTATCGACCTTAATCTGGACCAGTCCACACAGGAGATATACTTCCTTGACACTACAGTACAAGGGAACGTTACGACCCTATAGTAGAAACCTACTGAGCATTATTCTTACCTACATGCCTCTAGCTTCCATCCAAGACACCTCACGCGATCAACTGTTGACAGCCAGACCTAAGATACAACCGTACCTGCTCCAATCCTGCAGACAGAGACAAACTCCTACAGGAACTTTGCCAGGCATTCTTAAAACTTAAATACCCACCCGAGGAAGTGAAGAAACAGATTGACAGAGCCAGGCAAGTACCTAGGAATCAGCTTCTTCAGGACAGGCCCAATAAGCAAAATAACAGAACACTCCTAGCCATCTCCTACAGCCCCCGGCTCAAACCCCTCCAGTGCATCATTGACAATTTACCCTCAAAAATGTTCCCTCCCTCTCACAGGCCTTGGGAGTCAGGCCAGTCCTCGCCCACAACTCCCTACCCTGAAGCATAGACTTGCCAGCAGCCATACATCACACCTCAAACACACTCACTCAGAAACCTGCCCTTGCAATAAACCCCATTGCCACACATCTATACAAGCGACACCATCACAGAACCTCCACACATAAGATGCCACATCAGAGGCTCATACAACTGCACATCCTCTGAAGCCATGGTGTCCAACACGCTGGCCACTAGCCACAGGTGGCTGTTTGGCCGGTTGAGCGTGGCTAGTTCGCTGTAGCAGTCACCACTACAGTGGCTACTTCTTCAGAACTGGTTGGACACCGCAGCTCTGATGTGATCTATGCCATCAAGTGTCAACAATGCCCCTCTGCCATGTGTACTGGCAAAACTGGACAGGCTCCACAACAAAGGATAAATGGACACAAATCACATATTAGCACAGAAACCTGTAGGGGAACATTTTAACCTCCCTGGGCACTCATTAATGGACTTAAAAGGAGCCATTCTTCCACAAAGGAATTTCACAAGCCAGCTACCGAGAGAGAGCATGGAATTGACCTACATATGCACACTGACACTGTTTCCCTTGGCCTGCACAAAGACTTGAACTGGATGGCACATTATAAAACCAGATTTCCTTCCATTCAACAGGTCATTGCCATCAAAAGTTAAGTTAAGTATGGGACACTTCCAATCCACTCAATTAGTCTCATTAGCACTCGTACTACAACTGACAGCTACTCCCCCCCTTCCTTTTCTGTTATAAATTCTGACAGTCCCCCTTTTTTTCTTCACTCACGCTAATCTGAAGATGTGGGTTTGGCCCATGAAAGCTCGTGATACTATATATGTTGTTAGTCTCTAAGCCCTGGTCTATACTAGGGAATTATTTTATTTTAAAATAACCCCCCTTATTTTGAAATAATAAGTGGTGTGTCCACACTACCAAGCCCGTTATTTCGAAATCTGTACGTCTGCTTTCCTCGGGGAACAACACTTATTTTGAAATAGCAGCAGTGTGGACTCTCCGGTGCTGCTATTTTGAAATAACTATGCCCCAGAGTACTTTGAAGGAATTCTTCCCCAGTGCATCCTGGGACTCTAAGTTGAGGTAATGCACCCACATTAACCGAGCCCGTCTCGGACTAATTTCAAGGCTCCCCCGTAGAGAGGACACACTATTTCAGTTTTATTATTTTGAGAATTATTACTTTGAATGTAGTTATTGTGAAATAATTTCCTAGCGCAGACATGCCCTAACATGCTGCAGCACTACTCATTATTTTTAAAGTTACAGACTACCCCGACGACCCCTCTGAGACTCAGTCTGATCATGGTAAGCATTTAGAATGACTGTTTACTTTGCATTTCGTGTGTAACCAATGCTGACCTTTATGCCTATCACTTACTGTCATTTCAAATCAATCTTTCTCTAGTTAAAAACATATTTTGATGTTTAATCTAAACCTGTGAGTTTGGCCAACATGAGCAGGGGATCTGCTCAGATTACAGAGCCTGGTGCATGTCCATTAGCCTGTGCAGAGTGGCAAACTAATTAATAAGTTTGCATTGATCATGAAGGTTTTGAGCAGCATAAGATGCACATTTCTGGAGTGCAAGGCAAGGGAGATTTGCTGGATCTTCCTATGTGCAGCTCAGGAGTGGCTTGGGAGCACATTCATGTATCTATGAGTGTGCCTTCCCATACTATGGGCTATCTGAGGGCAAAGCCTGACGGGGCTGCTTGTCATTAGCAGAGCAGTGTGAGAGGTACCCCCAGTCAGAGAATTAACGAAGCACAGTAATTCCACAGTCCGGCTTGTGCCACGGGATATGTCACATGTATATCTACCATATCACATACATGTACCGTGTATATCTACCATATCATATACTGGAGGCCCCCAACTTGCGACACGATTCGTTCCGAAGGAAGCATTGCAAGTTGGGGTCGTCATAATTCGAACCCACATTTACGGAAGGCACTGTGCGCCGTCATAAATGCGGGCCGAGGACGTAAGTCATAAATGCCGTCATAAATGCGGGCCGAGGACGTAAGCGCGAGGGGTCGGAACTCAGGTGGTTGCATCTCAGGGGCTGCCTGTACATGTCACATGTTTATCTACCATATCTAATGTAAATCTTCTCCCGGCAGCTTATGCCTGAAATAGGTCTGAATTTACCTGCAAAAACTATAGATCTGACAGCTTGGGGAGGCGAGGGAGGCAGAAGGCCGGAGCACCTGAAGGCACATTCCAGCAGTGTGAAAGGGGCTTTTCTGTTGCTTTGATTGGCTGCTGAGCTAACTAATACCTCTATGAGTGTTTCATTCTGTTGCATGGCTGTTAAAAGTTTAATACATTATTTGGGTACCAAAACATTTCCAAATGGGCATTTATTAGTAGTATTTAGCTCTGAATAAAGTAAACCCAAACAGCAGACATGTACCCTTATTTTTCCCATCTGTAAAATGGATATGGTGAGCATTCTTATCCACTTTTGCAAAACACTTTGAGGTGGTAAGACTACATGGTACCCACAGGTATTAACATTCACAAGAGCTAGACCCGGGGATAGCAGAAAGAAAAGTGATCCCCGTAGGTATATAATGGAAGAAAAACCCATTTGATATTGGCTAGGGTGGGTGGGACGTGAGGTAATTTCTTCCTTTTACTCCTGCTTTCCATGTGTAAATCACTGAGGAGTGTGCAGTGGGTAGTTGCAATTAACAAGCAGGAGGTAATCTTTACTGATTTCATCAAAGCTTTTTGATTTGGTTAAATCATTAACGATTGTTATCGGAATTACAGTTGCTTTGCATTAGACAGAAACTCAGTTGAAAGGGTCTCCGATGAAGAGTGAAAATGCACCCCACTTTCCTTCCTGGGGATGCTAACGGCTGCCATCTGTCTGCTCCCAGTGTATAAAAGTTTCTGTGGTTGCTCTAGAGAGGATGAGTCATTTGGGTAAGATAAGTCTATTGTTTCTGCCACTATCTTCTGGGAATATAGGGTCTTCTATTTAATACATGGGAACCATCTTTAATTATGACCATAGTTCCCGCTAAGGTGCATGCTTGCACGGTCGTGCAAAAAACATTCTTCCCCCACCTACCTCCTCTGGAGAGCTGCACTGCAGCATTTGCATGGCAGGGGGCTGCTCCGGTGGGTGGGGCTGGCTGAGACGATTTAGTGAGGGAGCCATTGGGATAGGGGGATGGGACTTGCCATGGCCGCATGGCGGGAGAGGAGGGCCAAGGAGGCCTGCTCCCGTGGCCGGGACTGCCACGTGGCAGGGGGAGCTGGGGCCTGTTCTGGTGGCTGGGGCTGGGAATGGGACCTGCCACTTGGCCGGGGGGAGGGGCTGGGTCTGCTTCAGTGGCCGGGAATGGAACATGCCACATTGCCGGGGGCAGAGTGGGGTCTGCTCTGGTGATTGAGAACAGGATATGCTGCATGGTAGGGGTGGGGGGGGTTCTGCTTCAGCAGCCGGGAACGTGTGTGTGTGTGTTAATAAATTGGGTGCCACGGTGGCACACATCCAAACCAGAGCACATGACCTCAATATCGGTGCACAAGCCAAAACTCCCTCCATTCATGGTTGGAAAATCTTAGAGGAAAACACTGGTTATGACATACCCAGCACTTTGCATGCTGGTACAGGTATGGCATAAGAGGCAGAAACTCTGACAGTGGGGGGTTATGGGGCTGCCCCATAGGGAGAGGACATTGTTTTACAGAACAGCAAAGACAAACATCCAACCACTGAGAAATGTGCTGAAATGTAAGTGTGGAAAAGGCCTCTCAGGTGGGTGTGTCTCGGAAGCCGGCTGCTAACAAAAGGGCCCAGTTCCACAAGACACAGTGGCTGAGGGAAAAGGGAGGAAACTGGAAATGTTAGAGAGAGATTGTAATTTACACGGGGTTAATAGCACCCAGTGCCCATTGAAAACCGTCTTAAGCCCCTTTGAAAATCCCAGCTCACGCTCCCAAATTCACTGAAACAAGAGCGATCAAAGCTGTGCAGGACTTTCCTTCAACTATTTGGGGAAGAAAAGGCGCTACTGAACTTCAATGAGATGTTTGCTCACCATGGAGACGTCTCCGGACCACACCTGCACCTACCTTGGTAGACAAAATGAAATCCTTTGGCAGTCGCTTGACCCTTGGCACTGAACTTGATGAGGATTTGATTGGTGGTGGCTAAGGGCAGCGATTCACCTACACGGGAGAGAGGGAAGCAGACGGCAGGCATACGCACATTACAGCACCACGCAGGGAACTGGCTAGCTGAGGACTTTCTGTGAAAAGACCTTCTCAGCCTGGAAAAGTTTCATAGGGTATGTGTTTTGGGGGCGGGCACAGAGGAGTCTTCCTTCCACACAGAGCAATTCTTACCTGTACCAAGGGACCCGTACGACTGTACCTGCAGAAGCATATGGCTCTGCACAGCAGGGAGGACTTGCCTATGGTGGGGAGTTTTCAGGAAGAAACAGTGTAATTGTGGCTGTCTTTTTATTTCCTTTTGTTAAAAGAAACAAACTCAAATTTTGGAGGGGAAAAAAAAGGCAGGGGTCACATCTTACAAAAACCCCATTCCTGAGAGGTCTAGTCCCTAAGGAAGATTTTCAGAAGCGATTAGCAATGACGGTGGGTTCTCAGCATGCAAAAATCAGGCCCTTCCAAGGTGTCTCCCGTTGGGCTTCCCGAAAATGAAGCACCCTAGATCAACGGTCAATACGGAAAAATATCGCCTGCTAGCAGGACTCTCGCATCCCACACACGACAAGGAAACAGGCTCCTTAAGGGAAGCATGGGGGAGATAAAGCTAAGCAAGCGACGGATGTGTGCTGAAAATGAAGGCCGAGCAATGTTCAATCGGAAGATAACGCCAGCGCCTGGGGGAGAGACACTGAAATAACTTCCTGCGGGGAAGCGTGATTGTGTGCTGGCTGGGAACTGAATCAGCCTCCAGCATCGCTTTGGCAAAGCAGAAAGCCGTTCTACGTCAGAGCAGCCATGTCCGGGCAGCTCCGCAATCGGCAATTGCTCAGAATCGTCACTGTGCTCTGCGCTGTGGCCCCCTCCTTCCCCTCGCTGTGTCACCTCCCTTGTGCGGGGGCTGGTTCACACAGGGCCCGCATGGGAGGAATTCTTCCCAAGCCGGCTAAGGGAGGTTTACCTCCCCTGTACGCCACCGCACTAGTGTGAAAGGTTTGTAAGAGAAGGGCCGGTCCCTCTCTGTTCTAACTAGCCGTTCTGCGGCAGGCCACAGTTAGTTCATCGACCCTGCAGCTGCAAGTGGTTGGGACTGGTCCTGCCTTGGGCAGGGGGCTGGACTTGATGACCTCCTGAGGTCTCTTCCAGCTCTGTGATTCTACGAAGGTAGTCTCCCAGCCCTGGTACATGGTCAGGCTGGCTCGAGTCTGTGCACCTGGGCTGGAAGGCTCGCTCAAAGCTGCAGGGCACACGAACCCCTGGGGCCTTGTCTGACTCACCAAACTGGCTCGCTGTGCTGCCCTACGCTACGTGCCCGGGTGTCCTTTGCGTGTGGCTGTGCAGTCAGCATGGTGGCATTTTGAGAGGGCAGTCCCCATCGAGTGCTACGGGGACTCATCCTTACCGGTGTGAGAGCCGGAGAGCGAGCTGAGGAGCCGGGAGTGCTGGTTGGGTCCGTCGTGAACTTCTATGACATCATTCAGCGCTGTCTGGAAGAAGGCAAACTGTCCGAAAACCACTGTGAATGGACAGAGGCAAGAATGGAACCAGTAAGGGCAGGGAACATATTGCAACAGCCAAAGCCAATCCCCGGTACTTCAGGTAACTCCAGACTGTCCTGGAAACTCAGAGAAAAGCACCTGAAGGTCAGCCCTGGAAATGAGAAGCTCCTTATCTACCCATAAAGCTGGTAAAATATGGGCAGCAGCATGCTTCCACAGAGCTGGCCCACCGATGATTCACGGACCAAAGGAATCTTATTATGGCAACTCTAATCTGCCCTCCTACATACCACAGGCTGTATAATTTCATTCAGGGATAATGATTGATTATTCTGATACACCCAGACGTGGAGCCCTGCAAATCCGCGGAATTCTGCTTTCTATCCGTAGGTATCTGCAGCTACAGATGTGGATACAAAATTTCTCTCTGCGCTGGTCTCCACCTAAACCACTCCATCATGGAGCAGGTGTCCATGGTGCGAGGTGCTGTACAAACACAGAACATAAAGCTGTTCCCTGCCCCGGAACGTTTAGGGCAAGATTTATTTCCAAAAATGGTGCCCTTAATTAAGAACGTAACATAAAAACGGCCAGGCTGAGTAAGACCAAAGGTCCATCTAGCTCAGTATCCTGTCTGCCGACAGTGCCAATGCCACATACCCCAGAGGGAGTGAACGGAACAGGGAATTATCGAGCGTTCACTTCCCTATCACGCATTCCCAGCTTCTGACAAACAGAGGCTCGGGACGTCTCCCCCGGCCAGTTCCAGCACCAAGTTCATCTGCTCTGGAAGGATGGCTTCTAATGGTGAAAAGACACTTGAATTTCCAGCCAGTCCTAGACACCTCCACTGAGAATGCCAATGAAGAAGCTACTCTGGGTTCCCCAGTTTATTACTTATTTTATAAATGCATCCAGATGACCTCCAATCTCATACATGAGAAACCGATAATGTGAAGATCAGGTCGTTTTTAAGTTGGTGTGGGCAGGTGTGGATTATTTGTGTATATTGTATAAAATTCAACAAGAACCCAAGGCTCTCTTCTTTTTCCCTGTGCTGTGTAACTGTAAGTCGTAAATTCCCCGTTATAGATTCACAGGCTGCGAGGTCTCTCACTGTGAAATTCATCAACAAGCAAGCGGCAACATGGGTGACTTGCAAATTCAGTTTTACAGCCTGGCTTCCATGCTAGGACACTGCGAGGGGGGCTGGGCCAGCCCCCTGGCACCTAACTAGCTGGAGAATCAGGAACACTACAGAAACAGCATTCATCCAGTATTGGCTACTAGCGGTTTCACACTCCCTTTAAATAAAAGCCGTTGAAACATGGAGAGCGGAGGAAAGAAACTAACTTAGGCCGGGTCTACACTACACTATGTAAAATATAGAGCTGGAGTCGGCTTCCCTAAACTGAGCGAGACGCCATCTTTAAAAAGGGAGGCCAATGGGAGTAAATATTCCTGTTAGCTTCTCTTCCTCCTCATGACAGAATGTACGGTGCTGCGGTCTCCAGAGCTGCCAGTGCAGCAAGTTTCTTGAGCCCTATGCTCACTTTGAAAACGAGAAAGTATGTTATACAACAGTAGGACCCATCCGTTCAGCTCTCACGCCACAGCAGCGGCTGTAACAACACTATCAGTGCCTAGATTTAATCTAGCTCTGATGCACCGAAAGGCCCTGATTCAGTGAAGTATTTCAGCGTGGGGATGTCAGCCAAGATTGTTTGCGGAATCAGGGCCTGCTGCTGTCACTGTCGCAGAATGATCCCCATCCACCCCCACCTCCCATCCCTGCGGCAGAGCACTGCTCTAGCCTGGGGGTGTGTCTAGACTACAGGGTTTTGTAGACAAAAGTGGACTTTTGTCAACAAAACTATGCCTGCGTCTACACTGCCACTGAGTTCTGTTGACAGAACGTCGACAGAACGCGGCAGTTTTGTCGACGGCGGTAAACCTCATTCTATGAGGAATAAACGCCTTTTGTCGACAGAGTTCCGTCGACAGAAGGCGTTATTGCATCTACACTGTCATGTCAACAAAGCGGCTTGCTTTGTCGACAGAACTGGATGCAGTCTAGACGCTCTCTGTCGACAGAAACTTTGCCGACAGTATCTGTCGACAAAAACTTCTGTCGACAAAAGCCTGTAGTCTAGACATACCCTGGAAGTGCACTCTCTTCAGAGTCCAGTATTCCATGCAGTGGCTTTAGCAAAAGGAAAGTCACGGCCGGCGTGCAGGAGAAATAACCTCTCACAAGGAGAGTGTATGAGGGAGACAGCCTTGCTCATAAGATGTTATGAATATGGTACAAGGGACTGGGCCTCCTCATTGTGCTTATTAGAATGGCAGGGAGCATTACTGTCCTCGCAGGGGTAATATTTCTATCTAATGCCTCAGAGAGTATTTCACCTGGCAGTGGCTGGATTGCACAGATCAGTTCTAGCAGCTGTATGGCGTTCATAGTTGCCTTCTAAATAGCCATTCGACGCACACTTATTTCCTGAAAGACTTTTAAAGGGCCACCGGATGGATTTTTACTCAGATGTGACACACACACACACACACACACACACACGCACGCATGCACACATGTGTCACGAAACATGGGTAGTGTGAATGGTTGGCACGAGTGAATTAGCAGTAAGTGAGCTGAAGAGAGGCCATACTATGGTTCAAGCCAATGCCCCGGAGGATTATGGACTTGTTTACAACTTCGAGAGAAAAAACTATGTGAAAGAAAGACTGTGTGCACTGTGGAGATAAAAACACACACACACGAGCACACACACACACTCACATATCTCCCAACCCCAAAATTGAGCATCTGCTCTCCCATAGGTTTTCTGAAGGGGCCCATTGCTACCATTGCTCCACTGGAAAACCTAGTCCCGTAAAGCCAATTTTAACTTTTTTTTTCTTTCAAATCAGTGACTCTGAGATTGGGTTGAGAAACTGTAAAAAAAAACAACCCTAAAAAATGTTGACAATGGTTGCACCATTTTTATGTCATAATTTAAATCGAAAGCCTCCGCAGACATGCCATTTAATTACAGTCCACAGTGCCCATTCTGCCATATTTCCCAGTCCTCCTCCCTGGGAATAATACACTCGCTCCGAGCCACTGGAAAGAGATCATGGGGAACATTTTCAGCTGCTACGAACTGACTTATCTCCAGTGGCTTCACCACAGCAATGCTGATTTATACCAGCTGAGAGTCTAGCTCGGCATGACATGTACCGTAGTCCTTTGGCACGACGACAAAGTACAGGCAGATTTGTCCGCTGGTGTAATTCCGAGGATAATTTGGAGACAGAACTACTCCATCTGATCCAGTGTACTGCCCACCGCACGGCGCTGAAATACAAAGCCGGGGAGATATCAGTGGAAGAAGGGACTGGCGCAGCTGTCGTTCAAGTCCTAGCTTCACGCATTACCCGTTTTCTCCGCTGCTTTAGAATACACCTGGCATGTGCTTATAATTCTGTGCAGGGCTCGCTGCCCAAGTCTGCGACCAATTTTGCACTTTGGGTGGGGGAGCGCTGACTGCAAGTTCTCATTAAGAACAATACAGCTTAGCCTAACTCAAGTTCATGCTTGCTTCACGTTTAATTACCACCACCATCCCAGGTACTGGGCGGGGGGATGTCACGTCCGGTAGGTAGCCTAAAGCCTGATCTCCAGCGTTATCCATTTGATTCCGAAGCAGGGGAGTTGGAGGGATGGGTTCTTAATGAATTCATTATTTTTCCTGTGCAACAGGAGACTAGTTCAGGGACTCACGCGGAAATCCCTGTCAGAACATTTTCAAACCACTGAGTTCTCCTTTCCACACCCACGTTCCAGCCTCGTAGTTGTCGGGCTCCCTTTAGCCCAGGGGTGGGCAATAATTTTAGAAGGGGGGGG
>JANRFK010002918.1:13168499-13183355 GCA_030068395.1 Apalone spinifera | reverse complement strand
ACTGTTGACTCATACCCAGCTTCTCATCCACTGTAATCTCCAGGTCCTTTTCTGACGAACTGCTGCTTAGCCAGTTGGTTCCCAGCCTGTAACAATGCTTGGGATTCTTCCTTACCAAGTACAGGACTGTGCACTTGTCCTTGTAGAACCTCATCATATTTCTTTTGGCCCAATCCTCCAATTTGTCTAGGTCACTCTGGACTCTATCCCTGCCCTCCAAAAACACAAAAACAAAAAAAAGCAAAAAATCCCCAAACCCCAAACAATTTCCAGTGGAGTACACTTCTTGGGCTATTGAATGTTGTGCCTACAGCATTGAGCAGTATTAGGAAAAGCTGTAAGTAGCCATTACCTTGTGGGAAACCTGGCACCCCCATTATTCGGTTGTTGTGGGATACCTCACAAGGAACGACAAGGCTGTGGGGACAAACACCCACAATTCCATCTAATGTATTTCTCACGATCAACTGTGCTCTTAGAAGCTTGTTGTGGTGAATCTGGACACGGTACATTGCTCTGCCCACCTACAATATTCACCCATCAGCTGCACTCAATGGAGTGGTCTTTTCAGGCCTGCCCAGTGAACGCAGAGCGGTGTGAGGTCATTCATCACCAGCCTTGTACAACCCTGAAGGAAACGGCATCTCTGTGGTCCCTACCTGAAAACTGAATAGCGAACCCCTGTTTGCTTGTGAAGAAGTCGGTGTTGAATTGAAGGACGACGGAGTTAAAGGTGCTATGGACATCGCTGGGCAAGCTGGAGCCGCTGATCTCCTTTAAGATGATCCCATTCTCCACTGGCCCGTCCCATATCCTCAGCACATCATGGAACTCCTCCGTGTGGAAAACCATGAAATGGAGCCTGTGTAAAGAAGAATGGAACAAACGCTCATCAAAATCCTTGTAAAACTAAATACGAGAGTAGGCACCTAGCGGGGTAGACCCGAATGAGCAACTGCTAGAATGTCCCTCCCCCGTGCCAACGTTACCTCACACGCAAGCTATGCAGAGGGCTCCATGTGGTATAGCAAAACGGTGTCTGCTGCATCGCTTCCGTGAGAGGTAACATTGGCAGGGGTGCCATTTGGCTCAACCAAACAGGGGCCTCCATTTTGTGTGTCCTCGCACGCACCATGCTATATGAAGGACACCATTTTGAGAACAAAATGGCACCTTCCATGCGGCAAAACTGCTGGTACATCATTGCAGGGTGACCCAGCCCAGCTAGAACACAGACTGCGTCCTCTGTGGGTGCAGCTAAAAATGATCTTGATGTCCGTCTGAGTGGAGAGAGGGGAGATCCCAGTTCTGAGCCAGGCTCTACCACGAGCCTGTTGATTGACGGAGGGCAAGTCTCTTCCCCTCTCTGTTTGAGAGCTTCTCCATCTGTAAAGAGAGATAACGATGCTGACCTTCTTCGTGAAGCACTTCGAGAGCTACAGATGAAAAGCGGAAGAGGGTGCCCAGCGCTTTCTGAAAATCAGGCCTCTTTACGGTATGTCTAGCTGGGCATCCAAGAATCACTCACCAATACTAAAACTCTCCCACAGAGAGAGCACAGGCCCAATTCAAAGCCTGCTGATGTCATTGGGAATGTCTCCACTAGGGACTTAGTTTACTGCCAGTGATTATACGTGGAAAGTGCTCAGTTATGATGGTGCCGTGTGGGAGGATAAAACCTTAGGACAGCCTAAAACCAAACTGGCCCAGAAAAGTGAAAGGAAGTTGTACAGGAGCAGCACAGGGGCCTCCACATCCTGGTCTACACTAGGGCTTCATTTTTAAATAACTCCCCTTAGCTCGAATGTATAATGGGAGTGTCCACACTACCAAGCCGGTTATTTCGAAATCTGGACTCCTCCTTTCCTTTCTCTTCCGAAAAAAAGCTTCTTCTGAAAGAAGCCTGTAGTCTAGACGTAGCCTCAATCTCATTTTCCTCACTTCCTGCTTTCATTCCTTCTCATCTCTCGTTGGGCTAGTTCTCTCTCTGAATCCATCGCCACATTCAAGGGAAACCATCACACTCTAGGAAATGCCTCCACATGCGGCCAGAACAGAGCTGTGCAATGGAGATGGGCTAGGATCTGGGGGAGGAAGTGACCTTTTTTTCTATGTATGGTTTCTAGATCAAATGCAAACACATAAAAACCCAATGCATCTAAATATATGCACAAGACGGAAGCAGCATATAAATAACACAATTCAATGTCCCTATTTGTAAAACCTGGAGAGAAGAACAAAGGACAAAAAACCTTGAATCCGCAGAGACCACAGAGGGCACCGATTATTACCGTGATTAAACAGAAAATGAGTGAGAATATAGCCTGTGAGTATCAGGGACTAATCTATACTGAGCTGCAAATGTATGCAATAGTTTCATGCATGACTAGACACTCTCATAATTTTTCCAAACGTTTTTATTAGACAGACATTTTTTCCCATGAATGCTGTAGTAGAGCACTCTCTAAGCTAGTCTGTGTGTGAGGGAGGAACTACAAATGTCCATTGTCTCAAAATAAATTTTGCCCACAAAAATCAGTACTGAAATCCATTTCTTAATGTTAATTGGTAATACCAGCCCCTCCACTACCCATAATATCCACCAGTTTGGTGCAGGAAAGATAGCAACACTTAGAGGTTTTGAGAGTTTTTCAATCCATTGATTTTCAAGGACCTCATTTCCTTTGTTTGTTTTGTTTTATTCGCTTCTCCTGCCGCTTTAAAATTTTAATTCCCTATGCATGATAACGGTTACTATAGTAATACATTAGATATGTTAGTCAGTGATTTGATATTATTAATTGACTACTCCGGAGGGTTCTGCGTTTTAGGCTTTTATTTAATATGCTTGTTATGTTTGTTTTGGGGTAATAATTTTGTACAGGAAAAACAATGAAATATTGATTAAAACACAGAGGAATTCAACTCCAGGGCTCTCCTGCTTATTTATTAGACAGCATGTTTAGCTCACCGTCTGTGAATGTAAACAAATGCCAACTTCCCTTTAGAAGCGCTCAGCCTATGATTCTGCTCCTCATAATGTGCTCTGAGAGGTGATCTCTGTTTTCTCCTTTTTTAACTTCCCTCCTGCCTAAACCAACTTTGAAGACTACAAGATGCCCCTTTGCATGCCAGGGAATCCCAGGGTTAGAGTAACATCCTCCCTCACTTTGACTTTGTAGCAGGCCAAGCAGATAACTAAGATTCGAGCGAGGAGGAATAGCCTTAGGGTTAAGGGCATCTGCTGGAAGAACCTGGTTTGTGTTCCTAGCTCTGCTCTGTGACCAGAGCCAAATCCCGTAGGTTCTGGTGTGAAGTAAATGGGAGTCTCTCCACTGACTTTTGTGAGCTTCGAATCAGGCCCATAACATCTGTGACTCAGTTTCCCCGTCAATAAAATGGAGACAAGAATAACTACCTCACAAAGGGGTTATGATGTTACTTCAAGACAGAGTTCTGAGATGCCCAGAGCGAAGGTGCTGTAGCAGGCGAGATGTATTTCTCTCTTGGGGGCTCCTGGATGGAAGAATTCTTTGACACCATCTGATATAAAACTCTAGCTATTACAAAGCTAAATGCAATCAGCTGACAGAAGATGTTCGAAGAGAAGTGGCGGCTGAGTAAGCAATGACGACCAGCTCTTCAAAACACATGGAAAGGTGGGTGCTAAGTAGTACTGGAAGTCAGGCTGAGAGCAGAAGAACCTCAAATTACTTCAGGCTGAGAGCAGACGCACCTCAAATTACCTCAGGTTGTGAGCAGACGCACCTCAAATTACCTCAGGTTGTAAGGAGACGCACCTCAAATTACCTCAGGTTATAAGGAGACGCACCTCAAATTATCAGGCATTATTGCAAACTTGAGCTTTATGCTCTAGATCATGGGTGGGCAATCAGCAACCCGCGGGCCACATGGAGCCCATCAGGGTTCTAGGTGTGGTCCACAAGACATTTTGTTTCCTCTTGCCCATGCTCTGGGTTGCCAGATTCTGCTGGTTTCCACTTGTGTTGTTTTTTTCCTACCGGTGTTACTAAAGTGACATGCACATAAAGCCAGGGCATGAGAAGTGAGGCGGGGGCTGATTGCACACAACTGTGATGTGAGAGCCGGGCGCTCCTTCTGCAGCCAGTCCCAGAGCTGCGATGGGTGAGTTGGCACCACCCGCATGTTCTAGGCATGCAAGCGCCATGAGCAACACTACTCTATCCCCGGGAGACCATCTGGTTACAATCTTCTGGCTCGGAGAGATGAAGGAGGGCTACTCACGTGACCTGCTCCCCCGCCTAGACCCCATCGCCGCTGTAGGTGCATCAGTATTCCCAACTGCAGAATGGGATTCATAATAAGTTAGCCCCTGGTGAGCTAGGTAAATCCACTTTATTAAGGGCCTTTAAATCCTCAGAAAAAACACCAAAGAACACAGAATGATTATTCCAGCTGCATCCTTCATTCTCTCAACCACTTGTTGCTAAAGAATATAAACAAGCCAGAAAGCCAATAAAAAAAAACTATGGAGCTTGTGGGCAGACAGGCATTTGCCTCACTAAGCAACAACTTCAGGGCAATGTTCCCTCTCGTTTTTTTCCATCCACATGCAGAATAAATTTTGTTATGTGCACCAAGGCTTGTGAAGATGTGAACCACCAATAAAAACACACTCTGCCGGTGCTCTGCTAATCAGCAGGCCAGCATTTGAATCTCTGCTAGGTGGCCTCCCAAGTGCTCAGCTTACAGGGAAACGCTGCTCCCGAGGCAGCCTCTTCTACCTCGCGCCTCTCCCAAGTGCTCCCTGAACCCTTCATAAAAGGGTTCGAAGAATATGCCATGTATGCAGAAGAACTGTGAGACAGAAGGCAGCCGTGATTAGAGATTCAGGTCCAAGTGGCTTTCCACACCAGAGTGACATAAGTCCTCTAAATAACAAGTGAAACATGCTGTACTCTATTACCCAAATGTCTGAAAGCATTAAGGGATTTTAAGAGGGTGCAGAATGGTGGAAAATTGCCCTAGGTGCTCACTCAACGAGAAGGAGAGAAAAACCTCATCTGGAGCCGCTGCCACAGGGACGTGCTTTTAAATAGAAATGGCAGGAACCCAGCATACACGACGGGAAAAAGTAATGATGTGACAAGGTGGATCTAACATTGAAACTAACCCCTTCCTCTCACTGCAAGGGGAAATCCCAGAGAGAAATCCAGTCCTGCACAAGGAAAGATCTGCCTGCAGGACAAGAATATAAAATCATAGAATCCTAGAACTGGAAGGGACCTCGAGAGGTCATCGAGTCCAGTCCCCTGCCCTCATGGCAGGACCAAGCACCATCTAGATCTGTGGTTCTCAACGGGTGGTCAATGGCGACTTTTTCAGTGGTCCACCAGAACATTGTCCAAAGTCACACGGCATGGGCAGGCACCAAAAATCTGTTAGAGGAAATAAATTTCAAACCAAAATGTTCGTTGTCTGCTCTTTTTTATTATGTCTTAAAAAGGAGGAGGCCCATGAAAATTTTTTGATTGGCCTGGTGGTCCGTGAACTGAAATGAGTTGAGAATCACTGGTCTAGATCATCCCTGACAGGTGTCTGTCTAACCTGCTCTTAAATATCTCCAGTGATGGAGATTCCACAATTCCCTAGGCAACTTATTCCAGTGTTTAAACACCCTGACCATTAGGAAGTTTTTTCCTAATGCCGAACCTAAACCTCCCTTGCTGCAGTTTAAGCCCACTGCTTCTTACCCTATCCTCAGAGGCTAAGGAGAACAATTTTCTCCCTCTTCCTTGTAACACCCTTTTAGATACTTGAAAACTGCTATCATGTCCACTCTCAGTCTTCTCTTTTCTAAACTCAACAAGCCCAATTCCTTCAGTCTTCGCTCATAGCTCATGTTTTCTAGACCTTTCCTCATTTTTGTTGATCTTCTCTGGACTTTCTTCAATTTCTCCACATCTTTCCTGAAATGTGGTGCCCAGAACTGGACACAAAACTCCAGCTCAGGCCTAATCAGCGCAGAGTAGAGCGGAAGAATGACTTCTCGTGTCTTGCTCACAACACTCCTGTTCATGCCTCTCAGAATCATGTTTGCTTTTTTTGCAACAGTGTCACACTGTTGACTCATGTTTAATGTGGGCTCCACTCTGACCCCTAAATCCCTTTCAACAGGACTCCTTCCTAGACAATCAAATCCCATTCTGGATGTGTGAAACTGATCTACGAACAGAGGGGTTCAGCTCCTGGCTTTGCCAGGGACTCCTTACGTGAATTTGACACGTCCCCTAATCTCTCTGTGCTTTTGACTCTCACCTATAGGATGGGGTTATGAATACAGCCTATTTTCCTCTGAAGTGTAATTAGCTCAGCAATGGGCAACTTAGGCGCATGAGTGGCCCTCTTCCTTCTTCGCGGGCTGCAAGTTCGTTGTAACCAAGACCGTTTCCTGGGATGGGACAGTTTTGCTTATTGTGCGTGCGTACCTAGAATTTGCAGGTTGTGCCAAGTGAACTGTTGCAGCACTTTGATTGGCTGCAGAGGGAGCACGCAGCTCTCACAGTCACTGTTGTGCACAGTCAGCCTGCCCCTCCTGTGTCCTTGCTGTCAGTGCATGTCGCTTTAGTAACACCGATGACGGAAACCTGCAGAATCAGGAAAACGTTCACGTGGGTAACAGTAAACAAAATGTCTTGTGGCCCACACACAGAACCCCGATGGGCTGCATGTGGCTCTCAGGCTGAACATGGCTGCCACTGAGTTAGACGATAGGGTCTTTGAGGCAGAGACTGCCTCTTAGTAGGTGTATATGCAGCACTGAGTACAACAATGTCCCTGATCATGCTTCCTGCCTTTAGGCGCTACTGGAATACCAATAATAACACTGCACCAACCCCCTCACTGATGGCGGCTGTCCGGGTTTTCCACCCGTTCAAGTCCAATTCTGCTTAGTTTACACAACATAAAATCATGTCCTGAGCTGGTTAAGCCGCAGAATGATTGCAATACTAATGATTTTATAGCTCATCAGCCAAAGGCTCAAGCCTCCATTTAAGGCTGGGACTTTCAGAGTCAGTCGTTGGGGGTTCTTAGTCCCCAAAAGCACCACGCCAACAACCTAAGAACGGCCAAAACTCCATGCCACCAGAAGTCTTGAATGAAACTACTCCAAAGACCCAGATAGTTCTGCTCGTATTTTCAGAGGAGACTTTGAAAAATGGACCTGTGGTTATAGTGTCATCCACCAGCCCTGGCTTAGCAATAACAATAAACTCTCATACAACAGAGAGATTGCTGGTAAACAATAAAACACCACTGAATCAGCATATTCCCAGGCTGTTCTTGGGCATACAAGCAGATGTCAGGGGCAAGTTTCATTTGTTTTCCAATCCCCCTCCCCCTGCCTCTTTCCTGGAACGAAAGACAGTTTATCTGCAGTTTTCCTGTGGGGGGAGATGGTTAATCCCCTTTTGAAGCACGCCCCTTTTCCATTTGTTCCAATAATGGACATTCCATTATCTCGCTTCCTCTTTTCTTCTGTTCCCTCTCTCTCCCCACTTGCCGAGAGATACAGCTTTATTCAAGAAGCTTTATGATTAATTTTAATGCAAGTTATAAAGGAGAGCTTTACACAATTGTATCATGTGTGAAGAGGATTATTATTCCGATGGATTACCATAAAAATGAAGCTGATGGAAACTCGCTCTCCCAACAAACCAAAATTCATCTGTTCTGTTCGAGCAGTGGAAAAAAAATCCAGATGTTTGAAGGACCAGAACAAGGGGCTTAACCTTGGAAGAAAGAGAGGGTCACAATTTGTATTATCACCTGTCACAGGTTCATTCCAATTCTGAGTCCTTCCAAACTATAGGTCTGATCCTACAAACATAAGCGTGTAGCATGACTCATTCATGGATTCCTACGGAAGTGGATAAGGGTTACGCGTAGGAGTAAATCTGCTTTCAAACTCTAGCGGTGGCAGGATCAGCCATCATTGCTACTCTTTTTCACGCCGTGCCTACTTCGGCCTGCAACCTCATCTGTGGAAATGAATCATATTCATATCCTCTCTTAGGCCCCGTTACACTGCCTTAGAATACATGAGAATCAGACCTCCAAGTTTCAAGGGGGCACTATATGGACTTACAGGTCTGGCGCAACAAAGATAAAGGGGCTCTGGATAGGATCAGGAATCTTGTCTCCATGGATCAGGTTGCAAGATTGGGACCTTATATTTTTAATTGTGTCTGTTACATGTAGAGCCATATTCATCTAGGGCACTGTAAATATGCCAGTGGATGCTACAAAACATGCAGCCTTTATTCTATGAATAAATACAGAATCCCAGTCTTTCTGATTCTCAACCCAGGGCTGTCTAGGGATGTTAAAAAGGTTTTATTCAAGTAAATGTGCAACCACTGCAAATTTCAGCAGTTATACGGTGACAGGGGTGGGGGGGAGGGGGAGGCACAGTGGCTCCCTCCACTCACATGGGGGACGAGGCTTTTAAGTTGGCTCCTTGCAAACACTGGCTCCTGCCTGTCCCCACCCCTCACGCTGCTGCCTCTGATACCAGTGAGCTGGTGCATGTTGGGAGGGGCCTTTTAAGCCAGCTCCCTGTGTGTACCAGCTCCTGCCTGCCCCCCTCTCCTGAGGCGCTGCAGCCTCTGATGCAGAGGCAGCAGTGCGGGGGAAGAGACTGCATGCACAATGACCGATGAGCCCAGGCACTTTCGCATCCCTAGTATCATCCATGAGTACTAAATTCACATTTATTTCTCCCTAGTTTGATTACCTAGTTGGTACCCTGCAATCCATCAAAAAACACGGTTCCCACTGCTGCAATTTAATGCCTGCTTCTACCACTTCCAATTTAGAACAGGGACCACGGGTCAGATCATTAAATCAGCAAGAGGTGATGCAAAAGAGCACTATGAATAGCGACAGGGCACGTACATGTTAATTGGAATAGATCTGTAGCAACAAGGATGCGAGCAAGACATCAGTGGAGAAAAGCTTGATCTAAAGACATCCTTAATCTGTCCTATGTCCCAAGAGTGGGGCTTGAGCCTTTAACCTCTGGAGGTAGGTTCCTTACCTACTGTGACACTAGAGAAGCTACAGAACAGTGATGTTACAATAAAAGGGTGCCATGTGTTGTGATTTTATCCTTCCAGCTTCTCCCTTCATAGCTCATATCTGTGATTCCTTCTTTATCTAGCGCCGTGTGATTCCACCAACTTTGGATGACCTATTCCTATCTATTTATGTTGGTGATGTGAGCGGGAGATGGCTCAAGCCCCTAATTGCCTAGGATAGAATCTTTCCGAGGTTTGGATCTCAAATACAAGCCCATTTGGTGGGATAACGCAATTGAAAGCGTGTTGGGCCAAACTAGGGAATATCCATACAGTACTCTTGTGGAGAGCCTGCTTTCAGTGCTGAAATGCATCCCGAGAGAACACAAAATCAAAGCCCCTTGCGCAACTCACAGATACAGGATTGAGGGCGAACAGATGAAAGTTTAGTAAAGCAGTCATATCAGGCAAGAGCGGCAGCGCAAATTACCTGACCTTCTCCACACTGCGGCATGACAGATGTTTCTGACAATAACGTATGTTTCAAAGACAGGCCGTATAGAGGGTATAAATTAACCAAAGCTGGGGTGGAAGGACAAATGGTGCCACTTTTAACCATTCCAGCAGGGAGAAGAGAAAGCGTCCGTAGCTCATTTGTGACCCGCAAAGCGAAACAACTTTCCTTCTAACCTCTTTAAGTAAGTGTTAGCTTGCTTCTAGCCTCTCAGAAGCTGCAAATGGGAAGTAAATCTATAGCAACCACCATGTATTCCCAGAGTATCACCTAAGGCTGCATAAGAGCACACGGTAACCCAACCTCCCTACAGCAGAACTACGGGTCACGTTTTCAATGCAGACTAGGGGACCTGGATGTCTAATGGGAATTGGCTGTTCAAATGCATTGGCCAGTTTTGACTTTAGCTTACTTGTAAAAAGAGATGATAACAGAGAAGCGAGATAATATAAAGGATAAGAGAGCAAACAGGTCTGAGAGTAAATAATAGAGGAAATAGATAATAATTATAATATAGATAACAGATGATAACAGACCAAAGAGAGCTGATAACAGAGCAAAAAAACCCCTGATTTTCCACATAAGTATTCCTGCTGAAACAAAAGACTGAAAAGATGTGGTTTGGGGTTGAAGGATACAGCATGTACTTAAACTTCCTTGTTTCCTTTCTGGGTATCTTGCCCCCCAATCTTTGGTGGTTGTTTTTCTGCAAAGACAGCTAAGATACTTTTCAAAACCTAAAACCAAATGCTTTGATGTTTTTGTTCTTAGATTCACAGATTCCAAGAAAGCATCATTATGACCATCTAAGGCTAAGTTTCCCTGGCACTTCTCTGCACTGCAACCCCGTTACAGCACTGGAAAGTGCCAGTGTAAACCGGGCCACTTTCCTTGCAGCAGTAGCTTTGGAGGAGGGATAGCTCAGTGGTTTGAGCATTGTTCTGCTAAACCCAGAATTGTGAGTTTAATCCTTGAGGGGGCCATTTAGGAATCTGGGGCAAATCTGTCAGGAATGGTACTCAGTCCTGCCATGACAGCAGGGGACTGGACTTAATGACCTCTCGAGGTCCCTTCCAGTTCTATGAGATAGGTATATTTCCATATATTATATTATCATTAGCGTGCTGGGATACCCATCTCCCAGTGTTCCTGCTGTGGCCACACTGCTGCATTAAAGCGCACCTGCAGCTATGCCTTAAACTTTTAAGTGTTGGCAAAACCCAAGTCTGACTTTCTGTAGACAGGCCATAGAACATTCCCAAAATAATTATTACAGCAGACCTTTTAGAGAAAAAAAAACAGCTTTAAAAGGGTCAGTGATTGAGAAGTCAGTGTGACCACTGGGAAATTATTCCACTGGTTACATATTGCTTCTTGTTCTATCCTCAGAGATCAAGATGAAATATTTGTTCCCATGTAGATACTTACTGGTATCTTTTTGTTAAGCTAAATAGATGGAGCTTTTTGAGTCCTCCCATCTTAATTTTTTTTATTGACCCAGACTATACACCAAATTTGGCACAAATTCATAAATAATTTCTGTCAAACCATAATTGCATTTTTAGCACCTAACCCATTCCTCCAAACAAGTTTTGCTTAGCTCTGCTGGCAAAAGAATACAGTAAATCAAAACCTCCCCATGGAAGAGCTATGAGTAAAAACAAGCAGTACAGCAGCCCGTATATTTGACCCCCCCAGCTCACCCTATTGTGCAACCAGCTTCTGCCTCGATTGTCCAAATGCAGTTGAGGTTGTGATCATAAGGTGTGGGGTATCCTGGTGACAATATCCGTCCTGATGACTCTCCTCTAATAGTACCCCCACACTCCGCTGGGGAAAAAAAACACATGACTGGTTAGGAAAAATGCATGATGTTTTGTGGTTGTAAGTTTAATGTTTAACGTAGATAAATGTAAAGTACTGCACTTTGGGAAAAATAACCCCAATTATACATATAATATGATGGGGGCTAATTTAGCTACAACTAATCGGGAAAGAGATCTTGGAGTCATCGTGGATTGTTCTCTGAAGACATCCACGCAGTGTGCAATGGCAGTCAAAAAAGCAAACAGGATGTTAGGAATCATTAAAAAAGGGACAGAAAATAAGATGGAGAATATCTTCTTGCCCTTATATAAATCCATGGTACGCCCACATCTGGAATACTGCATATAGATGTGGTCTCTTCATCTCAAAAAAGATATACTGGCATTAGAAAAGGTTCAAAGAAGGGCAACTAAAACGATTAGGGATTTTGGAACGGGTCCCCTATGAGGAGAGATTAAAGAGACTGGGACTTTTCAGCTTGGAAAAGAGGAGTCTAAGGGGGGATATGATAGAGGTCTATAAAATCATGAGTGGTATGGAGAAAATGAATAAGGAAAAGTTATTTACTTGTTCCCATAATATAAGAACTAGGGGCCACCAAATGAAATTAATGGGCAGCAGGTTTAAAACAAATAAAAGGAAGTTCTTCTTCACACTGCACATAGTCAATCTGTGGACCTCCTTGCCTGAGGAGGCTGTGAAGGCTAGGACTATAACAGGGTTTAAAAGAGAACTAGATACATTCATGGAGGTTAAGTCCATAAATGGCTATTAGCCAGTATGGGTAAGGAATGGTGTCCCCAGCCTCTATTTGTCAGAAGGGGGAGGTGGATAGCAGAAGAGAGATCGCTTGATCATTACCTGTTCGATTCACTCCCTCTGGGGCACCTGGCATTGGCCACTGTAGGCAGACAGGGTACTGGGCTGGATGGACCTTTGGTCTGACCCAGCCTGGCCGTTCTTGTGTTCTAAGTGTTCAAAAACCCTTAAGACTGCTCACGTACAAACAAAATGCACCTCCTGCCTGGGCTAAACTTTTATCTATAATGTAACTAATCACAGAGGCAAATCTCAGCCCATAATTACTACAGGCCTTGGCGGTTTCCAGGAAGAGATTCTCAACTTTGTGTTCCTAAATCTAATGAGTCTCATCTCTTCTGCCTTGCATGTGAGTCGGCAGAATAGCTCTGCATCTATCTGCAGGATGGGCTCTTACAACCTGACGTGATCTCACAGTGGAGCAGAAATTCTTTCATCCCCCTTTGGTTTCACAGTGCACCTGTTTAGTGCCGATTAGCATCCGGCTTTCTTTCATTCACACTTTGTGGGGTAATTTGAGAGTGCATAATACCAAATGTGCATACACAGAAGTCTTTAATCATGATCATGAGTAGTCCGTGAAGGTAGGACTGGGAGACCGCATCCCCACCCCTTCTGCGGAGGCCCCGCCCGCACAGGAGCCAAGCTGCCTACATGCCTCCCCCCCCACCACAGTGAGGGGAGGAGGGCGGGCATGCGCCCCGTCTCCCCGGCCTGAGGCACGGGGAGGGCAGCTGCTGGGGGCAGCAACACTCCATCCCTGAATTCCTACAGTGGGTGTTCTGGGGGCGGACCCAGAACGGCAGTTTGGGAAGGCAGTGCCTTCCCCTGCCTAGCATACCAGCTGCCCATGATCAAGATTCACAAGCACAATAAAGCCACATTATCCCCATGCCTGGGCCTGCCACGAGGGCAGGGGACTGGACTCGACCTCTCGAGGTCCCTTCCAGTTCTAGTGTTCTATGATTCTATGCCTGCTTAACGATCTTATAAAGAACACAGTGCCCCCCCTTTAATGTGTTCTGTTAAAATTATGTGAATTTTCACACTCTTTCTCTCTCATACACACACACACCTTGCCGCTGAGATGACGAGATCAGTGGATTATAAAATGCAGGACCTATTAATTTTAACAGACAGAGGCAAAGTTCCGCATAGTCACTGCATGAATTAAACCCAGGTTAGTTTTTACTGATAGGATGTCCATGCCACCCAGGTCCAAGTAATTTCCCGAGCCTGAAAATAAACCACCAATTTCTGAGACCTTATATGGAACAGTTCTCCAAGAGGTGTATCATGCACTAGAAATACAGCCTAATTATGCAGCGATCCGTTAGCAAGGTATTTTGTGCTGAACTGATCACCACGGAGTCATAGTAGTTAGAGGTGGAAAAATGTATTGGATCTTTTAGTCAATACAACATGCTTCTTATATTTTCCCTAATGCTTTGTCCAGCCACGTTTTACATGTCTACAGCAATTTGAATTGCTATAATTTCTACTGAGTTATCCTGCAGTTACTGTGTAATAACCTTCAGAGTAAATATGCAGTCAATTGTGGCACAACTGTGCATCATCTTTATAGGGAGATGGGGACATAAATCTCCCTCAAGAAAGAAGTCTCTTGTTTTTTATCATGTTTCTTGTTTGTCATAATTGTCCCCATGCACAAATCTGTTTGGGAGTCTTCAGTGGGTTTTGTATTATTCCCAAGGAGGGAGAAGGAGAGAGAGCATGCGTGCACACACCAACTTTTGTTGCACACAATCTGATCTATACGGCATATGGAATTTAAAATCCAAAATACTTCATTAATGAAGATGTTGATGATGAAAAGGAACCAACTTTCTTTCTTTGGAATCAAAAGGGCTCCTTGAATTCAGCAGATCAGAGGAGTTTTCTTCCCACAATGGACTTCCTTGGCTTAATATTCAATTTCATCAGGAGAGGAGTCTCTTAGCTTTGGCCTAATTCCGTGCCTACTGAAGCCAATTGGAGATTTACCAGCAATGAGAATTTAGCATGGATCAAAGCAGAGTTAAGCCAATGCTGAAGGTTTCTGAAGGGCAACATTTGGACAGCAGTCCTTAATTGCATGAATTGTATTTGCAAGCATAAAGACCATGTCTTGTGAATGTGCATGGACATTGGCTATAGCACATAATTGCCTATTTAAAATAAAGACCTAACAATGATTAAGTAAAGGGCTGTTGGGGTTAGTATGTACATGCCTGGAACTAATCAAACACATGCTAATTATCCACTGGCCACTACTTAGCTCTTTCCAACATTGTCTTCCTTCCTCTAAATATATAACAGGCTCTTTGGCATAGAGACACTGTCTTCCTATGTGGTCCGTATAGCACAGTGTTTCTTAAACTTTTTAAGACTGAGAACACCAAGCAATGATGGTTTTTTTTTATGGGGAACACCAAGGATTTTTTGTTGAGCAAAATAAATAAATAAATAAATAAATAAAAGCACCGGACCGGGCAGGAGGGTAGAGGAGGGTCTCGGAGCAGGGTGTGTGGCCAGGAGGGAGGGTAGAGGAGGAGACTTGCGGCAGAGAGGATGCAGGAGGGGACTCGGGGCAGGGTGTCAGAGCAAGCTGGGAATGTGGAGTCTTGGTAGGGG
>JANRFK010002918.1:13147220-13168399 GCA_030068395.1 Apalone spinifera | reverse complement strand
GCAGGCTGGGGAGGGGCGCAGGGGAGAGAGAGCAGCAGCGCATGGGGGGCAGCAAAGCCCAAGCGCGCCCCGAGGGGCGGGCAGGTGGCAGAGCCTGAGACGGGTTCCCCGCAGGTGGCAGTTTTAAAACGCCAAGGTCCAGGAGCGGCTCCTCAGCTCCGGCCACCCCTCCCACTCGCAGCAGCAGCGGCCGCTGTAAAAGTGGCCACCTGCACACATGGAGGAGGAGGAGGCTGCTCAGCAGCGGAGGCCCCATGGGACAGGGGCCGTCCTGCAGGCTGGGGGGCAGCCCCACTGGGAGTTGTCTATGGGCTCTGCAGGGGGCGGGGGAGCAGAATTTTTCTGTTTTCTCCACGGCACTCCTCTGACTGCCTAGTGTGCCGCGGAACGCAATCTAATAAACACTGGTCTAGCGTGTCATATATTTTCAGCACTGCCATATAAACAACAACTATCTGTTTATGCACACAGCTCTCTTTCCTCCATGGCAAAATGGATGCTACTGAAAATATCACAAGAAGAGATCAAATCAACATTGCAAGTGAATTTTAAGAATCCTTGGTGAAAATTTAGCCCATGGGAGTCACTTTCATTTTGGATACTAAGGTTTTAATTTCAGACTCGTCTAGGCAAGAAGGTACCACTCTTGTGGGCAAGGAGAAGAATGGACCACTTGGGAGTGGTGGAGAGGAGGCAAATTAAGAGAATTAATGCAACAGAGTTAAAATAACTGAGAATCTGGAATTAAATCTTGTGTAGTTCTCAAAGTGAGTTTCACTGTTGAAACTTAGCTCTCAGTTGATGTCTGCCATTAACAGAAATCACCACTCAGCTTAGCATATTTAAGGCTGCCGTGATTGATCTTCCGGAGTTCAATTGAGCGGGTCTTGTTAAGACTCGCTAAATCAAACTCAGAGGGTAACCCCGTTGGCAGTCAGTACTCCTGCTTCTGTGAGGAGTAAGGGAAGCCAATGGGAGAATTCGCTCGTATTTGTCTCCCGTTGTGGGTAAGTCAGGAAAACTCAAAACAAGGTACGCTGACTCCAGCTATATAATTAACACAGCTGGAGTTGTGTATCTTGATTCAACCTTCCCTTTTAGTGTAGACCTGCCTAAGAGAGGACGAAGGTCAGAACAACAGGAGAGGTACAGGTGAGGAATGAGGAACATTAGCAGAGTTGTGCTGAAGGGACCACAGCTTGAAGTTGATAGCAAGGGTTGTTTCAGGTCAGGACTGAGGTACACCGCATAGGGGGCTGTTTGCGGTACACACGCACAGCTCAGTGCTCTCAATCTGTAATCACAACCCAAAGATGTCTGACCAATGAGCCATGGAAAGGGCTCTACAGTACTGCCTCTGTTAGAGTCGATGTGTGGGGATCAACATGAGGCTGTATCAGGCTAGTGGACTGACTACACAAGTGGGAGGGGCATTTGGGGTGGGAGATGCAAATGGAGCACTTAGCAAAGAAAGAACCGGAATGACTGTAGACATACCGACACACGCCGGCAGCGCTTGGTCCCAGGCTCTGCGTTCGCCTGTCAAACAGACCAGTGCCCTGCTGCCTCGTAACGAATAGCCAGGGTCGCAGTTAAAGGAGACAGAACTGCCCGCAAAATGCCCCTCATCATGAACCTTGTAGCCAAACTGTGGGATGCCGGGGTCCTCGCACTTGATGAGTTCAAAACCTGGAACCAGAGAAGAGGAAGCTGGTTTCGTCAAATATTCAACTATTCAGGTACATGAATAAGTGGAGGAAGATAATAACATATTGATTGCTCTGAGCACCAGGTGCGAGCATTTTCTCCACCTACTGTGAATCCCATGGCTAGTGGGGAAGAAGGAATGTTAGATGAAGGGTGGCTTTGTGATCAAGGCACTCAAATGGGGATCCACGGATTCAGCTCCCAACTTTGTCAGACTCCCAGTGTGAGCTCTGGCAAGCCTCTAGGCCTTGTCATCACCTTTTCTAGGGCTCTACACATACAGTTATACTGGCACCAATGTTCCCTCTTAATTTTTTTCCATCCACGTGGGGATTTTTTCCATCTATGTGTGGAATAATGTTGTATGTGCACTGAGGCAAGTGTGAATGTGCACCACCCAAACGAACAAAAAAAACCCTAAGCTATGGGCACTCTTGTATTCAACTGGGCAGCATTTGACTCTCTTTTGAGTGGCCACAAAAGGGCACAACTTACAGGGAACAGTGGCTGGCACTCCTTCCCGGTGGAGATGCAGCATGTACCAGATCCACGAATGAAATAAGCTCTACTGGCCAAAGGGCTTTTTACCAGTATAATTCCATCTATGGCAGGGATGCCAGTAAAATATTTAGGTGTAGACCAGGGCGTAACCTTTTTGCTTTGTGTCAATACGAGGATAAGAACGCTACTTTTCCATCAGGCTTTTTCTGTGATGTCTATTGACAATACTAGCCCTTAAGGGCAAGGCATGCCTTGTATAGCATCAAGAGCAATGAGACCCTGGTGTTAGTGTGAGCCTCTTGGCAAGTAGGCCTGGGACTTACTAGAAAACTGTAGCTCAAAGCCTTTGCTCGTGTTCTCGTTGTTGGAGATAAATTCGAGCCACATGCTGCTGGAGGTGCTGTTGATACTCGTGCCCAACATCTCTGTGCGGCTGAACGAGCCCAACAGGCGGGCAGAGTTATTGTTACCATCATAGACCTGGAAGGCAAAAAACAAAAACAAAAACATTGTCTATTTGGCAATTCCACGGTCTAGCCACTAGAGGGGGGACAGAGGGCTACCCGTTTAATTGTTGATTACACGAATGAGAACATCCACAAGGATGCCTGATGCTGGGTTATTGACTCATAAACCAGAAGGACCACTGCAGAAGTAGGACCACTGCAGAAGTGGGAAGGCCTGGGGTCGGGGAAGGAAGCTGGGAATGCAGCAGTGCTTAAAAAGGGGGTGCGTCAGTACAGGATGTCCCCGCTATTCGTTGCCCCGGTATACATTGGTTCTGCACTAACATTGTTGGTGCTTGTAGGAACTGTTGCATTATAAGTCCTCCCATTCCCCACTCTTGTGTCGTGCCAAAAAAACCCACAACCAATTTGTGCCTACGGGGAAAAAATTCCCACTTTACATCGTTTTGCTATACGTCCACATTTTTTGAACACCCTGTATTTATTTTATCATCATCTACACTCATTCACTTTTAGGCCCATTTCCACCACAATTCTCCTGTCACGCGCCGTGAGCCCAAAACACGTTCCAAGTCTCTCTTGGCTCACTGGTAAGTCCAAAGGCAGGCCTCAGCCCATGCCCAAACTCTCCCACATTCAGGCTCTTCTTTTGCAAGGCATTGCTTCTCTCTTGATCTGGTGCCTGTCTGCCTGTCGAGAGAGTCCTCTTCTTAGATACTCTCCCCTCTAATGTTCCTTCAGAGACAGGCCCTTCTTTGGTGCTGCTCCACCTCCTGCCTCTCCTTGGAAGGAACCGGGTCTGGACTCACATGGGCCCCAACCCCCTTCCAGCAGCCTGTGAGATGATCCGGGGTTGATTAGAGCTAGCCAGACTCATCCCATGTGTCATTTTCAGGAGCAGATCACCAGCTGCAATGGTTCCCCACTCCCATTTGAGAGTTCCCTCTGTCCCAGTGACATACAGTGAATTCTGAGGATTTTTTGTGTGACTGGGGTCACCTGTGTAGCATGCATTGAACATGCTAATTAACAACCCAGAAGAGAGAGTCTCCTTATTATGCTCGCCGATGACCTGAGTCGTCCATATCTCCCTGCCAGTACTTTGGAAGTATAGACATCCCAAATCTAGCCCTGTGGCTAACCCAGCACACAGCCTTTTGTTGGGCTAAACAAAGCCAAACACACACACACACACACACACACAAAGCTCGTCTGCCTCATGCTGCAAGTTGTCTTGTCATGCTGCAAACAATCTGGGATGAAACAATCCAAGATGCCTATCATTTACGTCTGTCCCTGTTTCAGCAGGCTGGAAGGATTGAATTCCCTGCCCTACCACAGGTTTCCTGTGTGATTTTGTGCAAGTCACTCGTGGCTTGTCTACACTTAAAACACTACAGCAGTTATAGTGCTTCAGCGTAGACACTGTGCCAATGGGAAGGATTCTTTCGTAACCCAGAACAACATAGTTAAAACAATGTAATTTTCTAGTGTTGACTAAGCCTTAAGTCATGTCTCCACTTACGGAGTTTCGATGCTCAGCAATCGATCTTTTGGAGTTCAATTCAGCGGGTCTAGTAAAGACCTGCTAAATCAAATGCTGAGAGTGCCCTCATTGGCGTTGGTGCTCCTCACTATCATGAGGTGTAAGGAAAGTCGACAGAAGCATTTCTCCCATCGACCTCCCGCTGTGGAGATGGCACCAAGCTTGGCTTAAGGTATGTCGACTCCAGCTATATTATTTACGTAGCCTGAGTTGCGTACTTTAAGCTGACCTTCTCTCACAGTGTAGACCTGGCCTGTGTGTCTCTATGCCTCATTTTCAGACCTATAAATATGGAGAGAAATACTTCCATACGCATAAGGTGTTGCGATGATCCATACATTCAAGGTGAGGAGGGGCTCAGATTGCATGGAAACAGGGGCCATATAAGTATGACAGCGATTAATGAAACATTTGCTTTCCCTGCTCTGACCTGAAAGTTCCTCCCCGTCTAGTATACGTCAGTGGAGTTTAGCATTGCAGCCCATTCTTTCTGCCCAAATATGTCTCTTTCCAGTGTGTGGGCTCTAGTTGGTAAGGACCTGATGTCAATATTTGTTAGGCTAGCCCAACATTTCCATACCCTAAGCATGCTTTGCAGTAGCAGGAAATTTCTCTCTTTCCAGTGAATCAGTGGATAACATGTCAGGGGATTCAGCGTGCACCATATAAATCAGGACAGGGTTTTCCCCTGGGAGATGGTTTAGCACAGTGGCATGGAGCTTGTAATAATGCTCCCTACAAAAGGCAGTTCTTTGTGGTTAATACAACATGGCCTAGATTTGTCTCCCTGTATTTGAGTCCTGAAACTTGTAAATGCAGATTAATACAATGCCGGGTGCTGCACGGCTGAACAGCTTGTATCTGGCCTTTCGCATTTCAATAATCTTTTGTGGGCAAATCAGCCCTGACTCTTAGCCACGCAAAATAAGCCAAAGGACCTTGTGCATCCTCCAGGTTCGTTTGCGCAGCTTTTTAATGATGTGGGTAAGAATGGAAGTTTGGCTGCAGGGTGTGGCCCCCTGGCATTCCAGCAAATCTCTGACACTCAGTCATTTCCCCCTCTATTAATGGATGTTTCGAAACAGTTCCACACACTGGGCAGGATCTGCTGCTCTGTGTGATGTCAAAGACGCCAGATTACTGCTCCATCTCTCGCTACCTTCTACAAATCACAAAATATTTCCTCTTAGCTGTCTTTGCAGGATAGTTCCCTTAGTTTTTATGAATAGAAACAATACTCCACGGCATTTACATAAAAGACGGAGACCTCTCCCCGGCTCTCAGCAAGGATTTGCTCACAGAAGTTGCAGTGATCTTAATTTTACAGAATATATATTTTATTGACATGTTTATTAGCAGCCTGCAAATCATCATGAAACAATCAATGCTAAATGGAAGCACGCAAGGTGGCATGTTAATGTTGCTTCTATTTTGTGTGCCAAAGCCAGCCATGACCAATGGGTCTCCCAGACAACAGGGAGAACTGGGAGAGGGGGGCTGGCTCACGCTGCAAAATCACGCATAGTAGCAACACAAATTACACAGTGCCCATGGATGGTGGGATATTGTTCCACATACATCGCACAAACACACAATCATTTGCACCTCTCTTTTTAATCCCAGTGAGGCATCCCAACTGCAGACATTGCTGAGGTTCAGCTGCATTTCTTGATCTCAAGTTAAACAGAGTCTTTCCACTGACTTCCAGGGACTCTGGATCAGACATTAAGTGATAAGTGGTAGTTACCAGTTGGCTGGCTTTATAGTGACCCATGTAGAGAATTCAGTCCAGTTTCTGAGGCATGGGACAACAATGTGTCTATATTAGGGGTGAGCAATCAGAGAATCCCTGGGCTGGAAGAGACCTCAGGAGTCATTGAGTCCAGCCCCCTGTCAAAGCAGGACCAACTCCAACTCAATCATCCCAGCCAAGCCTTAAAAACCTTTAGGGATGGAGATTCCACCACCTCCCTAGGGGATCCATTCCAGTGCTTTCCCACCCTCTAAGGCTACGTCTAGACTGCAAGCCTCTTTCGAAAGAGAGCATCTAGACTACAACCAGTACTTTCGAAAAAGCAAGCCGCTTTTTCAAAAGAGAGCACCCAGGCAGTCTGGATGCTCTCTTTCGAAAAAGCACAGTTTGCATTCCATAGTGTCTTTTTTCAAAAGAGCACTTTCGAAAAAAGGAGTTCTTCCTTGTAAAACGAAGTTTTCCATGGTTGAAAAAACTGCCGCGTTCTTTTGATTTACTTTCGAACGAACGTGGCAGCAGTCTAGACACAGGGAAGTTTTTTTTGAAAAAAGGCCACTTTTTTAGAAAAAACCCTGTAGTCTAGACACACCCTTAGGAAAATAGTTTTTCCTAATATCCAACCAGGACAATCATTTGATGGGGTGGGGCACTCCAAGATTTTGCTACGTGGTCAAGGGCTGCATTTTTCTACAGAGGGAGGTGCAGGGTGTGGGACGAAGGTCAGCTGCAGAAGGGAGCTCAGGGTGCAGGAGGGGGTGTGGGGTCTGAGAGGGAATTTGGGTGAAGGAGGGGTTATGACCGGGGATTAGGGGGCAGTGTTCAGGAGGGTGTATGGGTGCAGGAGAAGATTCTGGCCTGGGGGAGGGGCATAGGAGAGGGTGCAGGGTCTGAGAGGTAGCTGCGTGCAGGAGAGGATGGGGTGCCAGAGGCAGGTTCTGGCTGGGAGGTACTTACCTAAGCAGCTCCTGGCCAGCAGTTCTCTCAAGCAGGCTTCCCTGCCTGCCACAGCAGCCCCATGGCTAGCTGTTCCATGGGACTTTCTGTGCTGCAGGAGTGGGAGGTGGGGCGGGGGGAAGGCTTCATGAACTGCTCCTGCCCCCAGCAAAATCTTTCAGCTCCCATTGGCTGGAAACTGGCAAATGGGAGCTGAGAAATTGTGCTGCACTGCCCCCAGCAAATCTCTTTGAGCAGCGCTGCTCTATGCTGCAGGGGCTGGCAGGCTGGACTAAAGGGCTTGGCAGGCCATATCTTGCCCATCCCTGGACTAGGACATTACAAACAACACAACAATGGGCAGCAACAATGTTGGAAATCTCGGTAAAAGGTAAAGGACTAAAAGGACATCCCACCCTCTTGGGGATGACCAAGGATGGAGGAAAGAGTCGCCTGGTAGAAATCCATCTGGCTGCTGCTTGTGCTGTGCAGTTCAGCTACGAGACCTACTAACCCATCAACTTTCACCAGCAATGATGCCTATGTGGTCATACAGCGAAGGGGCTAATCAACAAAATCTGAAACTCAAGGAATTTGGGGAGATTGATAAAACCAGCTAACCCCCGAAACAGACAGTTCTCCAAGTTGCTTGTCTGGGTGTGATGTAGTGTGGGTACCTTGCTGGTTGCTAGGCTTGGGCTTTGGGTGACCCCCACTGGCTGCTGTCTGTACCACAGCCCAGCCGAGTAGCTAATGGGCCAGGGAGGTAACCTGTTCTACCGGTTACCTCCCAGGGAGCAGAATAAAGGAAGGAAGGTGGAGTGGAGCACCTGGCTGGAGGGTAGGGCTGGAAGTTGGGCAGTTTCTGTCTGGTATGATGGAGGAAGCAGCCTAAGCAACGGGCTGGGATTTAGGGGCCAAGTCTCCCCCATCTCAAGGGGGGGCTGAGGCATCCTAGGCCTGCCCTGTAACCAGATTACATCTATGCTGTGCTGTATCCTGGAGAAGCAATAAACTCCTTTTATTCTACTGGCTGGTGGAGTCTGTTCGTGCCACTACAGGGGTGCAGGAGACGGGGAAACCCGAACGCGCCGTCACACTGGGAGAAAAGGGTTTCCCTCAAGTTTTGCCGGCATTAACCAGCCATTAACTTGCTTCATCTACATTATAAAGACCACGTGGTAATCTCTTATGCAATACTTTTGGAATTTCCAATTTAGCCAAAAATTACAGGTATGTTCTTTGATTTATCCAAATGACTTTACTCATTCCTGAGGCTGATCCATATTCAGTAATGCTCTGTTGAGTGTTGCAGTCCAAGCTTTATGGACCTGCACTCCAAGCTTTATGGACACAAATAATACAAAACCATTCCCTATGTCCAGATGTGCACAACTCTAAATATCTGCTTCATCGCTCTTTGAGGCGGCTCACGTTTTAGCACAAAGACTCACGGCTGTACCATTTTCCAGATGTTGCTGATACAACTTAGACTGAGGACAGAGACTATCCCTTTGTTCTGTGTTTGTACAGCACCTTGCACAATAAACTTCCAGTCCACAAATAGGAAGGCGTTTCTGGGTGCTACCCCCATACAAATGATAGCGATCATTGATAACTGTGGATATTGCTTGATAACTCAGTACATTTGCCTTTCCAGGGGGTGTTTATCAGTTAAATGGTAACTGGCTAACCAAGAAAGAGATGTTCAGAATGTTATTTGTCATTACAAGTGTCTCTATATTACTTCCAACAGAGGAGAGAGGGGTATTACCTTAAGAACATCCCCTGATTCCAGTTCAAAAGTCCTGGCTTTCAGCTGAATTCCCTTTCCTGGCTGGGTCTGGATGGAGTAGATGCATTCGTGATTGTTATTGTAGTTTATTGGATAGTTGGGGGACAACAGAATACCTTGAGTTCCGGTGACAGATGAGCCACATTCAGCTGTGGGAAGACACAAAGAAACATTGTAAGCACCATACAGAAACACTCGCAATAGGATACATGCATACAGTAATATCTGCATCCTGGCACGTTTGCGTATGGGGCACTCGGTCTGTTCCACGCCCCCCTCTCTCAACCAACATTGCCTTGTGCTCTCTTTTCAAGTGCAACTGGCACTTCAGAGATGGTCAGGGCAGAACAAATAGTGCTTAGAAAAGCCTTCAAAACTTCAGCTTTAAAAGATTAGTCCTAACAGGATTGTGCATGTTCTAGGAGCATTCAAAGAAATGGGCTTTACTAGCACAGCTATTTGCAAAAAAAGAAAAAACCCATAATTGAAGCCTGGATGCGTTATTACTCACTGAGGTTCCAAATCACAAAAGCCCCTATGTGCCTTCCTAACTCTGAAGTCAATGGGGCTTAAGCACATGCTTAAATGTTTTCCCGAAGCAGGGCCCGGAAGGAAATGTTGATGTGCATCTTACATTGTGCTAGTCAACCATTTGCCTTTGTGCTTCTTTAAGTTACCCCATATGAAAACAAACAAAACAAAAAAACCAGTACCATGTTATTTAGTTAACCAACACTGAGCAAATCTCAGTGTTCGGCTGTTGATTACTGATAACAAATTGTAACACTGGCAAAGGCTGGTTGTGCAGGAAAATAGGCTGAGGCAAAATTCACAAATAATTTCAAACACTAACTCAACTTGTTCACTTCACAACCTTCCCAAGAATAAAGATGAAGACAGAAGACGGGGCAAAGTTCGAGAAACGGTTCATTGTTCCCTTAACATCCAAGCACTTCTCTCCTTCACCAAGCTGCCAACACTAGTAATTTCAACCAAAAAGGGAAGAAGCTGGTGGAAAGATGAAGGTTTTTCAGTTCCCTCATATTCATTTTTTGTTTCCCAAAAGAGTTCAAGTCCATGCACCTTTGTTTCCTCCCAAAACCTAAGCCTGGAGACTTTTTAAAGATGAGTCACTTTAACCCCACCCCATTTTCTGTCGTGGAAGGAAAGCCACGGCACTCTTTGCTAAGGAGAGAACTCCAGAACTGCTCAGCTGAGCCTGCTGAGCAGACGAGTAGTCGGGATATAGACTATATTTATTTTACCCTCAGAATATCTCTTTGCTCCTTTTGTCACAGGACATGTTTCCATTAGGGTTTATTCCCCACCCTACCTACTTAGATCCTTTTCTGTGCACTCTCTCCCAATACAAACACTGTGTCATCCCTAGAGGTTTTTAAGTCCCGGTTTGACAAAGCCCTGGGAGGGATGACTTAGTTGGGATTGGTCCTGTTTTGGGCAGGGGGTTGGACTTGATGACCTTCTGAGGTCTCTTCCAACGCTAGGATTCTATGATTTGAGATCAAGCCAATGTTTGGATTCCACAGTGTCTGAAAGGCTCAGCATTTTCAAAGCAAGCTACTTGCTAGAGGAAGGGTGGTCTTGGCATTACAACATTGGATTGGGACTCAACAGAGGTGGGTTTAACTCCCAGTGTGACCCTGGGCAACCCTCTTATTTCTCTGGGCCTCAACTCCCCATCTGTAAAGTGGGGATAATCATATTTCTTTTGTCTGTTTTGTCCATTTAGATTGTCTTTCCAGAAAAGAATGTGTAGTCCTCTAGCACCTTAGAGGACTAACAAAAAATATGTATGTAATACTATATATATTTTGCTTAGTCTCTAAGGTGCCACGGGACTACTCATTTTTAAAGCTACAGATGAACGCGGCGACCCCTCTGAGACTTCCCAGAAAAGGTTTGTCATATTTCCTGCCTAGACAGCACAACAGAGCCTTGATCTTGTACTGGAAAAATAACACCAACAGCAGTTGAGAAAATGAGGCAGTAACAAGGGTCACACTCACCTCTCGCTAGCGCTCCCCTTGGCCGAGTGTGAGTGCCTGCACTCTCTGGTTATGGGGGATCTTTTGTGGCCCAGCCCTCCAGCTGAGTCACCCACAGTCCCCCTTCCAGGATTCACGTCTAACAGGGCCTCTCTCTGTGCCCTTGGTAGTGTCCCGTGGTCTGTTTCCACCCTGGAATAGTGAGGTGCCTCCAAGGCTTCCTTCCAAGAAGCAACGTCTCCTCCCTAACCTCAGGGTTGTGTCTCCCAGTCCCAATAAAGTGCGCTGTGCAAGAAGCTCCCCACAGCAAGCTCTCCACGCTACTACAGCTGCTCTCTCAGTCAGCCCGTCACCCAGTCTGCACACCTTGAGCGCCAAAGAGAAAACTGCTACTGCTCTGTTCTTTAGCTCCTTTTATATGGAATTCCTGGCCCCTGACTGGCTGCGTCCCCTGTAGCCACTCTAGCCAGCTTGGAGGACCTCTCTATTGCCTTTATCTGGGATGTGGTATGGCAGGACCACAAGGCCTCCAGGAGGGGGGCTCAATGCCCAGCCCACCTTGTCCCAGAGGCACAGGAGAATTAAAAAGCCTGATTTTCTGGGCTGCTGAGCAGTTGCAGCTTCTCCTGGCTCCCAAAGGAAACTGTGAGCATTCAGTGCCTCTGAAAAATCAAGCTGTAAATGGCTTGTCTAATTCTGAGCCAGTGGAGAAGGCAGAACCCAGGGTTCATGATTTCTAGTCCTGCATAGAGCAGGCCAGGAGTTGCCCTTGCAATTTCTGATTTATGAAAACTGCAATTGTTTGTGGGAAAGGGTCAGTTTTGATGAGCCTCCCAATTTGAAAATGTGAACAAGGGTTTGAAATAGTCAGAACGTCCTGGTGGACATTTTCTAACCGAAAAGTTTCATTTCTAGGATGCGGAATGACGTTTTGTTTCCATTTTTTTGCTCGCTTCTACTAAGACACAAGAAAAAAAACCCCCCCAAACTAACTAACTTGGAAGAGGTCACCAGCAAAACCACACATTTTGAAACTACTGAAACGAAGCATTTCGACTGACCCACTTAAAAAAAAAGACCACCAGTCTGTTGGAATGTGACAGTTTTTCAGATTTTGACATTTCCGTCCAGTTCAAAAATCAAATCTCAAACATTGCCATGAGACGAGAAAACCATTTCCCACCCAAATCTAGTCCTGCTCGCTCCCTAAAGACCACATCCCTTTCCTCAGACAGCCTACCACAGCACAATACCTAGAACATTGTTATTAGTGCCTGGATCCCTACCTATTCCTTGCCTCACCAGCAGCTGTTTAACCATCGCACCAAGTCAGCTGTTGTGAAGTCTCACCAGAGCAGAGTTGTCCTTAAAAGGCTGCACTGAAATCACACTGGCTTCGATAGCGGGTTGGTCACCCCGCTCCAGGTGGAAAAAGGGTTAAACCCCGTCTCGGGAGAGGGGTGGGGCAGTGGAGCAAGCAGATGTAGCGTGTAGCAGCCAATCAAGGCCCAGCTGGGGCTGTATAAATAGGGGCTCTGGGAGGAGACAGAGCACATGCTTGCTCCAGCAGTGGAGCAGAGGCACCTGGCTGCCAGGGAAGCTACAGAGGGTCCCTGAGACAGACAGTCCAAATTGGGGAGTTCTCCGTCCATCCTATTTCCCTTAACGCAGGAGTTCTCAAAATTGTGATACCGCGACCCCCCTCTCAGTTGCTCGCGACCCCCCTCTCCAGGGGGCTGCAACCAGCCTCTCAGTTGCTCGTGACTCCCCTCTAATTTGTTTGTGATCCCCCTCTAAGTTGCTCGTGATCCCCCGGGGGGTCGGGACCCACAGTTTGAGAAATGCTGCCTAAACGCTAGCCTGCGGAGCACTAGATCGCAGTACCGAGGGCTGGTTTTCCTTGGTGCATGCCCCTCTTTTAAGCAGGTGGTGCTAGCACAGCCAAGAAACCCCGAAACAGTGTTCAAACAACTATCTGCAGGTGATGGAAGATGTCACCTTATCCTCTTGACTGAATTCTTTCAAACTGGCCTAATGCAAAGAGCAGCGCGTCCAATTGGCAGCATCTTGGAGCTAGCTGTCATTCTGACCCCAGAGTTCCCTGCAAATCATGAGTCAGGACATTTGATCCATTGTTACGAAACTCATTGAAAACCTCACACGGTGGAGAACGGAGTGAGTAGACGCCATTATACCTGCTTAGCGCCCATGTCTGTGCGTCAAGATTAAAACGATGTTATGAGTCTCCTAATTGCTAGGTCTCCTAATTAGCTTTTCCTGCAACCTGATTATGAGTCATACCCCTGAATATCTGCTTGTCATGGCAGGAGGGTGGGACCTCGTTACCTAGACGTTCAACAGTGGCAGGAACGGGATCTGGAAGGATAGTGCACGGCACACTGCAGAGACAGTTGTGCTCTCAAGGTGGGGGGGGTCCCCTCTGCCTTCCGCTGCAGTGGGTCACTCACATTTACAGACTCTAAAGAGCAGGACTTGCAAGCCTGGAAATGGTGGGATAAGCGGCTCAGGGTTTTCTCTCTCAAGCAGGGGGCTCTCCAACAACTGCACGCTGGAGCCCACTGTGGTCCGCGGAGCAGTTGCTTGTGGTCTGCAAGGAGCTGGCTGATAACGTGGTGCCAGCTGTTTATTTCTAGCTGCCAGACGGTGTTACAAGAAGCTAAACAATGTGCATGAAATGCTGCCCTGGGATCATTCTTCCATGTAAATAATGGCCATGAGTGTCCCAAGGTGATCTACAATGGCCAATCGGAAAAGAGGACAGGGAACATGGGAAGGCTCAGGAAGTGGAGGCTGGTCAATAGATAGCGAAGGAGGGGCCAATGGAAAGAGGAGGTGGGGCAAAGGGAGACTAGGGCTAATGGGAAGAGGAGGAGGAGCAATGGGCCAATCATAGAATCATAGAAAACTAGAACTGGAAGGAACCTCGAGAGGTCATGAAGTCCAGTCCCTTGCCCTCACGGCAGGACCAAACACCATCTCTAGAGCATCCCTGACAGGTGTCTGTCTAACCTGCTCTTAAATATCTCTAGTGATGGGGAATCCACAACTCCCCAGGCAATTTATTTCAGTGTTTAATCACCCTGACAGTTAGGAAGTTTTTCCTAATGTCCAACCTAAACCTCCCTTGCTGCAATTTAAGCCCATTGCTTCTTGTCCAATCCTCAGAGGGCAAGGAGAACAATTTTTCTCCCTCCTCCTTGTAACACCCTTTTAGGTATTTGAAAGCTGTTATCATGTCCCCTTCTCAGTCTTCTCTTTTCTAAACTAAACAAACCCAGTTCTTTCAGTCTTCCCTCACAAGTTAAATCTAGACCTTTAATAATTTCTGTTGCTCTTCTCTGGACCTTCTCCAATGGGGAGCAAGACAGGGCCAATGGGGGAAGGTGGTAGGGCCCACAGGAGAACAAAGTGGGCATTGAGCCATGGGAAGGTTTGGGGGGAGGGGTGAGACGGGGCAATGGAGGGCGAGGTGGGGCAAGAGGAGGGGCAGTGGTTTCCAGAAGAGTCTCTGTCTTAACTCCTGTTCTGTTGGGTCGTGGACACCTCCTCTGAAGCCCCCCGCATGCCCATGCCCTATGATTCTGTGTGCTCTGGGTATAGTTTTCTAGCTTTCTTTATAAGACTTTCTCAAGAGGGACGCGGGGCCCTCCCACACCTTATGATTTACCTCTCCATGGACAGTCTCCAGAGCTGTAGCTCATTCCCTCTCCCTCCCCGACCACAAAGACACGTCCCCGGAGGGGGGGCGGATGCCGCATCCCGCTGGCCCACGCCCCTGCCCCTTTCACATTCCGATATAATACGTCGACCAAGCAAAATGAAAGCACGTGACCACCTACCAACACACCTTGGCAGAGGCGAACTCCACACACGCCGTCTACCCCCCAGGCAGGTGATGCGCGAGACGCCCTCCAGCCGGTACCCGGGGAAGCAGGAGAAAGTCAGCACGTCCCCCACCCCGAATTGCAGGCCCTTCCGGATGCTGTAGGCCGGGACCTCAGGCTCGTCACAGGGCTCCAGGTCGTACTCTACAGAGGGACACAAGGATGTTGCGTTAGAGGGTGGCTCGGGAGACTCCCTTTCCCCCCATTTGTAAGGAGCTATGGAAACAAACAGAGAGGACACCACTGCTTGGTCTGGGTGCAATTCATGCCAGTGCGGAGGGGCAGGTGCAAGGCTAGCACATAAGTTCCACTTAAACCCTCATAGCAGGGGTGTCATCCTAGGTGAACAGTCCACTGGGCAGTGGATTCAACCTGACACAGGACCTCATCCTCCAACAGTGACACCAGATTCATGGGAATGCAAAGCAATGTCTATGGTGCCAAATCAAAATGGAGGCCGTTTCTTCTCCCTTCGGACTGAGAAGTCAAACCTAATATTCCCCCTCATCTTCTCTTCTTCTCAAGAGCCTCCTCTTAGCACCCTGTGTTATATTCAAGTCTGCATTTCCCTCTCTTAGATCTGCTCTATTTAGTCAGCCTTCGAGACAATATTTAGCCTACATTACGATCACACCTTTTATCCTGCAATGGTGGTGTAAAGTGCCTGAGAGAACCCAGAAACCACTGAAATGCATCCACATACCTCTGCAGTGGAATCTCACTGACCACTGCACCGTGTAAAAGAAGATGTGAGGAACAGCCAAGCACACAAGGGGCATAATCTGCCTCTTCTGAAAAATGTCACGGGGATTTTTGACTTCCTGTCTGCTCCTTTCAGAGCTAGCTTTTTGACAGTAACGAGTAGTCCTGTGGCACCTTAGAGACTAACAAAAATATACAGTATCACAAGCTTTCATGGGTAAAAACCCACTTCATCAGATGAGCTGGAAGTGAGTTTTACCCACAACAGCTCATGATACTATATATATTTTTGTTAGTCTCTAAAGGCTTGTCTACGCTATGGAGAAGATCGATGCTGCCACAGTCGATCTTCCAGGGTTCGAATTAGTGGGTCTAGCGAAGACCCACTAATTCAAATGGAGAGGGCACTGCTCCTGTTGACCTCCTGCCTCTGACACAGGCCTCTGATACAGGCAGCAAGAGGAGAAGCAGCAGCTGATGCTGGGGGGAGCTGGCTTAAAAACCAGTTCCCCAAGCACTGTCTCCGCGGGAGGCAGGGGAAGTAGAGGCGCAGTGTCTGGGACCGGGCACAGGACAGGAATCAACTGAATTCCAGCTTGCACCCAGTCCTGCCAGCTCTTAATACATTTAAAAATCAGAAGTGCAGAGGGGGGGACCCAGCGTGAGCCAGGACAGCTGATTCACTGTGCTTTCGCCTTTTAAATGCATTAAGAGCCAGCAGGCCCTTAATACGTTTAAAAGGCAGAGTTGCAGCAGGGCTAGCTCCTGGGCCAGGAGCTAACCCCTCTGTGGCGCCCCAGCTTATCGACTAATCGACTAGTCGATTAGTTGATTAAACTAAATTTAACATCCTTAGTGTGGACGGCGTCAAAATGAGATTTAAGATACGTTGACTCCAGCTACGTAATTAAGTTTGCTGAAGTTACATACCTGATGTCAACTTTCCCCTGTCGTGTTGACCTGGTCTAAGATGCCACAGGACTACTCGTTTTTCAAGTTACAGACCAACACGCCTAACCCCTCTGAGAAGATTTTTTAAAAGTGTCATCCCAAAAGACTCACACAGAATAAGTTGCTGGCTAGTCACTTTATTTGCTTTAGTGGAATCACTGACTGGGATTTCTGCTACATCTGAATTGCGAGTGAGACACACCATTCTGCTAAGGCATTGTGGGAGAATGGCTAAGCTGCCAACCAGAAAGGCATCTGCTGTTAAAGCTGCTTGGAAAAATATATTTAATTCACCACAAACCAAAAAAGGAAACGCATTTTTCATCAAACTGTTCAGGTTTTTGTTAAAAAAGTCCCTCCCTACCCAAAAGTTATTTGGTTTATGACAGCCAAAAATTTAAAAAAATTGAGTCCCAATTTTAGATGACACACAGAAAGAAATAATGTTGACAAAATCTTGTCAATAGAAGGGGACGTATTTGTTTGCCGATATTTTTGTGTGATCAGAAGCCATTTTTCATTAACATGTGAATGAAAACTTGTTTGCCTCGCTCTGTTTGCTGTGGGGGTTTAAACTGATGAGAGTTGAACTCCTGGTTTCAGAAGGCCTAATCCAGCTATTTAAAACCAATGCTTAGGTTGCTGCACTGCTCAGAGCAGTTCATGAGATAAATTCCAGCTCGAGACAGGTGTGTCACACTTGGCCTGTCTTTTCACCACAGCACTCGGCATTAGAATCACAATTGTTATCAGTGTCAGACAGGTAGTTGTGTTAGTCTACATCTTCAGAAACAACAAGGACCCCTGTGGCACCTTAGAGACCAACAGATTGATTTGGGCATGAGCTTTTGTGGTCAAAGACGCACTTTATCAGATGCATGGTCTGATGAAGTGGGATTTTGCCCATGAAAGCTTATGTCTGTTTTTTTTTCAGGTTTCCCCGTTAGGCGGTATTTCGCAGCTGTTCCCCTCAAAGCTAGGATGTGCATATCAGATATAGAACACTGATTTTTTTTTTCCTCTACAATCTACCAGAATGCATGAGCATCCTGAAGAGCCAGACAACCGGGACTGTATTTCAAAATGCCATGGCACCAAAATGCACCCATGAGCAAACATGCAAGAAATCATGTGCACGGGTTCAGATTGGGGAGTGCAAAACACCCATCTGCACACCCTGGAATGGAAGCTCACATAAGACAAGTGACCGTTTGCATGTGCATTGAAATTTCCTGGCTGTACCACACATTTTGCAGGCAAAGCAGATTTCCATACATGTGAAATATGGTCTTGGGGAAACCAGTCTATTGTACAATTACAGGGAGCCTGGACTTGTGAGCAGGTCTTCTGACGAGAGATGGGGCAGGGCGAGGCAAAGGGGGAAATTGCCCTGGCGCCTGGTGATTCTCAAGGGCCCAGGGCTCCATCTCTGCTACTGTGGCAGCAGCCAGAGCCAAAGGCCTTTTAGAATTGGCGCTCTCCAGAGCTCCACCCCATGCATGCTGGCTGGCTCTGAGGGCCAGTGGGGGAGAGGAAGTGCTGGGCCATCTGGGTGGCACTGAAGACTGGCTGCCCTAGCACCGCCTCTTTTGCCTGAGGCCCCACCCCTTCTGGGAGCACAGAGCTGGGCCCCTCCCCACATTGCCCAGGGGTCCAGTGATCCTGTCAGTTCCCCTTCTTGTGAGGGAGGTGGTACACTCCGGAGGGGTAGGGGACTGAATTTAGACTCATGAGACCTTGGTTCTGTTCTTGGCTCAGTCACTTCCCCTGTCTGTGCCTCAGTTTCCCCTCCTGCCCTCTGCCCCTCTTGTAAGCTATTTGGAGTAGGGGTTGGTGCTTGCATGTGGTCATACAGGCTCTTGGATGGGGTCCACGGGTGCTGTTGTGAAGCAAACCATTAATAATGCCAAGCGCTTTGCACCCGCAACTCCCCTGTGATGAACAGAAGCTGAGGCACCAGGCCCAAGCAGTTTCAGAACTCTACATCCCTTACACCGCCCCAAGGTGCCTGCCTCTATCAGCCACCCTTTTGTTACTGCGGCTTGAGCAGAGAAAGCCTAGCAAGCATGTACCATTCCAGCTTCCCAATGGGGCCTTCCGGTTAAAGGCTGAGGCATTGCATGCCATATATTCTCTCTAAGGCCCACCAGAGCAATGGTGGGCCATAATTTTTGATGGGGGGGCTACGCCAAGATTTTGGAAAGCGGTCGAGGGCCACTCTCTTCCATGGTTTTAACGGAGGAGTTGCAAGGCCTGGGATGGAGGTTGGGTGCAGAAGGAAATTTGGGGTAAGGGATTTATGAGGGAGAAAGGAGTCTGTGAGGGAGTTTGGGTGAAGGAGGCAGTTGTGACCTAGGGCAGGGAATTAGGGTGCAGGGTTCTGGGATGTGATCTAGAGTAGGAGGGGATTGTGATCTTGGGCAGGAGATTGGGGTGCCAGATCTGGGAGGGGGTATGGGTGCATGTGGAGTAGCAGGGCAGGAGTAGGAGGCAGAGGGTCGGGGAAGGGAGAGGCTGGGCTGCCAGAAGCAGGTTCTGGCCAGGAGACTTACCAGCCAACAGCCAAACCTGCCTGCCTGCAGCGCTAAAGGCCTGAAGAGCTTAAAATGTTTCTGCCTGCTCAGCCATGTGCTCGAGTGAGTAACTGAGCAGGAGGGTTGTACTTCGTGGCTACCTGCTATTCAAACAGGCAGCTTCCACTGTCCAGTTTCTGTCCAGGAAATGGGATTGTGCTGGGGGCGGGAGCAGCATCTGACTCTTCCCCACACCCCTCCGGACTCATAAAGAGAAAGTGCCCCGCAGCCACGTTTCTGAGCAATGTGTAGGGCTGTGGGGCAAGCAGGAGGGCCTGCCTGGGGTTCCCACTGCCTCTGCAAGATGGATCTGATGGCTTGGTGGGCAGATTCGGCCCACGAGCCATATTTTGCCCAGGCCTGCACCAGAGGCTGGGTCACTGGATGAGTTGCTTGATGATGTGCCCGTGACATATAAACAGGGCACAGGACCAATGGACCGGGAGTGCCCAGCTATGCTTTGCTCTTTTCCCCAAACAATCCAGATTTCTTGGAGTTTCTTTCTATGGGATCCCATCTGCCCCAGCTTCCTGGGTTGAGAATGAAGCCGCTGTGCCTTGGTAGCCATTTTGATTAGCTGGAATGGAGGTGCTGAAAGCAAAGAGGGCTGGCCAACCCCCAGGAAGCAAGAGTGGAAACTAGCTTCCCTGCAACAGAGGAGAGGAGAACAAGCCAGCTGGGAAGGCATGATAAATATCAATGCAGAGGGATTTAATTTTAGTTGATTTAGTCCACTGGCTGTGCCATGCAAAAGTGAAGAAATATAATTTCCCAGGTACATTGTTACGTCTGTTATACTTGCATGGATCACAAGACATGGAATAAAATAAAACACCTGAAATACCCTTAAAATTCCTGATTTAAAATAAAGAACGGATGGACGGATACTGGTCCCTGCCTAAGGACCCTAGGAGCTATGGTAATACAAATACAATTAATTAATAATAGTAATTATAATAATAATCTGATGGCTTCAGAGAATGGGCCTCTTATACTTGGTCATCAGTTTGATTTTGGCTCAAGTCACCATGGCTGAAAATTGTACAGCAGCCCGGACTGAGCAGACCATGCAGAGGGGCACCCAGTAGTTCTCGAAATCTTCAAACCACTTCCGTTCAGGGCTGAGGAGCATCAGTGGTGCAAATGTGGAGAGGCAGAGAACTGATCTCTGGGACGCTCAACCTGGCACCCGCACTCAGTTTGGGACGAGAATCAGTCTTTGCTCTCACCCGAGAAGGTGATGTTGAATCCTTCGTAGGACATGGAGAAGTCCGAAATGAAGCGGATCTGAGCGGAGAAGTTCCCAAAGAGTCCGGCACTGATGGGAGGAGGCAGGCGGGACCCGGTAAGCTGTTTCAGAGGCTGGCCGAAGCTGCCATTTTCAGTGATGAGCAGGTAGTCATGGCCGCTCTCCAGATGAAAGGTGTGAAAGGTGAAGAACACACCTGCAGGAAAAAGAAATAGGAACCCAGCTCAACAGTGGTTTCTACAGGGTCCATTGCCCCAGGGCACAACATTCGGGTGCAGCCTGTGCACCTTCTTGGTCTCCAGAAATTCAACATCACCACCCTCCAAAAAGAAAAAGGAGACTGAAAAGATTGGGAGCATCTACTTCAGAGAGGAGAGGAAACAGGCGCAGAGGAGAGGAGAGGAAACAGGCGCAGAGGAGAGGAGAGGAAACAGGCGGAGGAGAGGAGGGAAGCGAGCAGAGACCTAGATGTGACCAATGCCCAAGGCTTCTGCAATGACAAGAACCCGATGAGGTGAGATATACCCATATGATCCCAGCAGTGATCCCATGCCCCATGCTGCAAAGGAAGATGGAAAAACTAACAGGGGCCAAGAAGACGCTTTCCCCGGGGGCAGGTTATGGCAAATACACAGGGTTTCCTGCAGCTTCCTCTGAGGTTGTTGGTATTAAGCTCTGTGAGTGACAGGATATTGAATGAGACAGATCCTTGCCTCATCTGGTTTGGCAGTTCCTCTGAGCAAGAAAGATTCTGCACTCGTATCCTGACAGCATATTGCCAAAAGATAAATTAAAACAGCCAATAGCAGCTAAAGCCAGCCAAAGAAAGAAAAGCTCTCCCCTGCCTCCCAACACCTAGGTTTCCATAGTTCGAACAATAAAGCTGGAAGGTTTCAACCTTGCCACGTGTGTTAAGAGTTCAGAGGCAGCAATGAGTTACTGAACATCTCCCTCGCAAAACTAGCTGCTGTTTCTCATTTCCACGGAGGCCTCCAGTGGGGTGATTTCCACACTAGAATTGAAATCAGAACCCCTTCATTAATGGGAAAACATCAGCTACAAAAATGGCAGCAGCAGTTTTTGCAGAGATG
>JANRFK010002918.1:13089206-13127515 GCA_030068395.1 Apalone spinifera | reverse complement strand
TTTTTTTTTTTTTTTTTTCTTAAATGGCTGATTTGCAGCCACCAGCAGGAAAGACCATTCTCTTAGCCGCGCCGCTAACTGTGGTTACAACCGGAATCATTGATCACGTCTGCTGAGCAGGTTTAATAACGTTCTGGAGAACATTACAGGATGACACGAGTGTAAATTGTTGTGGTAGTTGGCATTCACTTGAACACCGAAGGCCTGAGTTTATGCGAAGCCAAACATAACCCTGTCTGTTTCCCTCCTTCCTTGTATATCGTGTGTGTCTTACTCTCCTCTGAGCCTCGGCATGCCTCCAGTGAATAATGGTATTATAAAAACAGCCAGACTGGGTCAGACCAATGGTCCATCTAGCCCAGTATCCTGTCTGCCAACAGTGGCCAATACCAGAAGTCCTAGAGGGAGGGATCACAACAGGTAATCCTCACCTTATCCCTCTCCTGTCACCCATTTCCAGACGAACAGAGGCTAGGGACACCATTCCTACCCATCCTGGCTAATTGATAGACCTAACCTCCACGAATTTAGCTAGCTCTTTTTTAAACCCTGTGAAAGTCCTAGTCATCACCATCTCCTTTGGCAGGGAGTTCCACAGGTTGACTGTGGGCTGAGTGAAGAAAAATTTCCTTTTGTTTGTTTTAAACCCACTGCCTATTAATTTCAGTTAGTGATCCCCTAGTTCTTATATTGTGGGAATAAGTAAATAACTTTTCCTTATTCACTTTTTCCACACCAGTCATGATTTTATAGACCTCTATCATATCCCCCCTGAGTCCCCTCTTTTCTAAGCTGAAAGTTTATACAGTACCTTCCATCAGAAGACTTCAAAGCACTTCACTGCCAAACCTCGGTCAGATAAGCATTCATATATTCTAGATGAGGAAACTGAGGCACTGAAAATCTCACCTCCCAATCCCCCGCTCCCTTTCAGAGCTGGGGAAATTACCAATCTGATAGTTATGGCCCCAGCCTACGATTTGGGAGACCCATGTTTGATTTTCTGCTCTGCCACTGACTTCTCATGTGACCGTGGGCAAGTCACTTCACTTCTCTTTGCTTCAGTTTCCCATCTGTGTGGAGGAATAATAGCACTGTCCTATCTGATGAGGCGGAGCACCAGGATACATGCAAGAAAGATTGTGAGACGCTAATAAGCTACAGTAATGCAGCTCATGTAAGAACCTTAGAAAGACAGATTCCTAATTCACTGCTCTCACCATTAGACCACACACGTTTCTGGAGCCGGAACCTGTGATTCCTGTCTCTAACTTCTGTATCTTTGGCCCAAAGCCAACTTTCTGATCTTGGTTGCACCGTCAATCTAGAGGAGCCACAATGAGATCAGAGTCACTCTGGATTTAGACGGTGCTTGGTCTTGCCGTGAGAGCAGGGGACTGGAGTCGATGACCTCTTGAGGTTCTTTCCAGTTCTAGTGTTCTGTGATTCTATTGATTTACTCTCGTCTCTATCCGATCAGAATCTGAGCCCATTTAGCCTGAGGCCCATCCTCCCAGTGCTATGAGAAAGGAAAGATGCTGCACTTACTAGTGAAGGTAATGTTGAATCCCCTTTTCTCCATGGAGTGGTCGGTCTGGAATTCCAGCCTGGCTATGTGGCCGCTGCTGGTCAGTGAGGAAGGGATCAGGCTGCCTGAGAAGGTCCCCAGCACCGGGGACTCCGCCGTTCCACCATCTTTCACGGCGAGGAAATCAAACTGAGGCTCCACGTCAAAATCATTGAAAGCCAAGTGGATCCGGCTCTCGGGGTTGGCTATAATTAACCACACACAGTGCAAGCTGCTCCCGTATTCTTCAGGGTAGTTGGGTGACAGGACAATCCCCGACGGGGAGGTGAAGTTGAAGAAGCAGGAAACTGCAACGAGAGAAACACCATCAATCGTGCAGCACGCTGTTCCCATAACCCTGAGCGGTTCCTCCCTCTCCCGCCCCCCAGCTGTGTAGGTCATACACATTCATAACCTTTTGGCTTCTCAAAGAGCTTCACGTGGGAAGGGGATCACTGCTCCATTCACTGTTGGACAGCAGGGATTTATTGAAAAAGGGGAGGAAGTCTTCACTCAAAAAAGAATTCTCTGATCCTCAGTTCTGAATGGTCCATGATTTTCCAGAGAGGGATTGCATGGTCCCCTTCTTTATGCTGTGTGTAACCCGGAAGTTTTGAAACCCCTCCACTCCTATAAGAGATTTCATGCCCCCTGTCCTGCAGATTGTGGGGTTCTTTTTTCTTTATTTTTGCAAGAATTCAGTGTTACTTAATGGAACTCAGCCTGCAGGATTTCCATTCACTAGCTGTTGTATAAAACCCGAATCACCCCTTTTCCGGCAGGACAGGGAGCATTTTGAGGCTGCGGTGTGTTGTCTGGTTTACACAATCCTTTGCGCAACACAGTTCTAACCTAAGCTCCAGTCCTACAAACTCACACAACTCGATGCACATAAGCAGCAGCCTCTGTGAACTCAACAGGATTCCGCTGATGCCTAACGTTGGTGCAATGCATCACGTCACGCGTTACGTTCTTGCGGAACAGGACTACCGTCTGCAAGCTCCTTTGGGGGAAGGCACCCGGGGACTGACTCACCATTGGCCTGCCACTTCTGCAGCCATTCGCCCCAAAGCAACGTGGGGAGAGAGCAGCGCCCTGGTGATTTGATCGCCACTTTGCGTGGGGGCCAAGCACTTCACAGACCCACGAAGGGCATGTCTCCACTGGGAAACTATTTCGAAATTGCTAAAATCGATGTATTGACTCCCAAACTAACAACACTGAAATCATATGACTTCACTATGGGGGAGCTTCAAAAAGAGTCCGAGGCAGGCTCCATTAATGTGCTACCTCAACTTAGAGCCCCAGGAAGCACTGGGGAGTAATTAGTAAATAGTAATGACTCTGGGGAGTAGTTATTTTGAAATAGCGGCACCGGAGCGTCCATACTGCTGCAATTTCAAAATAACTATTTTGAAATGAGTGTTATTCCTTGAGGAAAGCAGGAGTCCAGAGTTCGAATTAAGCAGAATTAGTAAGTGTAACATCCACACTAACAAGCCCATTATTTTGAAATAACAGGCTTGGTAGTGTGGATGCTACACTTATTAATTCGACCTAAGGGGGGGCTAGTTTGAAATAAAGCCCTAGTGTAGACCAGAGCTAACTGGCCTAGACACTTCTACTGCCACTTCCATAGAAGCTCATGCTTGTGCCAACAGAAATGACAACATATGACTGGCCAAGCTCTACAGCACCAAGAGTGGTGGAAAGCTCCCTTTCCATGTATTAGATATTTGAGAGTTTGTCTGTGAATGAGTCCGTCTGGCTATTTCTAGACTACGAGGTTTTTCTGGGATACCTCCCAGAAAAATTCCGCCGCATCTAGGAAACGCGTCTGCTCTTCCGCTTTTTGTTGCGCTCTTTCAGAAGCCCTATCTTCCTCCTCCCACAAGGAAGAAGGGCTCTTCCGAAAGAGGGTTTTTCTGAAATCTGGCCCAGTGTAGACGAGCCAAATTTCAGAAAAGCCTCTTCCAAAAAAACTATCGGAAAAAGGTACGCAAATTGTGGTGTGCAATTTGTTTACCTTTTTTCCGATAAAGCCCCGTAGTCTAGACATAGCCTCTCTCTGTTCAAGAACTCCTCTTAAACAGTAAGAGCTAGGACCACCAAATTCAGTACATGACTTCCTCTTAGCATAACTTAAAGCAGTGGTGCGCAACCCTTGGGTTGCGACCCCCCCAAGGGGGTCATGGATGTCTTCCTGGGGGGGGTCGCCACAGCGGTGGGCATAAGCCCTGGCTGCCCGGATCTAAGCGCCACGCCACACCGTGAGGCCACCAACGGCTGGACCCAGCCCCTGGCCACCCGGATCTAAGCACCGCGCCGCGCCACGTGGCCACCAACGGCCGGCCCCAGCCCCCAGCCGCCCGGATCTAAGCGCCGCACTACCCAAATTACTTTGGGGGTCACGACACAAGGACAATAAAATATGGGGGTCGTGGTGGAAAAAAGGTTGCACACCACTGACTTAAAGCAAGGTCTGGGTTTGGTTGAGCCAGGAAAACGGGATCTGCCTGGAATGGGATTGCATCTCATAAAACCATTCAGACAAGAAACTAGTTCACCAGGCAGGTGAAAGGGGTTGGCTGGGGCCATATCCACCCCCTTGTGGGGCTGCCCCAGCCCTGAGCATCTCATTCCCCAGGTGCCCTTTAAGGAGGATGGGGGAGCTAAGGCCTCCCTCCTTGATTTGCATAGGAACACTGCTGGCTGTTCCCCTTTGTCAGGGAGCAAGGGGGAAAGTGCACAGTTTGCTGCATTCCTTGCTCTGGCTAGTGAGCACAAGCTCGTAGACAAACCTGGACCTGCCCCCAGGGAACATGCGCCGCGCCCCTGGCTGTGCCTGCTTCTTCCCCAACCCCAAGCAGCTGCGGTGAGAGGGGGCTAGAGCTGTCCTCTCTCCCTGGGGCGGCCTGCATCCAGAGCCCCTCCTCCTCAGAGCAATGATTTAAATGAGGCATGCACATTTTCATTTCATTTTCCAAAAGACAAAAATGAATTGAGTTAAGGACCCGAGCAACGCTGAGTAAATCTTCTAGTTAGGAATAAATCAGGATCTTCCACCGGACTAAGATGGTGTCAAGAAGAATCGCATGGAACTCCTGCCCTTACGAACATAATTACATGGCGAGGAAGGAGGCACAATGCAAATGAAACCCTCTCTCTCCCCCCGCATTCAGGGGTGACTGTTTTCAATACGGGTTGTTTTTTAGCTGGCAGGGTCAATTAGTTCTGAATTGCAGTGCTCCTCACTAATTGATACCTACCTGATGATTTTTGTGCTTTCCATACAGCTTGCCTGCTCCCTTCCCCCACTCCACCACTTTGCCTGATGTACATTTATTAAAAAGCTATCATTTTGATACACCTTTCATGCTAATTCCTGGCAAGAGGCTATAACACGGAAAATGGCTTTGGGTTCTAATTTCACATTTATACAATTATTTAGCCTGCTGGTTTCCCACCCCCTCGTATCAGCTTCCTTTATCTTCAATACCTAATGGTTTTAAATCAAATAAAATGGACATTACCAGGCATTACTGAGGTTAAGAGCTACAAGTCATTTCCTGCTCCCGATAACAAAGAGAATAGGCAGCTAGATTAAGGAGAAAAGAAACAAGCAGCAGCATTTACGAAGGATTCAGTGTGGGTAGGAATCTTTATTAAAAGGCATGCTGTCAAGTATTTTTGACAACTGAGTCTTATTATAATGTGGCTGGGAATGTCTGTCTATTAAAAAATAAACACCCTCACGCACTGAGAAATATGGAGAACTGAGAGTATGAGACAGATAGCTCCCCTGTGGGTCTATACTGCCAAATAAAACCATCTTTTTGTTCTGGGTTGTACAGCACCTGGTACGATGGAGGCCCCAGTTCATGATTAGGGTTCCAAGGTGCTACCGTCATATAAAGCATGTATAATAATGTAGGACCTATCATATTGTAGGACATATCATGATCTACCAATTAGGAATGTTAAATATCAGTTAATTAACCTTGTGAATTCTTATCGGATGCTCGAATATTCTATAGTCCCCAGGGCTGGGTCCAGCCTCCCTCCTGGGGAGCCCCCTGCCACTCTGTGCTGCTGTCTCTGTATCAGAGGCAGCAGTGTGGGGTGCCAGGCAGAAGCAGGTCTGTGAGGGGAATCAGTTAAAAAAATTGGCTCCCCTTGCGAACCAGCTGCCTGGGTCCCGTGCTGCTGCCTCTGATATGGAGGCTGCAGCACAGGGTGGCAGCAGCCCCTGTCCGGGGGTGGGGTCTGAGCTCCTTGACCCAGCATCAGCTGCAACTGAGCTGGGCTGCCTGTCCACCTGGCTCCTAATACACTTTAAATGCAGAGCCACAGCAGGGGTATGTCCTGGACCCGGCGTAAGCCAAGACCGAGCTGGACTGCTGACCAGCCTGCTAAAATGTTTAATGGCAAAGCGGGGGAGGAGGTGGGGGAAAGCTATAGCATTAACCTATAAGCTTTTGCTCATCTGTGACTCGACTATACTATTAAATCCCTACAGCTGATCCATGCCGCTAGCAGCAGAGGTGTTCACAAACCTGTCTATCATCGATTTACCTTACAAAGTCTGTTGTGCAAATGAAGAGGCAACACACAGCCAAAAAGAAAAATTTGTTCATATTTATTGAAAAAAGGAAGGGGGAAAAGGAACCACAGAAGGAGAAAAAAAAAACCCAAAATGATCCTAAGGGCCAGATTTTCAGATGGTATAAATTGATGTTAATGGAGCAATGCTGAGTTACAACAAGAGCTAGATTATGGCTCACTGGCACTTCTGCATGGGGTACCTGCATTCTAGGTAGTGGTTTGGGGGAATTAGCCCATGGGTGCTGAGGTGGGCAGAGTTGCATTGGACATGCTGGAAGACCTATGCAGTGCCAGGTATAGGGCTAACATAGGATACATTAAACCTGGAGCAGTGGAGGAAAAGGGATTCACACTGTGAATGGGGCCAGTTTACGCTAGGGGAAAACGTCGATTTAAGAGACACAACAGCTACACGAATGTTGACTTAAGAGACGCAATAACAGCGTCCCTGCTGCGGGAATTCGATGGGAGAAACTCCCCTGTTGATGTCCCTTACTTCTTACGATCCTGTGGAGTACTAGAGTTGACAGGCAGGATCAGTGGTCGATTTAGCAGGTCCTTACTAGACCTGCTAAATCAACCTCTGGGAAATCAATCTTTGCAGTGTCGATCTTCCGGTAAGTGGAGACAAACCCTATGAGTCACAATCTTTTCCGTGGTCTACTCCTGGGATAAAACAACTATACACAGTCTCAGACCCAGGTTAACCCCAAGTGAGGTTATGGCCCTGTATATTAACAGACATGCAAACAGAGCATCTATTTACTTAGCAAAACACTGAAGCACTGCAATTAAAACATTAAATAATGAGAACAAAAAGAAAGTTGAGAGATGGCTCTACCCTGCCGCAAGCATTCTGCATAGCAAAGAAACCAATGCAAAGAAAAAGAATCTCCTCAAACAACAATAGCACAGATACAATATTAGGTTAAATACAGGGGGTCCCCATTATAAGTTGCCTTGATATTTCTCGTTTCGCACATACGTCATCAATTAATCATAAATTCATAATTCGTCACACAGATCCACACTTACGTCATTTTTCAAGGGACCAAAAGCCAGCAACGTAGGCTGGGCAAGTTTTGTAGTGGCCAGGTGGCAGGCGCTGTATTGTGCTGTGATGTTACTTCTTTGCATCCTCCTTCTTACTGTCTGTAAGTTTTGAAGTGAACGCATTGCAAGTGCACATACTTTATCTTAATATATCTGTGTAATCCTTTAACCATGACCGGGAAATCAAGTGTTGGTGCAAAGTTAAGTGCTATTCGCAAGAGGCAACATGTTAGTGTGAATTTCACTGTGAAAATAGACTTGATAAAGCACATAAAAAATGGTGAATGGGCTACCCACATTCCTCGTCATCTTGGCCTACATCCGACAACTGTTCGTACCCTTGCCAAGAATGCTGATGTATGTGAACTGTATATGTGTTGGGAACGTATCTCAAGCTAATTACATTATTCCTTATGGGTTTTAATTCCCCTTTCTAAATCATTTAGCTACAAGTTGCATTATTTAGGAACGTAACCTGGGCTTATAACGGGGACCCCCTGTACAAGGGGACATTAGGACAAATGGAAGAGACATGAGAAAAACACTCCGCAGTCCAGATTAAAGGCAGGCGTACCGGAGAAATCCTTTTCTGGGGGAGGGGAGAAAAGGCGCAAAGGTAAAAATCAGAAGAACCACAAGTAAGAATTCCACCTGTCCCAGTGAGCAGAGATAGAGACACCCAGAAAATAGCACCACCATCAGGAATAAGGAGAAATCCTCTGGCACAAGAATGCATCCGTGTAAACCCAGTAAGGTCACAGTCCTTTCTCCACCTCTTAAGTGCAATGGTGACTAGAGGAGGACTTATGCGTATGTACTTTGTTGAATTTGGGCCTATTGTCCGGAGGTCCATTTCCCCCTCCATTTCATTGGTAATGTATCTCTTTGAACCTGTCTGTGGTCAATCATAAACAAAAGATGTTAAAGTGTCTTTGTGGACACAGGTCCATATTACACACAGGTGTGCGCGTGAATACACACACACACACACACACACACACACACACACACACACACACGCCACCATTCTCAGCAAGAACGAGTCTCATTCATGGCAGTCTCTGACTATATGGAACCCGACGTTGCCTTAAGAGCCCACAGAAGTGATAGATGAGGCACGCTGGAGGGTGAGCTTCCACAGCCACTGCCCACTCTGTATTATTGGGTGGATAAAAGCAAATCCTGGGATCTCCAGCACTTTTCCTGAGCGCACAAGGCACAAAAGGCACCATGTAAGTCAGCCCCAAACCAACAAATGACAAATGACTGATTGCTCGCCCACAAGCCGCTACACAAGCTGAGTCTGCAAGTAGATGAGTAACTCACATCCACAGCAGAACAGTCTCACCCCTTGGTCACCGAGGGGTGAGGCAGCCTGCAGATGCAACAAACACTTTATGGACCCCTGACTAAATATAACCATAACTCCCATGATAAATGAACGGCTCTACAAGTCTTCTATGAAACAACCATCACATTTTGGATGAAAAAAGCTTTGTTGAAAGTTTGAAAGTTTGCAGGGAAAAATGGCCTGGCTGTTATTAGAACAGAACTGCAATTCCTGTCCCGCAAGACCTTCTCTGCTTTTGACAAAGCTTAGTACAACCAAATTTAGCATATTATTATTTCCTTCTGCAAGCTAGCTGCCTGGTTTCCCCATTCTTAAAATATATTTCCATAATTTAAAAAACACAGAGATGATTTTTTCCCCTCTTATTGCCACTTACTGAAAACTCGCAATTTTTTTTTTGTGGGGGGAGGGGGCTTGACTTATTCCTGTGAATCCAGGGCAATGAGAAAGAAAGAAAGAAAGAAAGAAAGAAAGAAAGAAAGACCAATTGACAGGTTAATTTAGAGCTAAAATTGAAAATTTGTCAAGTTATACAAAATTACATGGTTGGGCTCAGTCCATTGCTGGGAAAATGTCTATCACAGTTTGTATTACCGGCTCATAATCCTGTATGTATGTATCAGGGGGTTCATGCAAAAGGTTAGCCACTTAGTTTTAAATTAGAAAACACACTATTTGCAACAGGGAGTTGAGGATTATTCAGCAGGTATTAAAGGCCAATATGGGCTTAACAAGGAAGAGTAATTACCACTAATGGGGAGAAAAATCATATGCGAGGCATAAACCATCAGGCGCTCAGATGGGCTGGAAGGATTCACAGAAAACAAGAAGGAAACTCGAGTGCTTTACAACAGTCTGGGGGTGCAGGTTCGAAGCTTAGGATCACGCTGCTAACTGCACACACAATAGGTGGTGTCTTCATGGGACAAAATCAAATTTGCCACAACTAGCCACGGGCGTAGCAGATTCTCTCCGTGCGAGTTTATAACCGGTCTGGAGCATAAATCACGAGTTCTAAAACATCTACCAAGTAAGCCCCAGTATCAGGTAAGTGCCTGTCTTACAGGGCATGTGTATCACAGCAATCAGAGGCAGGCAAGAAGGGGGTTTCAAGCAATGAACAGGGAAGTGAGAAAGAAAGCATTTCTAACCATACAGTATGATGAACCTGAGTCTCTTAGCCAACCAGCACCAGCGCATGGGGACTCGCAAGTTTGCAGCTCAATACACGCATTGTCATGACACAGAACATCACGCCACGTCCCAGCCACCCAGACCCACACCACCACCAGGTGCAGTTATGCTGCAAACCAGCACGTCACAATGAGAGATGGCTGAATCTTTCACAATTAAAAAAAAGTGTCCACTGAAGTGTATTGAGGAGACTGAAATTGAGGAGAGTGGGGGGGGGGGGGAAGAGCGCACCATGTGAAACAAAACTAAGGAAAAAAAGATGCAAGGAAACATAACGTCACTTGTTAAACTCTTTCGGACAAGAAACTATCCCTGTGTTCTAAGTCTGCACAACACCTAGCCCAATGCGGTCTTTGTCCAAGACGGAGGCTCCTAGGTGCGACCACAATGATAATTAAGGAAACAATGAAGGAACTCATAATAAAAAAGCAAAAATCCCTGGAAGCTAGAGATGCTCCTGAACTAAAACCCCACTTGGACCTGTGGCAAAGTCTGTATTAGGACATGTAGCCAAGCTTTCGGGATCACCCTGGCAATATCCCAAACAGGACCCAAAATACGGCTCCGCCCACAAGTGTGCCATTCTTCATTAGGTTCCACACCTCCACTCTAGCAGTTGTAGCAGAACGTTCATGTAAAGCCATAAAGCTGCCCCCCCCTTAGTTCACACCATGATCGTAACGATAATCATCTGCGGCACACATGCCTGCGCTCGTTACCTGCACAACGCTTGACGGGTCCAGCAAACGGCAGATCCTCGAGTAGGAGGACACTGAACAGACGGGGTGAGCAACCAAATCCATTTCAGAAAGAATTTTTCTGCGTCGCTCACCGGGGCAAGTAATGGAGGAGAGGAGTGACAGGTAAAACCGTCACCCGTGGTCACCAGGATTTGATGTCCTGGGTTCCAACAGACAGCGATGGCTTATTCCACCCTTACCCCCAGCATTAACAGATCCCCCAATCTGGCGCAATTGACTCACTCAGAGTGCAGGACTGGAACATCAGGCATGGGTGGTCAGGGCTGGGTTGCTTTAACGGGGTTAGGGGGGGGGGACCCAAGACTAGAAGAGCGAAGAGTTTTGGAGGACAGAACTGAGCTGTGCAGGGGAAGCTGTGGGAATATCTTAGACACCAGCTGGCTCTAGCGATGCTCATTCTTCTCTTTCCTTTAGCTCTGGTAAAATCGATGGCTGTGTCTAGACTGGCCAGTTTTTGCGGAAAATCAGCCGCTTTTCTGCAAAAACTGGCCAGCTGTCTACACTGGCTGCTTGAATTTCCGCAAGAACACTGACTTCCTACTGTAGGAAATCAGTGCTTCTTGTGTAAATACTTTGCCCTTCCCGTTCGGGCAAAAGTCCCTTTTGCGCAAATGATTTGCGCAAAAGGGCCAGTGTAGACAGGATGGCATTGTTTTGCGCAAAAGCGCGTCTAGATTGGCACGGACGCTGTGCTTTTGCGGAAAAGTGTCCGTGCCAATCTAGACGCCCTTTTACCGAAAATGCTTTTAACGGAAAACTTTTCCGTTAAAAGCATTTCCGGAAAATCATGCCAGTGTAGACGTAGCCGAAATGTTACAAGCACAGCCTGGTCAGGAAAGCTTTTGAATTGGGGCCTCGGATTGCTACGGCTCACCTCAAACCCAGGTAACAAGGAGAAAACGCCTTATTTTGCAGAATATGTGTGGGTGTGTTTACGTCGCAACACGGAAATGTGATGGAAAGTTACGCTGTGGCTGGAACACCCCCGTCCATCAGTCCTGTCTGGCCAAGCATTTATAGGAGACTCATCACTGTCTGCTCCTTGTCAAAAGTTCTGTTACCATGAGGCTGTTTCCCTGCTCTCTAAGCTGCGTATGTACTCGTTCACAGGTAACTCCAGTTACATACATATATATCAGATCCCACCAATGCACCAGGATACGGTACCTCCTCAGGTTACTTTACACAACTGCATGCTGGAAGTATTCATTTTCTCCCTTACATGCTTCCTCCCTCTGTTTTCAATGTCTTTACATTCCGAAAGGTCATCCGACACCTCATACCAACGTGGTGATTTTGGTTCTCCTGCGCTATGCAGTCTGGATCCCTGCTGCTTGAGAAAACAATACCGACCCTGGAATGAATTCAGACCTGCAGCTTCCAAACATGCAGGTGAATAGCTCACCCTGAAGCTGGTTTGAGGTCTAAGAGACATTGCAAAGTGGGGAGAGAGGACTTCCATATCTGGTCACGACCCTGGCTGCACTGCAACATAGACCTTCCATTAGAGGCTAACGGCAAACATAGGTGACTCGTGGTAGGACTCAGGAGGTGCACCGCCCCCATGCGCCCTCACCAACATTTAATTGCTCTGGGGGATGCCCCTCCATGGTCTCTCCCTGCACCCTCTTTCCCCGAAGACACCAGTGGCCCCTGACCGCAAACACAAAGGTGGATAACTACACTCACCCCTTCCAGCTACAGAAACACGGAAACTCAGTGAGCGAAAGGAACCATTTCCATGAGCTCGGCCAGTCCGAGGCAATACATGCATGCAGGGGCAGTCTGGTGGAGATTCCCAAGGACCCGACATACACAGCATGAATGGTGGAGAGGTGGGACAGCAACCACAAGGAGGATAAAGATGGAAGGTCTTTTATCGTCTAGACGTGGAACTCCAAGCCATCAGGCAGGTACATGATGATTTCGTGTAGTCTCCTCCCTGGAGCGAGGCCACAAGTACTCGAGATAAATACAACACACACACAAATCATTTGCTCAGGCCAGCAAATGCTGCTTTTATCTCCCCCTGCATTTCTCCTGCGTTTGCAGCTAGAATTGGAGGCGCTGGATTATTTACACGTTCCAACTAGCAGCATAGAAACCGGTTTACCTTGATTTTCCACCTCATGCCCAATACAGGTTCAGATACCGATTTTATGCTGAGTTACACATTGTATGCCCTTTTGTTATGTCACCTCCGCTGACGCAAGCAAACGGGATGGTGTCTAGAGTAACGAAACACAAGAGCGGCGGGGGGCAAAAGAGATGCAAAACTTCTTTGCACCTCCCATACCTTTTGCCTAGTAAATATCCACAGTTGGACAACAAGAGGGTGGAAAGTGCTGCATGATTTTAACTGGCTCTTTAATGATCATGCTTCTCTTTTCTGCCCCGGGCAATATCGGCTTTAGTATGACGCCCGCCCCTTCCCCCTTACTGTATCTTTGGACAAATTAGGTTAAAAAAAGCCATACCTGTATTCAATTGAAGATGGGAAAATTTCTGTTGTAATAACATTTTGATGGAGTTGTGTCACTCCAGGTATCCAAGGGCACGTTTACACAGTAGGACTAAAGTTGAAGTAAGCTACGCAACTTGAGCTACGTCAATTGCGAGCTGAAGTCGAAATAGCTTATTTTAGCTTTTGGTGCTATCTATACAACAGGAAGTCCGAGTTAGTGAACTCTTCCTTCAACTTCCCTTACTCCTCATAAAATGAGGGTTACAGGAGTCGGAGTAAGAAGTCCTCCAGCTGGACACTGTCTCAACATTATGTCGAAATAACGCTGTTGTATAGACAAGCCCAAGACACGAATAACAGGCTTTTTGCTTGTTACTATCAAGTGTCCATCAGAGGGAATCTCAAAAATGGCTGAAGGTTTTGTTAACAATCCCCAAGTCCAAAATACTGGATCATTTTGGGTAGAAAAAACCTGGGTTGGAGAGTCTTCCAAAAAGGACTCCCTCAAGAGAATTCTAGCACTTCCTATTTTGATCAGGAGAAAAATACAAGGGGGACTGTTTTCCTCAAACGTCTCAGGTGTGTTTGCTTTCAGACAAACCCAAGCAATGCAAAAGGGGATGATATGTAGGAATGGGCAAGCCTTCTTGATGTCAAGGGCTTTCACAAATTGTGCCAACTACTTCGAGGTTTTGCAAAACTTGTTCAAATCACATGAAACATTTCCCCTATAACTCAAACTAAAGGTTATTTCGTTACAACGACTGGTCTTTCACAATTGCCTCTGTGCATTGCCCCTCCAATGTGTTTTTTTTTGTGTGCCCGGGTAATTCAATTTTGAAATCACATATTTGCTTTTCTAGGTTTTGCCATGTCTTTGGTACAGACAACGCCCATGTACACGACAAGTGAGCATCTGGTACAGGATGCACGAGTATGTGTCCTGTATTATAATACATGTGCACACACTGCATTGGCTTTAACAATGCACACACATTTCTGCTGCCTCCTTTTGGCACGCTCTTCCCGGCATTCTCCTTTCCTCTGTATCCGTTTGTCGCCCTTACATCCATTCTATCGTCCTGCTATTTCATTGACTTTCCCTTCTTTTCTCCTCAAAGCTGAACTGTCAAATGCTAGAGTGCTCAAATGGGTAAAGCATGAGGCACAACGAGTCTGCTTGCTCTGAGCTATGGAACACAATAATTACTTTTGGGAGCCTCGTTAAGCGTCAGGTATAGTTCTCGTTTTGGGAGAAGTTTCAGATCATTTATAAGCAGGCTTGCCAATGAGGGGGGACAAAGTGGCAATTGCCATAGGACCCAGCGATTCAAAAGAGCCCGGAGCTCTGGCTACTGCTGCCAATACAGGTGGCTTTGAGGCCTGCCAGGAGGAGGGGGGTGGTGCAGAGGGTTGGCTGCCTTAGCTCCACCCCTTCCACCCAAGGCCCCACCCTTTCCAGGAGCCCGGAGCCAGTTCTCCCCACCCATTTTGCCCAGGTGCCTGGCGAGGTTGTTGGCCCTGCTGTTTATAAGTGAACTTTGCTTAACACTATAAATTCAAGGGGAGATTTTCTAAGGATAGTCAGGACTTTTGATAGTCAGTAAAATATGGGGGTATAACTTCTGCTTATGCCTCTGAAAATCCCCCCCTCCCCCCAATCACTCCTGAGAGCATCAAAGTCTATTTCTGCTGGGATTCAAGATAAGAAATTAAAAGCTGAGATGTGGGGGTAGGGGATCTGAGAGCTGTCCAGTTACAAAGGAGAATTCAGTGGCCAAAAACTGAATTTAATTTAATGTGCTTTTACCAGCATGGAAGATTCCACTTTCTCCCCGAGATGAACCTGAACCCAAACCCTTGAGATACCATTAAAAATGTCTTGGGAGGAGAAATGGCAATCTGAAGCCAGATCCAAATTTTGAGTCTGTCCCTTTACCCCTGTTATGGGCAGAACCAAATTTCCAGATTTAAATACGCTCAAACATTGGGGTAGTTGAAATCTTGCTCCATATTTTGCAGTTTGGCTTCCATCTCGCCTACATTTTTCTGCACGGTACATACTAAATCCAGTGCACAAATGTACTCTGTATTTGGCTCTGCATATTGCAAACATTTCAAAGCAGTCTCCTCACTGACTTACAAACACAGACTGGTTTCTGAGCAGACCACTGGCTACTCTTTTGGCAGGTAATTGTTTTCTGTCCCTTCAACTCAAAAGCAGGCTGGCATTCAAACTTCAAAGTATCTCCATGGCGAAATGTTGAGCCTTCTCTCTTGCCGTAGGCTGGTATCCCCGGATCACCGCAACTCCCCTGGTCAATTTCTGAAAGAAAATAAAAACAGAAGTGGGGGGAAAAAAGGTTCTGGCAGCTGGATGCTTGGTTCTAATGTTTCTATTATGCTCTTGCTGACATGCTATTTACAGTGTTCACTGATAAACACAGGTCTTCTACAGTTCACATGTGTACAGTTCACATATGTTCATAAAGCCATTCCCCTGGGTGGGTCACCAGCATGGGGGATTGAACTTGGAGACTCTGTGTCTTTATGCATGAGCCTCTATTGCTTGAATTAAAAGACCCACCTCTATTAGCTAATGCACCAGCCCCCTCATGGTCCCCTAGCTACATCCCATTACTATTACAGGGGGGCAGCATATTACGCGGCCAGGGTGAGTGGTATCTCTATCAAGTTGGGACAATAACTAAAGCAAGCCATTATGTTAAACATCGGTATTTACAGGCACGGTAATGGTTTTCCTGGTTGGTTGATCTGAATTGCGAATCCCATTCCATCCATCCTTGGAACGGATCTATTTCTGAATGCCTTTCTAGCCACAAAAGTACGACAGGGAAAGGAAGAAGGATTGGTTTACTGATTTTGCATGCCGCTGAATATTTAAGTGGACACACTGTTACTGTGTAATCTTTACAGTAGGGGCAGGGAACCTTTTGTTGGGTCGGGGGCTGCTGACCCACAGAAAAATCAGTCGAGGGCTGCACAAAAGTGAAAAGCAACAACCACCACAACAGCAAAAAAATACCTCTCTGACTGACATGGCTCCCAACTGAGACACAGAAAGACATTCCGAGGCTCGAGGGCCAAACCCAGGCAAGCCAGGGGCCGAATCTGGCCCCCTGGCCGTAGGTTCCTTCCCCACCGCTTTATAGGGAGGAGAGGAGGATCTGATTTGACAATGTGGCTGTTGAACTACAACAAACTATTCTTAAAACCATTTTAATAAAGGGAAAAAAGGGTTTATGGCTCTCGGTAAAGGAATTCTCTGTCTCCATCAACTCAAGTTCTCTCTCAGGAGTAAACTAACACATCATTACTATTCCTCGGAAATTAAAATCCGTTTGAGCCTAGAGACATTCATTTACTTCTCAAGGGTTATGCCACACTTCCACTGATAGGAAACATGGCTTAGGCAATGGGCGTTAGTTGCCTATACACCTTGGAGAGTCTCAAATACAGCAGAGCTTCAGAGTTAGGAACACCAGAGTTACAAACTGACCAGTCAACTACACACCTCATTTGAAATCAGGAGTACACAATCAGACAGCAGGGAGGGAACGAGAAAGAAAGAAAGCAAGCCGTATTAAACGCAAACTACTAAAATCATAAAATGAAGGCAGCATTCTTCTTCTGCTGTGTAAAGTCAATGTTCACCTGTAAACTTTTTAAAAAACAACCATCCTGTCTTGTTCAGACTTACAAACATGTCAAAGGATACGTCTCCACTTGCCCCCTACTTCGAAGTAGGGAGGCAAATGAAGCATACCGAAGTTGCAAATCAAGCGCGGGATTTAAATATGAGGAGTAGCAGTTAATTTGAGGGAAGGGATTTAAATCGGACTACCGCGTCTACACGCTGCAAGTTACATCAGGTGACCGGCATTTTAAAATGGCAACCGGCTGCGAATATGTTAATCAAGTGCGGGATATTTAAATCCCGCACTTGATTTGCAACTTTGGTATGCTTCAGTTGCCTCCCTACTTCAAAGTAGGGGGCAAGTGTAGATGTACCCAAAGTTATGAGCAGGGTTACCATATTTGAACTTTCAAAAAAGAGGATACTGTATCAGTATCTACCAACTCCTGTTGTATTAATGTATTATATAGTATATACTATATAACACATTGATATAGTATATAACACATTAATACAACGGGAGTTGGTAGATACTGATACGGATACACTCCCTCTCTGGGGTGTCCTCTTTTTTTAAGTTCATATACGGTAACCCTAGTTATGAGCAACCTCCTGTGGTTTTCATAATTCTGACACCCTATTGTAGTGTCATGGGAATGCGGTGAGGTGCTGCAGTGAGGAAAGCAGAACGTTTGAGGGCCTTTATTGCTACCAGTTGGCTACCCCAGATACCAGATCCGCAGATCACTGGCTAAAACAGGATGAGCCTCCTTCAAGATGCAATTGGACTTTTTGCTTCTGCAGGGAACACATATGGTGGTATGTCATAGGGGGAGCTGGCCCCTTTACAGCAATTGGAACTTAGCCTTACCACGGGACAGTGTCCCTCCCTGACTCCTGGTTCCTTGCTGAACTTCCAGTCTTACAATCAGGAAGATAAAATAGCCACCGGGGAGGCTAAGCCCAAGTCCTTTGGCGGGCTAGGTCACACTGTGGCACTCTGTACACACAACAGACACAAACCTCTGCCCCTATGCTGAAACTAGTGACAGTGTCAGCTGTGTGAAGGACTGTGGTACATGGAAGGCCATCAGTTCAATCAATGGACAGGACTGAGGCCATCAGCTCATTCCACAGACCCCAACAAACAGAGGATAATGAGTGATTGCCCTTGCTTGCTTCACAACAGTGACTACGGGGTTTGTAAAGCTCCTCAGCCCATTTACTGTTCCTAACTATAGTTTTCATTCAGTTTTCTGATCGGAGCTAATAAAAGGAGCAATGTCTCAGGTGACAGATGGAACAGCTCAACAAAATGGCCGTTTTGAAAAATGAGAGTAAATCCTGTCTCCTGAAGCAATCAGTAGCACTTCTGGGACAACGAGGATCTCAGGGGAGTCAGCTGAGGTCACTTGATTAGGGTGCACTGTGAGAAATAAGAAGGCCAATACCTAAAGTTGCTGGTTTTTCCATTATTTATACTTACCAAGCACAAAATAGAGTCTGGTTTATATTATTGGTTACTCAGAAGTCCAGACAACACAATTCCCTTAAGGTATTCACCCTCCGGCTTCTACTCAGACACCCAAATCACAATAAATTCTAACAATTCCAAGGGATTGGACACATTACCTTCTAGGTGAATAAATATTTCAGATTTTATCCCAAATGCATGCTTACAGTCAATCCTAATTAACCAGACTAAAATCTATTACAAAATAAACAAGAGAGTGTGCTGGTTAAAAGATCAATAGACACAAAATCATAGAACACTAGAAATGGAAGGGACCTAGAGAGGTCATCAAGTCCAGTCCCCTGTCCTCATGGCAGGACCAAGCACCAACTAGATCATTCCTGATAGGTGTTTGTCTAACCTTTTCTTAACTAACTCCAGTGATGGAGATTCCACAGCTCCCTAGGCAATTTATTTCAGTGTTTAACCACCCTGACAGTTAGGAAGTTTTTCCTAATGTCCAACCTAAACTTCCCTTGTTGCAATTTAAGCCCATTGCTTCTTGTCCTATCCTCAGAGGCCCAGGAGAACAATTTTTCTCCCTCCTCCTTATAACAGCCTTTTAGATACTTGAAAAGCACTATCATGTCCCCTCTCAGTCTTCTCTTTTCCAAACTAAGCAAACCCAATTCTTTCAGTCTTCCCTCATAGCTCATGTTTTCTAGACCTTTAGTCATTTTTGTTGCTCTTCTCTGGACCTTCTCCAATTTCTCCACGTCTTCCCTGAAACATGGTGCCCAGAACTGGACATAATACTCCAAATGAGGCCTAATGAGTGCAGAGTAGGATGGAAGAATGACTTCTCGCGTCTTGCTTCTGATGTTTGCTTTTTTTTTTTTGCAATGTCACACTGTTGACACGTGTTTAGCTTGTGGTCCGCAATGACCTCGAAACCCCTTTTGTCTGTACTCCTTCCTAGACAGTCACTTCCTGGTTTGTATGTGTGAAACTATTTTTTTCTTTCCCAAGTGGAGTACTTTGCTTTTGTTCTTATTGAATTTCATCCTATTTACTTCATACCATTTTTCCAGTTTATTCAGATCATTTTGATTTATAATCCTATCCTACAAAGCACTTGCAACTGCTTCCACCTTGGTATCATCTGCAAACTTTATAAGCATACTCTCTACACCATTATCTAAATCGTTCAACATAACCATTCCCAAAACTGATACCTGTGGAATCCCATTTGTTAAGCCCTTCCAGCACGACTGTGACCATTGATAACTACTCTCTGAAAATGGTTATCCAACCAAATATGCACCCACATTGTAGTAACCCCATCTAGATTGTCTTTTCCTACTTTATCTGTAAGAAAGTCATGAGAGACTATGTCAAATGCTTAACTAAAGTCTAGGTATGCCATATTTACAGCTTTTCCCTTATCCATAAGGCTTGCTATCCTACCACAGAAAGCCATTAGGTTGGTTTAACATGATTTGTTCTTTTCAAATCTATTCTGACTTTTACTTATCACTTACTATCTTCCAGATGTTTGCAAATGGATTCCTTGATTATTTGTTCCATTACTTTTCCTGGTATAGAAGTTAAGCCAAATGGTCTATAGTTTCCTGGGTTGTCCTTATTTCCCTTTTTATGGCATGAGTCTTACATACATATGGCATACATAAAGGCATGAGTTCAATTCTTCAGGTTGAGATACCTAATAAAGATTTGGTGATCTTGTACTTGCAAGAAGTTCTTTTAGAATTTAATCCATGGTTATATTCCAAAATCCAACATCATATCCAGGGGGTTTCCAGCTGATGACTGGAAAGTCAATCCTTATGGCTTATGTTTTCCCTGTATGTAACCTCAAGCAGAGCTGAGACTTAAGTCAATGTCTGTTAAAGGGGGCACCAGGATATCCTGGAATCTCATTTCTTATGGCTTGCAGCTTTGCCCATGAGCATCCAAGCAGATATGAAACAAAAAAGGGTCCTGTCCAAAGGGACTTTATACATGTGCGGCAGCCTCTTGGCTTGAGAGAACACAATAGGCTTTTTGATGTGACTTTCTGTCTCCCAAACATCATGGCAATTAGCATAAGGTAATGTATCTATTAAGCAGTTTCTCACACTCTTTAAAGAGACATCTCAACAACGACATTCTTTCACCTAAGATTCATCTAAATGTCAATATTTCCTTTTGATCTCTGAATCTCAGTTAGGCTACATCTAGACTGCAAGCCTCTTTCAAAAGAGAGCGTCTAGACTACAAGCAGATTTTTTGAAAAAGCGAGCCACTTTTTCGAAAGAGAGCCTAGACGCTCTCTTTTGAAAAAGCAGAGTTTGCATTCAATAGCACCATTTTTTGAAAGAGTACTTTTGAAAAAAGGTGTTATTCCTCGTAAAATGAGGTTTACTGTGATCGAAAAAGCTGCTGTGTTCTTTCGATTTACTTTCGAAAGAACGTGGCTGCAGTCTAGACGCAGGTGAAGTTTTTTCGAAAAAAGGCTACTTTTTTTGAAAAAAACCTGTAGTCTAGATACACCCCTAGTGATAGACAGGAACTACCTGCTTACGTGATTAGCATCAATAAGATATAAGTAACCTCATATAACTAGTGTATAGTTAATGTCTAACAATACATGTTTGCATTTTAAAGTTCTAGTTTAACCAGTTTTGGATGCTTTTATCTCCATAGAGCTCCCCACATCACCCACTTTTTAAACAAGAAAACTTGAGCGTTCTCTGGAGCAAGAGGCTCCATTTCACATTTTGATCCACAACCACGTCCATATTCACAGCCTGCCGAGTAAAGATTTCAATTTCACTAACATTTTTCAACTCTGATATCTTTGTTTTCCTTACTTCATTACAGAACCATGGAATGTCGCAGTGTATCCGATGAGATCCATCTAGCTCAGTATCCTGTCTGCCGACAGTGGCCGATACCAGACACCCCAGAGGGAAGGAACACAACACGTAATCCTCACATGGTCCCTCTCCTGTCAAACAGAGGCTAGGGACACCATTCCTAACCATCATGGCTAATAGCCATTGATGGACCTATCCTCCATGAATCTATCTAGCTCTTTTTTGAACCCAGTGAAAGTCCTAGCCTTTACCACATCCTCTGGCAAGGAGTTCCACAGGTTGACTGTGTGCTGAGTGAAGAAAAACTTCCTTTTGTTTGTTTTAAACCTGCTGCCTATTAATTTCATTTGATGACCCCTAGTTCTTATATTGTGGGAATAAGTAAATAACTAAATACAAATAAGGAATGAAACACACTTAGTCTAACAGCGTAGATTTTAAGATCTTGTAGTCTGACACAAGACAGAGAAAATAATTAAGTGGCCGAGCTGGGATTCAAACACAGATTTGAGTCCCGGGGTATGTCTAGACTACAGAGTTTCATTAGAAAAACGTCCGTTTTTCCAACAAAACCGGAGTTACATCCACACTGCAAGTGCATTCCTTTGACAGAAAATCAAAAGAACAGAGGAGGTTTTGCGCAATTGGTATTCCTCATTCTACGAGGAAGAAGCCTTTTTGCAAAAGAGCATGTGGACGGGGAAGAGGGAGCTTTTTTCGGAAGAAGAGGAAAGAGGAAAAAGCACAGGTGCCCTGGTAGCCAATCTGTCCGTAGCAATCACTGCTTACATGTGAGATAGTGTCCAGGCAGTCTGGACACTATATTTCGGAAAAACGCATAGTTTTTTCGATGTGCTTTTGCAGTGTGGACACTTTCTTGCACAAGAAGTTTTTTCAGAAGATCTCTTCCAAAGAAAGCTTTTTGCACAAGAAGCCTGTAGTCTAGACGTAGCCCCGGCATCTTAGCATAAATCCATCCTGTCTTTTTGTATTTTTCCTTTTTAATGTTATGATATAGGCAAAACTATCCCTCCACTCCGCTGGCTACCAAATGTTTCAATAGTGACTGAAAAGTAAAGAAGAGCAATCATGCACTCTTTTTACGTTCTCATAGTACAAAAACAAGGGGGCATCTCATGAAATAAAAAGGCAATACTCTTAGAAAGAAAGGAAATAGATGTGTATTTGTGTAGTTATATGTGATACCTAATTAACCCATGGAACTCTCTGCAAAAAGACATGCATGTGAAATAATAAGAACATCATCTGCATTATACCAGTAGAAAAAGTTCTTTTACTTGTATCAACCTTCATTCTTCCTGAGTCAACCACCAAAAATTTAGGCTTAGGAATAAATTGTCCTGGGGAACAACACTACATAATTGGCACAATTATGGATGCTTTGCATCCATCTTGTATTGGCCACTATCTGATTCAGGTCTGGATGGACCAGCAGTAATCGCTGGCTGTGTAAACACTGGGCCACTTATTCCGGAAAATCAACCGCTTTTCTGGAATAAGCTGCGAGCTGTCTACACTGGCCCTTTGAATTTCCGGAAAAGCACTGACGATCTACTGTAAGAAATCAGCTGCTCTTCTGGAAAAACTATGCTGCTCCCGCTCGGGCAAAAGCCCTTTTTCCGGAAAACTGTTCCGGAAAAGGGCCAGTGTAGACAGCACAGTAGTGTTTTCCGCAAAAAAGCCCAGATCGCGAAAATGACGATCGGGGCTTTTTTGCGGAAAAGCGCGTCTACATTGGCCACAGACGCTTTTCCGGAAAAAGGGCTTTTCCGGAAAAGCATCCTGCCAATGTAGACGCTCTTTTTCCAGAAATACTTATAATGGAAAACTGTTCCGTTTTAAGCATTTCCGGAAAATCATGCCAGTGTAGACGTAGCCGCTAAGTTTTTAAAACTTGCATTTAGCATATATTGTATGAGTCAGCCCTGCCGAGCAGGGACTGTCTCATTTCTATGTTTGTACAGCTCCCTGCACAGTTACAATCCTACTTGGGCATTACCATGATACAAACATTTAATCCTCATCACAATAAGGAAGGCTAAAAGTTGACCTGCATGAGCAGAGCCTCAGCACAAGGACCCACCTCTGAAAAGTCCATTGCATGATACATAATTCTCCCTCATACCTATGAAATGCAAGTTTGGCTGCTAAATTTGTGTCAACGTTATCTCTCTGCATTACCGTATTCCATTTCAATATTGATTCCTCCATGCAGTTCTAAAGCAGACAGATGACCCTTTCTCATGTGGAGATGTACAGGTAGCAAGAGATTCATTGCATTTTGATTTTGGAATAATCATGTATGTGATTTCCTGTTATCTGCTTTCATACAATTTCATTTCTAAAAAGTTCCTTCCCTCTCTGCTACTATTCGTGATGAGACATGATTTCCTTTAAAGCCTTCTTCAGTGCTTCAGAACTATTAATCTGTGTTGCATTCATCTCATCGTCCTCTTTCTCTGGTTTTTATCCCCATCATCTGTGATCAGCCTCCCTGTCTTTTCTCCTAGTTTTCAATTTCTAACGCCAAATTGGAAACTTCTTTTATGACATTTCCCTTACAGAAGAAACCACATAATCCAAGGTTTGTATTAATCCATCTAATATTCTGATGTGGTCTGAATATCAACAAATTTCTCTTATTGTTGTATTAACTCTAGGCAACTTTACATACCGATATATTTTCACCAGAAGCCACAATAGAGCATCTGGTTTATGTTATTGCATTTTATGTCCTGCACTAAAAAGTTACAGATGGGTAATAAGGTCCAAAATATGATTTAACATAATTTAATATTAATAGAAAAGTTTTCATGAAGTGTAGTTCTTTTCTGCTTTTCAGGGAAAATAGCTAGTCTAAATTTAAATATTGCCCAGCAGGCTATGCCAATGCAGAGAAACAGAGAGTGAAACAGACTAGATACAATAGTGAAATTGAAAAGTTTATTGCCATTTTCCAAAGCAGAGCAAAGGGGAGTCCAATAGGGTAAATTACAAAAGGAAATTCAACTTTTAAGACTCGTATCACAGTTTTAATAATTTACAGGAAGGGTGTTTCTTTAAAGCATATATGATTGTAACCAGACAGAAATGTGGCAACCCTTTAAACTTTCTTCTTCTATTATCAATTTGCCATCTACACCCCTTTAAAAATCTAGAAACACTGCATTTTTGCTCAGCCTTTCCATTTCTTAAAAACTTGATATATAAAATTATTAAATATTACTAATTAAAGCAGTCATTAATAAGATGCCTTTCATTCAACATTCTCCAAAGACTGCCAGTACTTGATGTCTGTAGGGTTTACAAAAATTCTTGCCTTGTTTTATACTTTACATTATTCTTTTACTTAGTAAAACAAAGATTTCAAAAATTAACAGCTATATAATGGGTTTTCACTCCATTTATCTATTTTATGGAGACTTGTTTAATTTAAAGACCCTGCTACCAATTTCGTGGCTAATATTAGATCCAAATGTCATAGGTTCCATGTTCACATGGGTGTATAAAAAGAGATGAAGGCTAGACTAGAATAAACCAATCTACCCCGGGATATATCTGGCACAGCTTAACTCCTTCTCTGCCATGTTACTGCATTGAGGTGGAGCTATTGGCACAAAACCATTCCAAGGCACCAAAAACATGTCTGTGCACAAACAGGGCTGCATGTCAAATATTTACATTAGACTGACATTTCTATGCTTCTTTATGAAGCTTGGAGCTTGGTGTAACTTTGAAAACAATGTCCTCAGATTTGTCTAGCCTCCTCGTAAGAGATCCAACTTAGAATTCCTCGTACACTCAGATTTGAAGAGGTAGCAGTGACTGAGGCCAGGTCTACACTAGACCTGGAAGGTTGGATTAAGTTACACAACACATTTTAAGTATCTTTAGTCATGTTTGGCTTAGTCATGTTTGGCAGCATTTCACAGAGGGAGGCCAACGGGAGCAAATGCGACTACCAGGAGTACCGGGGCCACCTTCAGCATTTGATTTAGTGGGTCTTAACTAGACCCGCTAAATTGAACACCAGAAGATCGATCCCTGGTACAGCAAGTGAAGATGTAGCCTCAGAGAGTGGGCCCAGGATACTCTGACAAGTTACAGCCTTAGCTAATATAGTGGCATCCATGCTTGGCTCACCCAAATTAGCCAGCTGTGAGGAGCCTGTGGCCAAGCACTCAGGCAGAATGGAGAAAATTGGGGCTGACAAGTAGTGGGTTAAGGATGGCTGCATGGATTAGCTGATTGGAGTGCTTTGCAGACAGAGCCGGTAAATGAGAGAAGCAATATGATCATGGCAGGCAGCTCCTTCTCCCCAGAATGGTGTGCCGTGGAAAGCACGATTGTATTAGATTCACTCTGGTGCATTTCAACTGCAGAAGAGTCTGCGTTTCAGAAACATCTTTATGAGACAGAGATAAAAAAAATCATCCCTAGGCAGCGATGGAGTACCTGCATCCAGACAGAGTGCTGACCTCCCATTCTCTCTCCTTTTCTCCCCTTCCCGGATGTGGCTGACAAGTGAATGGATGCTTTAATGCACTGCATGCACACTGGCAATGCAATTCAGATTCTAGGGCCAGAAGGGCTCTTTGCGATCTTCTAGTCTGATCCCCTGTTTGACACAGGCTAGAGAACTTTCCAAAATATGTCCCCGAGCAGAGCTTTTTGGGGAAAAAAAAACCCCTCTGATCTTGAATTAAATATTGTCACTGATGGAGAATCTACCCTGACCTTCGGTAAATTGTTTCAAGGGCTAATTAACCTCATTGTTAAAATGTAACACCTTATTTCCAGTCTGAACTTGTCTAGCGAAATTGTGTTACAACTTTCTCTGATAGATTAAAGAAGCCAATAGCCAGTATCTGTTCCCTATATCGGCATTTCATGAACCTTTCTTTGTTAAGTAAATAGATGGATCTCCTGAAGTCTAACACCAGAAGGCATCATAAAGAGATAATTTTGCAAACATCTCCTCCAGGCATACTTGTCCTAATGGCCAAAGCTGACAAAGTCATATGGAATTTACAATCATATACAAAGTTCTTGGCCAATTAACTCTAGTCTGTTTTACAATATTTAAATGCGGACCACCAACCAATGTATTGACTTGTGTGCATATACACTGCAGGCCTCTCTGGATGGAGTAGAAGACCCTGTGGCAGGGCGTTTGCCCTGCCCTGGCCCTACAAAGGGTTAAATCCAGCCCTGGAAGAGGGCTGGGGCGGTGGAGAAAGCAGCTACGGCATACAGCAGCCAATCAGGGCCCAGCTGCGGGCTGTGTAAATAGAAGCTCCTAGAGAGAAGAGAGCACACGCTTGCTTCAGTGGTGGAGCAGGAAGGACTTGGCTGCCAAGGAAGCTACAGAGACTTCCCGTAACAGAGCAGGGATGGGGAAAGGCAGCCAGAGCTGGGGAGCTAGGGCCTGACCCCACTCCCAGGTTGTAGGGCCTAAGACAAGGCCTGAGGGTACTTGGGCAGTAGGGAGGCAGCCAGAGTAGGCAAAGGCAGCAGGTCCGCACCCCCTTGCCAATAATGAGTGGCCATGCGTCCCTGAGGCAAGGTGGGTGTAGGGGCCTGGGGTTCCCTGAGAGGGGAAGACCCCAGAGTGTGGGGCCCAGCGATATGGTGGAACAATGCGGAAAAGGCACCATTGGCCAGGATGGAGAGAGGGCCTGAACCAACAGAAGACAAGGTCACAGAGGATGAGACACTGGCCAACAGGGGGCGCTCCGAGACTGAAGAGCTCATTCCCAATGAGACCAGTAGGAGGCGCCGTGGGCAGTGAGGCACAGCCCTGTTACAGGCTCGCTCTAATGTGTGATATCAAGATACCTTCTAGTACCTGGATTAGCTGTGGAGGATGAGAGCTGTTAACACTTCACCAGCTAGAAGCAAAAGCCTTCTTTAGCACAGGTGGTGAAAAGCCTGTGTAGGGACTCCCAAGTTCTACCCTTGCTTTTAACCAGGAGTTTTGTGTCCATGGAATTGTTACAATAGGCCTGCCACCTGTGATAGGGTGGACAAGGCCCTGAGCCCAGAAAAAGCCATAGAGAAGTCCTCCAGGCCGGCTAGAGGAGCTGGGAAGAAACCAGCCAATCAGGGGCCTGGAAAAATTACATAAGAAGCTGCAGCACCAGAATCAGGGCAGGCAAAGCCCAGACTAGAGGGAGAGAGGACCACGGGAACTGACTGGCCTGAGGAAGCAACTCTACAGAGGATACCGGGATGGGCCCCTGTTAGCAGTGTACTCCGGAAGAGATTTGAGATACACAGAAGTGCGACTCGGCCAGAGGGCTGAGTAGCTAAAAAGGCTTTGCAGAGTGAGGGCGGTGCAGGCAGACACACTCGGCCAAATGGGGGTGCTCACAGGAGGTGTGTGTCACCCCATTACACCGCCAGCCAAAGCACCAAGCCTGAACTGTATGCAGAAGTCGAATGGAATAGAAGGAAAAGGTTTACTTTTCCCATAGGTTTTTTGAAGCATCTCACATGGGGAATTCCTTCCCTGCTTAGCGGAGGTTCTGAAAAGCCCTAGAATGGGGCAAATGCTCTCAGATTCTGTGCTCCTCAGAGGAAGTACTACAAAACACAGGTGTCTATAGACGTGCTATTGGTTTCCACCATTTTTCAGTTCCGTAGGGCTTCCCCACATGGGCCCACACTTAGCACTGAAAACCAACAATCCCCGCAAAGCTGACAGTGAAATAGCCCCTTTGTTGATGTCTCCTCATGCACACAATCAGAATCTGTTTCCATTTAGCGACTGCACTGCCTGACACACTGCAATTGTTAATAGAGGTCAATAGCAGGCCGTTCCAAGTGACAGAAGACAAAGGTGGAGAGTGGGAGGGATTTCATTAGCCATACGCTCCCCTTGAATGTTCTGCAAACATCCATTAGGCAGGTCAGGGAGCTCATAAACCACTGTCTGCAAATAGCTGATAGAAAACATCGAGCGCCCAGAAAGCAATGCGGGCAGACCTGCTTCCTTTGAAAAACCAGCAATGTAAAACGTTTGATACAGGGGGAGAACCTATTCATAGTTTAGCGGGAAAGAATGTGAAAGAATAACCTACTCGGCAGTGGGGAACAGAACTAATGGCTACAAAAGGTGGATGTGCTACTTATCCAAGGCCGGGATACCTGTTTTGTATTGAGTCTTCTGGAACTGCTGCTTCAAATACCAATCTATTATTGCTGCTTAACAGTCATTGGGGTTGAATGGTTCAGCTCTTTGGAGGCTCTGGATATTTATATCTTTACACACACACACACACACACACACACACACACACACACACACACACACACTACTCTTACTCACACAATGTACACACATGCACGCACACACACACACACACACACACGCCAGATACTATATAAAAACACCCACTTGCTCTCAGAAGCATGTATATACATGCACGTACAGATATGCAGCAAGAGAGACAAAATGTGATGACACAGGGTTTTAGTGGCATGAATTTGGAGAGCCTCGTGGCTCCGCAGTGGAAACGCTGCCCTCCCGAGCCGCAGCACTGTGCTTTTCACCAGAAGACCATCCCTACAGGTTCTATCCCCACTCTGAAAAGATGGGTATCCCCTACCAATGCCTATGTAACACTGTAATGGGTCCATCCGCTGGTGAGCGCCCCACTGTGGTCAAGTGGCACCGTGCAAGTCACCTGGCTGGTGGTCCTGTCGCCTTCAAAGTCCTGAAACCAGGGCCTGACTAGCCCTGTCCACAGTGCTAGTGAGTCTCTGTAGTGGGCCTGTGGCCAGTCTTCTGCCACTGGGTCTGGGCCTTACTCAGATAGGTTCAGCTCACACTGGGAGCTGGCTGTAGTGCTGATCTCCAAGTCAGGGTATAGACCTGGCTGAGTTGAGCTCCTGAAAGGAACTGCCAGGCCCTAGCCTCCCAGCCTCTTTTATACCCCTCTGCTGGGTCCTGATTGGCTGCCGCAGAGACAGTGCCTGGAGGACCTCTTCTCTGCTCCTCTTGCTGGAATGGGGTGCGGCAAGGCCGCTGGCCTCCTGTAGGGGACGTCGGGGCCTCGTCCAGCCCATCACAAATGACAGGCGGGACCTCTAGAGCTCAGTGCATGATTCTCTATCACAGGAGCTACAAGCTCTCAGTGAAGGCTGTAGAGCAAACTCATTGATCTCTCTGTAGAGCCACTAGATGGGACAGTGCACCACACCCAGAAGATGTGCGGGTTAAGTACTTCCCTAAAAGCCAGCTGGCTCTCACCTAAGGCTCATTATTCTCTTTATAAGTGGTCTTGGTGGCACTACATGAGAGAGTCCACCACACCCAGCCGGTGTGCCAGTTACACCTACATATACTGACCCCCCCCATTCATAACACTTGCATGGAATCCTCTCGACGCACATCTCAACCTTCCTAATATACAATGAACACGATATCATTGCTGTTCATTAAATCTTATTAGTGGCAGCCCTGGGATCAGCGCTGTCCATCAAGCCATGCCAGAAAGCAATTTACAAAGATCCAGGGCCAGAGCCAACAGAGGAACAAGTTGAGGCATAAGCGTAGCCAGCAAAGGACACAAAAGCAAACACTTTGCTGCCTCGGGACCTAAGCTATGAAGCTGCAGAGCACTTGGGCCTGATTTGGCAGACCCCATTTACTCTCACAGGTTTATCCTCTGTGAGGAGACACAGGCCTTGGAAATCCGACTGAACCCACCCCCCATTTTAAAATCTCAGCAGGGTTAATTCATTCTGATTCTTTCTCTGGGTGGGTGTGCTGAAGCCACTTGCCCTGTTCTTTGCGGTTGTGCTGGGCGGGGTCTTAACGCTCAGAGCTGTGCTGTGAAATTGACACCTGGCTGCAGGGCATGTTCCAGTGAATAATCCTGCCGTCCCTTTAAAACAGCCATCTGGCACAGGGGAGGTGACACTGTACAAGCCCCATGAGGTGAAACCCTGACCCCGCTGAACTCAATGGGTGTTTTGCCAATGACGTCAATAGAGCCAGATTTTCCCCCTCGTTTTTTTTTTTAATCATCTCCCATGTTTTCAGCTCTGGCATGGGAGGCACAGGGGGCTGAGACAGAGGTGTAGAGCAAATCCACCTCCCATAGACGTCAATGGAAAGCAGAGGCTCATTGCTTTTGTAAAACCAGGCTGTGATTCGACGGGGAGGGGGGTACTCGGAATTAAAGAGAGCAAAGAGAGACATGCAGCGGTACAAAGAAAGAAAGGACTCGCTCTGAGCCAGTGAATGGAAAGAAAGAAGCTCACAGAGGCACCTCCCAACAAGCTGGTTTTCTGAAAGTTCCTCTCTCATTCCTATTTGCTTGGACAGAAACTCTTCCCTTTTGCATTACAGTACGAAGCCCACAGGTACAAAGAGCTCTATGAGGAGAAGGGGGCAGTGACAGATTTAAGCAGGTCCTTTCCCTTCTACTAGGCATGTTCCTCTCTGTGAGCATCGTGAAAAGAAACCAAGATGCTTCAAGCCTAGCGCTGGTTGGAAAATGGATCTGTTGCCTGGAGGGTAAGTAACTTGTAGGAGTGTTGTGACTAATTACGACTTGGAGTCATCAAAACGCATGTCATACTTTTCATCTCCATCCTTTTGAAAAATTAGATCATTCATAAATAATATGAATGGGAGAATGCAGTGTAAAAGTCTGAACAAAACAGAATGTCAAACTCAAAAGGAAGCATTTCAAGACTTTTCTGAAAACGTCACTGAAATCGACATATTATTGTGAAACATTTCGAATGGGATGAAACTGCATTTCCTAACAAAAAGCTCTTCCACTGAAATGTTTTCAGCCAGCTCCCCCTAGCTCCCAGGTAGTTCGGTGCTGGGTGGTATTGATGAATTTGCATATTGGCATATAATGAAAGCAGCCTCGATTTTCAAAACTATCGATCCCCGGGGGTGTTTCAGTGTCCAGAAGTTCCATCTGAGACACGGAAAAGACACTTGATTTTCTGAGTAGAGCCGTCAGCATACATCCCCCTTACAGAGGCACCCAAAATTTAGGGCACTGTTTTCTTAGAGCCCAATCTGACACCCCCGTGGGAGCCTTTTAATTAACTTCAGTGGAAAGTGGGAATCAGACCATTAAAAGTGTGCTTAAGCATGATGCTAAATAGTCAATTGGCTCAGCTGTATGACCTTGCATGCAGTGGTGCAATTGCACAAGTAATTCATACTGGAGGAAGCTACGTTCTGGAGAGAACTGCAGCATGATTCAGGATTCACAAGCTGTTAGAAACCTATTTTCTTTTGTTGGTTCCCAGAGTGGGAGGGGAAGTGTCAAAGGAAACAAAACTCAGAAAGAAAGAAAGAAATTCACCCTGCTCCTTGGGCTTAAATCTCCCTTCATGCCCACCATCTAAGGGCACGTCTACACGGCACATTTATTTCGAAATAAGCTATTCTGGAGTAGTTCTTCCAAAAGAGCTTATTTCGAAATAGCACATCTACACTGCAGGGAAGCCTCAAAATGAGTCCGAGACAGGCTTCCCTAATGCAGATGTGCTATCTCAATTTAGAGCCCCAGGAGGAAAAACTTAGCCATTCTATTTCAAAATAGCAGCAATGGAGTGTCAACAAATATGCCTTATTTCGGAATAGCTGTTTCAGAATAGGCGTTATTCCTCATAGAAGGAGGTTTACATATTTTGGAAGAAGCCGTCCGTTATTTCAAAATTATTTTGAGAGAACGGAATAGCTGTGTAGAGGCTTGCACTGTTATTTCGAAACAACGCTAGTTATCTAGAAATAACGGTGCAGTGTAGATGCACCCTAGCCTGGAGCTCCAGGCAGAAATAAAAGAATCCAACAGGCTATCACTCATTAAAATCCCGCATGGCATAATGTCAGATTACTCCAGCTAAATTTGATGGGCCTCTTTAAAGGCAAATCAAAGACAGCTGACTCCAAATGGAGCTCAGGTCAGTGCACTGTAAGCTAAAAGCCTGAATGCGTGTTGATTCAGCAAATGCCAAAGCTCGGTCTGTCATGGTGGAAATGGGGAGGGGAAGAAGTAAACAAAAGCTGGCTGGATAGATTTTGATGCCCATGATACTGGGGGCTTTCAATTAAGCAGTACCAACTAAAAAACAAATATGCACATATAATTGATGGAGAGCATTCAGGAAAAGGAACAAACAATACGATGCATGGCTTCCCATAGGAGCTGGCATGTACTAGTAGCTCTGGCATGGAATTCCAAGGGACAAGTGGTCAAGAAGACGGACTGGGTTTCTTTAGCAGTGCACGGAAACAGTTCCTTGCACCACAAAGAGATCTGAGACGTGAAACAGATGTCTGTCTCTGTACAGCAAACACTTGTTTACAGCAGCCACCAAAGTGATCTAATCCTCTGAATCTAGGAGAAATGCAAAATGCATTGGTGTGATTTGTACAGAAGAACCATCGGACGGGAAGGAAAAAATGTATCGTCTCTTGGGACAGGTGGCAATTAGCACTGTATATATACATATGGATAGCTATCTCAGCTGTTTCTCTAATCCCCATAACTGTTGTATTGGAGCACCTCACAATCTTTAATGTATTCATCCTCATAAGACTTCTGTGAGGCAGTGCAGTGCTATTACCCCATTTCACAGATGGGAAGCAGAGACAGATACTGTCGACAAAGCCTCTGTCGACAAAGAGTGTCTAGACTACGTCCAGTTCTGTCGACAAAGCAAGCCGCTTTGTAGACATGACAGTGTAGACGCAAAGGACAGTGTAGATGCAATAACACCTTCTGTCGACAGAACTCTGTCAACAAAAGGCGTTATTTCTCATACAATGAGGTTTACTGTCATTGACAAAACTGCCGAGTTCTGTCGACGTTATGTCGACAGAACTTGGCAGTAGTGTAGACGCAGGTATAGTTTTGTCGACAAAAAGCCACTTTTGTTGACAAAACCCTGTAGTCTAGACACACCCCAAGGTGCTGCAAGACTGTTGCTATTTTTCAAGTTTTTTCAGTGACAGACTCCCACGGCTCCCCCCTGAAACTTTTAAATATACAACAACATTCAAGGAACATTCCTCAGGTTCTCACCTCGAGCATGGAAAAATAAGAAAATAGGAAAAATAGTTTATAACTGAAAGTTTTAACCATCTAAATATCGGGGTCACTATCAGCTCACCCCTATGTCTATGTGCATGTGTATAAATGTTTGCATATGCAGGTAATACACAATCACAGGTGTATATGTACTGATGGTGTATGTGCATAAACAGAGGTAAGGGAACACACAGACTCCCAGTGTTCCAAATTGCATGGGTAGCACGAATTCGATAGAAATACCCAGGGGGGATGTAGCAGGGATTGCATGGGCGAAATGTGACGTAGCGGGGATTGTACTGCTCTGTTGTGCTGTGTGTGGTTCCTGCTGTCCTGGGCACTGCAGCATTGTCTGGAGGAAGGGGGTTGACTCGCTGCAGAAGTGAATTCAGCCTCTCACATCCAAGAGCCAGAGGATAGGAGATAACAACTCCTGCCCAGGAAGGGGAACACAGAGTAGGCGGGGCTGATAGCAGGCTGGGGACTAGGGCTTGGGGAAGGGTGAGTCTCAGCTGGGATAGGAAGAGAGAAGGGGCTTAGAGCAGGAAGGGCCGGGGAGAAGGGCCCAGGGCCCTTCTCCCCGAGAGGAATAATGCTGCCTGCTCTTGGTCCTGGTGTTAACATCAGTCCTATGCTACGCAGCGTCCCTTACAACGAATAAACCTTCTGTTCTACCTGCCGGCTGAGAATCCCCTCTGGCTGCGGATGGGGGTGCAGGGCTTGGGAACTCTCCCACACCCCGTGACACCAGGTACAGAGGGAATCTTGAGCCTTCCATTCGGCAGAGTGCCTACATTTCTTAGCTCCACGGAGCTCCAGCTGATGGCTCAGGTTAATGTTCAGAAGGGCTCTTCAGAGCCAAAAGACTAAGTCCGCCCTTAAATTACAATAACGTGATTCGTCTTTCGTCTGTCAAACTCCTCCACCTCCCACCTGCTGTTAGTTGGGGAAAGAAGCCTCTGTCAGCCTCGGATTTGAAACCTAGCCTACACCCAGTCCAGATTCAGATGCAAACACCACCTTCTTGGGGGTCTGAGACTGTGCATCATCACCAGGGCTACGTCTACACTGTGGCTTTTGCCGCGAGAGCCAATCAATGCATATCATCACGTTTCATTTGCATAATTTATTCGGAGCTGATTTTGCGCAAGGGGTTTTTGCGCCCCAAAAAAGCAGCGTGGACGTTTTCTTTTTGCGCAAAAACCCCTTTTTCCGCAGGATCAGTATACCTCCTTTTTTGGGACATTAGGATCTTGTGGAAAAAGGGTTTTTTGCAGAAAAAGAAAACGTCCACACTGCTTGTTTTTGCGCAAAAACCTCTTCCGCAAAAATGGCACTGAATAAATTATGCAAATGAAGCACTACAATATGCTAATCCTTGCTTCATTTGCATAGCCTCTCGCAGCAAAAGCCGCAGTGTAGATGTAGCCCAGGAATAAACCTACAGTGGGTCTCTACTGCCCACAGAATACAGTGAATTCCAGCTCCCTCCCCTGCAGCTCTATTAGGCCAACCAAAGACTTTGTCTTTGTAACAACATAAGGAGCTACACATTGAAAGACTCTCTCAGAACCTGTTTTTCAATAGGAAAACAAAACACATTGACTCCAATAGCCCTTGGACGAGGCCCACAGGACACTGAGTAAGAAAATCACTTATTTGCTAACAGCCGTTTTCCGGACTTTACCAACACTTCAATTAACTCCTCTAGCCTCCGTTCTCCACTCCATCATTTCTCATGGACAGAATGCACCCTGCGCTAACACGGTGCGGGCTCTTCATCCCCGCGAGGAGCTAACCAGACAGAGCTGCGTGGGTCAGTCTTTTAGCTCAGGCAGGAGAGACCCAGGGGCTTGGATTCAGAGGTCTCTGATTCAATCCACGTGCACGATCCAGCCGGGGCATTGTTACAAGCACAGTACTGAGACACGGGATTATAACCATAGGTCTGGGACATGGAAGATGGGTTAAAAATTGGATCAACTCAGAATTCTTGCCAATACAGCACCTGGTAAGGACATGAAAATTCCTTTACTCATTTGTTATGCAGCAATGTAAAGAAAGGCCCAGTGAAATAGGCACTAGGCAAGAAGTCAAGAAACCTAGCCTCTATTCCTAACCCCACCCCCGGTCTGCTCGGTGACGTTAGACAAGTCACTTCATCTCCCGTTCCCCTCTACCCTTGGTCTATTCCAGTTGTGAGCTCTGCCAGGCAAGGATGGTCTCCGGTGTGTACAGGTTGAACCTTTCTAGTCTGACGGCCTCCGGACTGCCGGATGCCAAATGAGAGCATTTGCCAAACCACGAGAGGTCCATGTTGTAGAGAATGGGTTTATTTTTATTTTGCTGCGAAATAAAAGCCTGCGCCTAGCCAAGGCTTATCGGCTCTCTTCATAACACAGTGTTAGGGCCGTTACACAATTTTACTGCATTGCCGCAAGGAAATAAGTAGATAAAGCATAAAAATCATGCCTACACTTAGCAGCATTATCAGCCCATCCACTGCTTGCTGGGCTCCTGGAAGACATTTCAGGGTAAATTAGCACTGAATCACAACCCAGAACACTGAGAGCCAAGACTGGGGGCTGTAAACAAACTTTATGGGCCTGCGGGAAACTTGCCAACATTCATGATACGCAGACGTGCGGTCAACTAAAATCATGCTGCACCACAGATGTTGCCAAACAAGAGAGTTCAACCTGTATTCAATGGGGGGCTGTACCTGTATCATTTTGATTGGGGACTGCACATACTACTGTCGTACTAATAAACACTAGTCCAAAGCACTCTCTATAGCACCGACAGGGCAGAATTTGGAGGCACTGTGGTAGAAAAGAGAAGTACTTTTTAAAATTAATGCAAATTTGTTTCCCATCCCTCCTTGCCCCTCCCCCATATTTCTCTCAGTATCTTTTAGAGTTTTCTATGGCTGCTTAACACTTTATTATCAGAGCTCCTTCTACGTAAAGCAAATAGAGAGAGCAAAATCCCTCCTGATTCCATGGAGTCTCCGGCACTATTTCCTTTATGGGGTAAAAATTCTGCTTGGGACAGATTTTACGATTCATTTCATTTTCTCCCCATTGGTAGGGGTTTAAAGGACAGAAGGGGGTGTCAGTGTTGTGAACGCAGATCTTCTGTTTTCGAGAGGAAGTCGAGACAACATTTCCCATAGATGCTCTGGCTCTGGATTTCCCTGATCTCCTGTAGAGGTTCATTCCATACCTAGATCCCCTTGACTGAGCTCTCTCTCACTTCATCTGGAGAGGTATGCTCTGCATTTCCCCAGAAGAGCAATGCTTCCCAGATAGCACTGCAGTCTTTGGTCTAGCGGGGGTGGGAACCCTGAATTGTTTGAAAATGAAGACCCACAAACGGGCATCAGAAGTGGACGGGGAGCCAGTAGAAGGCGTAAGCCCTGGAGAAGGCAAGAGTTTCATTCCATACTAGACAGTGCGCTACCTTCCCATTCGTCTTTCAACACAACGAATTACAATAACCCAGCTTGAAGGGGACAAACGCATGGATTGCTCTAGCCAGACTCTCACACTGGAGGAAGAGACGTTTCCTAGCAAGACGGAGGTGAAGAGACATTTTTCTTGGGGGAAAAAAAAAGATCCTATCAAGCTTAGTGAGGAGTCAAACGGGACCACGCCACTTGGAACCACTCTGTTGCATGAGATCTGGATGCCTTTGGGGGAAGGCGGAGACAACTTCTTGGCCCGTTTGTTGGCCCAGTTCCCCTTTTTGAACCAGCACCAGTCCAGCTTGAGCGAAGTTCATGTGGGCTTTCCAACATTTTAGTGGCTGGGATTGTTGCATCAGTAGTGAATGAGAGACAGAGCTGAGTGTCATCAGCCACCAAGCCCATCATCTCTCCTGTGGTCTCTTGTAGCTATTAAAGAAAAGAGAGATCGTATGGGTCTCTGCAGCAGAGAATCCTCTGAGAGGAAGGACTTACCCACAGCCACTCTGTGTTCTGCTGGACAGGAACGACTGGAGCCACTGAGGGGCTGGGACAGGAGGGCGAGAAGCCCCTTGTGGTCCCAAAGGCCACAGAGAGGCCCAGCACCACTAGCGCTGAGATCTTGCCTGTGTCCGTGGCCAGAAGAAGGCCAACCTTTAAGGGCACTAGCACCATCGCGAGGCCCTACCCTGGTCTGCGCCCTGATCGCAGGGCATGCAGGCTGTCAGCAGACATCACGTGCGGCTGGAATTGGGTGGCGACGTCTTGATTCACGACATACGTGGTGGCGGCTCAGCATTGCTGACAGCCATGTTCTCCCAGCAATGCTATCTGCTTTGGCTTCATAGGAGCCACGGGAGGCAGCCACGGCGTGGGCTGATTGCTGTACTACCACTTTTCAGTTATTGTTATAAAATGTATTATCTCCCTTTACAGCTCATATTACGACAGTGCCTCAAGGTACCATTGTGCTAGGCATGGGCGGTGGTGAACCTAGGCCTGGGGGAGGCAAGCTCCCACCTCTGCTGCCCAGGACCCTATGGGAGCCAAATGCCACCCCACAGGGGCAGGCCACCCCTTCCCCAGTGGAAGCCCCAGTGCATGGCCCCAGTCTTCCCTGGCCTTGGCCAGAGCATGGAGAGGATAGGTTCTCAGTTCTGGAGGGCACACGGTGGGCAAACCCAGTAGCCCCAGGAAGGCTGGCAGCAGGGCCCCAGCCTCGGTAGGCTGAAGCCCAGACAGTCCCCGGAGACTGGGAGAACCCCTCAGAAGGGGGGTAAGGGCTGAGGCTGGCAGTCTGGGAAGACATTGCCTTCCCCTGCCTCTTATACCTACCGCCCATGGTGCTAGGCCCTGTACAAAAATATAGTAAAAGATCACCCCTATGCTTTTCATTCTCTGGAGAAAAAACAGCTTATATCCTTCCAGGCCTGCTTATTTAAGTCAATTATTTACCTAGTTAGATTTAGATACGGAAATTCACCCCACTAAAAATTAATATAGGGGAGGTTAAATATGGCCCTCGTCCTGAGTAATGAGGTCCACCTAAAAATGCTGATCGCAAAAAAAAAAGATGGTTTATGTTGCTGAGAGACCCTTCTTCCCTACCCATTCCCCCTTTTTCATATGGAAGCGGGATGCCTTAGGGCATGTCTAGACTACATGGCTCCGTCAACGGAGCCATATAGTTGAGGTTTCTAGACACAAGGAACTGAAGCGGCAATTTAAATAATCGCCGCTTCATTTACATCAAAATGGCCGCCACG
>JANRFK010002918.1:13059913-13070567 GCA_030068395.1 Apalone spinifera | reverse complement strand
AATCTTGCCAGTCTAGACGCACCGAAAGTGCGTAGCTCATATGGCATATCTTATTTTGACCTGCGGTGCAGTGTAGACACACCTTAGTGAGCAAGCTCGATTAATGCTGGAATAGGTGTGCACCTTAGATCGAGGCGTGGCAGAATTAAATTTGTATGCCATTTTGATAGATCGGTGTGTGGGACGGCAGGTTGAGAACTCGGGTCCATCAGGCATCACATAGCTAGAGCCCTGCCTGGATACAAAAATGTGGATTCACATCCACCCGGCTCAACTCATCATCCGAGCCGCAATCTGCCATCCGGATTTTACTTGCATCCGCACAGGGAACCACTTGTGGAAGGGAGGGAGCATGGATGAGCAAGGAGGCGGCGGGGGAAGAGGCAGGCAGCACGAAAGCAGGGACTGGGGGTAAGGGGCAACAGGGACTGGGGTTCTGCAGGTCAGTGCTCATCAGATGGGGGAAGCAGAGAGGAGGATCAGGCAGGGCCAGCACTCAGCCCCTCCTGCAGGGAGATTTAAGACAGAGATTGTTGCATCCTTTCCCTGCCAGCAGTGTAGGAACCTGCCCTGGTGCCCCACCCCCCTCTGTTTGGTGGACGGGTGGATGTGGGATATGCAGAGCTCTACACACAGCCTCTCTCTTGTATAGCTGTGAGCATGGGCTGGTGGACCCTAGCACAACAGCTCCACGAAACTCCTGATTGAAGGAGACCTCCTCCCTGTCCAATTGGCTCAGAGACACAGTTTAAGCTAGAAGGCAGCTGGCAACCCCCTGGTTCCCTTCTCTATTGGACTCCACCTTCTTGCTTGACCCCAGGCCATGCCTTGTCCCAGACCCCTGCCTTCCAGTCCTATTTCTGGTTCCTTCTTCAGCACCCCATGCCTGTCTACGGACCCAGGCTCTGAGCCCAGTTCTGATCCGTCTCCAGGTAAGCACTGCTAAGGCCACTAGAATACATCTTGGCGGGGACATTGAAGGGGCTTTAAATAATGGGTTTTTTTCTTATCTGTACTGATTTAAATTTTCACAGTGGTGGAAAATTGGAAGGGGAGGGCGAGGTCAGACAATTATGGAATGACAGATGTTGAGATTGACAGAATTAAAGCTTTACAACCATTGAAATATAAATAATCAACACTGCATGTCAAACTATGCGAAGTAACGATCCTTAAATACATTTCTCAAATTCACAAGCAACATTCGTATTTGGGCTATTCAAGAATTTCGACATTTTCCTCATTGGTTTAGCAAGGACGGCGAAACGACCTTTTTCAGCCTACACCAATAAAAAGCTCACCCTGCCAAATCTACCTACTTGACATACAAAACAGCAGCCTTGCAAAATGCTAACGCCCCATTTGGCCAAGGAGATTAATTGTTTTTGATGGCCGAGTGCATTGTGACCCGGAGCACGGACACTCGTCCTCTACCCAGCAGTGAATTTTACCCACAATGACAATTTTGGCTGGTAATTAGTTATCACGCTTCTTCCAGCCTAGCTCTTTTCTTTTCCCAAGCCAAAGGACACCTGGACCTTAAAAATATAGGTTCAGATCCTCAGCTAGTATAAACCGGCATGGCTGTCTTGAACTCAATGGATTCATTTATTCCAATTGAGGAAGTAGTCCCAAGTACCTTTCTCAACACAGAATAAAGGGTTTTCAAGTGAGTTCTGGGTTTGGCTCTCACTGACCCGAATGGGCTTTGCGTCAAATCCATAATGCTTTTATTCCCAACAAGTTTTACAGACATATAATGGATCGATTTTCAAGTCCCTTTCCCTCCCTGGGATGGAATACACATAAGTGTTCCCATCCCTGTTTTATAGATGGGAGACATGAACCAGGCGGGTTAAAGTATTTGAGTGTGTGTCTAATTCAGTGAATACTTACGTGCTTGAATACCTTGGTGAATCAAGGCCTACCGAACTTTCTCAACACCCCAAAGATCGCCAGAGGCACAGCTGGGATTAGAACTCAGATGCTCCTAGCATGACCTAGATGTGCCAGAAACTGACAAACCAACCCAGACAGCTGACATCCGTGTGACTCAGATGGATACAGGGGACTGGCCATGATAGTCAATCTACTTGCTTGATTGGGACCTTTGCCATCAGTGTGTGGATTTTAATCAGTGATCATGCGTTCCTGTTGGCGAATGCAATACTTGGAGTAGTGTACATGTGTTTTCTCCATGCAGATGAGTTGCTTTCTACACAGCGTGGGGTTCCGCAGCCTCAACAGATCCCTTCAGGAGCAGCAAACGTGAAATGCAATTGATTTGTGCCTGTGTTTGCCACCTTCCTAGGGGAAGCCCTCTCAGTGAATCAGCCCCCGGGAGCTCACAGAGCACACTCTGCCATTGGAACAGGGTGTAAGACCTCATTCGCTGGTCACGGACAGCATCTCAAATTAAGGTGAACATGCTAAACTGTTCTGAGGCGATTAGCAGACGCAGCAATGGCTTTTCTGACACATCAATGCATTTTACCCAACCCCTTGTGCCGCAAAGAGATGGAGAGATTATTCCCTACCGGAGGAACCTTTTTCGGGTTGAGGGCCACTCACCCACAGAAAAATCACTTGGGGGCCACACAAAAGTGAGAAGCAAAGCAAAACAAAACAAAAACAAACCTTCACTGATTTGACCTCTAACTGAGAAGGAGAAAGACTCTCCCCACATTTCCCTCACACACCAGAGCCTGGGAAGGGGCAGGCTAGTAGATTTTGTGTGCTCCAGCCCCCTGGTGTGGGAGCGGGTGGGGGTGTTTGTGGAGTGCTAACACCAGGCTCCCCAACACTGTGGGAGGGAGCCCTGAGCCTCAGGGGCCAGATCCAGGCATGCTGGGGGCCACATCCGGCCCCCAGGTCTTAGGTTCCCCACCCCTGCCTCTGAGACTAACAAAAATATATATAGTATCATAAGCTTTCGTGGGCAGTCTGCTTCCAGATCATCTGAAGAAGTAGGCTTTGCCCACGGAAGCTCATGATACTATCTGTATTTTTTGTTAGTCTTTAAGGTGCCACAGGACTACTCCTCATTTTTAGGATAACTGAAGCCACTGACATGGCTCTAAACACACATTTCGGGGCCCAAACTCATGCACTCAAGCTTAAGAGCCTCGCCTTAGTTGAAGGCCAGTGCAAACAGTGTCTGGCTGACTGTAACTTCCCAGGCAAGCCCTAGAACAAAGGGAACTGTTTTCCGTACATTTTATTTATCAGCATTTTGTGTTCCTCATCCGTTTTTGAACAAAGAAAGATGCAGGAAAATAATTAAGACAAAATTAAGGAAATACACTGCTTCTATCCTCTTCGCCTGCAACTTCTCAGGTGGCCCCAAAGTCCTTATGCCCCAAAACCTACCCCTGAGTCCACATTATACAGCTAAATACATGATGTTACTTGATACCATTATGAGCTGTATCTAATCCCTCCGCTGCACCTTGGCAATAGCTTCCAAGCAGCAGTGGAAACACTTGGAAAGCATTAATCATGTTCTCTTCAGCTCCAAGCAGTCTGGATGACCCTCTCCTGTGTTTCACCAGACATGCCTTTCACAGGGTGCACAGAAGGGTTTCCTTGGGGGTCCGGCGCTTGTCGGTGGGTAGCACTTGCCTCAGCAGCTCGCTGTGACTCCTCGATGTGTCCTCTCCCTTACTGGAGACTAGAGGTCACAGTCAACTGAGCCACCTTCATCATGGGCCAGTCAAACGAGTTTCATCCCTCTTTAATCTAGATTTCCCTTTTCAGGGCTAGTCTCTGTAGTGGTGAGGGGAGGGTTGGGAGGAAGCTGGGTCCACCCTCTACTCCGGGTCACGGCTCAAGGACCGTAACGGCCACAATTACAGGTGTTTCCTTCACAACAAGAGCTGCAGCCTTTCCCTGAGCCACTTCTCCAACCAACTCCTGCCCATGCCTTGCTCCTGGTACCTGACCACGTCCTTCCGGTCTTCCCCAGCACCTCTTCACTTCCAGTCCTTTGCCTGCCGGCCCTCCCCAGAGAGAAGTCTTTTAAAGTAGACCCAGCCAGTCCCTAATGGGCTGCAGGTGCTCGGATTAGCCTGCTGCCTCTGGTGAGCTCTTAATTGGTCCCAGGGTCTTCCTGATTGTGTGGCGGCAGCCCCTACCCTGGTTACTCAGGGAGCAGAAACCTGTTCATCTAGGCTACGTCTACACTGCAGCAGATTTTTGGAAGAGGAAATGCAAATGGAGTGCTCATTTGCAAGTCTTGTGCTCTCATTTGAATATTCTCTTCCGATCCTTTTTGTAGAAGAGGGTTTTGCGATAAAAAGTCCTGTGTAGACGGGGCCATTTGTCAGAAGCCCCCCGTTTTGCACAAGATCCCTTATTCCTCAAAAAACGAGGTTTACAGGATCTTGCGCAAAACGGGGTTTTTTTCCGACAAATGGCCCTGTCTACACAGGGCTTGTTATTGCCAAAACCTCTTCTGCCAAAAGGATCAAAAGAGAATATGCAGATGAGCACTTCATTTGCATTTCCTCTTCCAAAAAACTGCCGCCGTGTAGACATAGTCCCAGAGGCCAGCAAATCTGCCTCCCATCAGACTGCTGTGGCCCACAGGTGTGGATCTGTCACACCTCTTTAAAGCGACCTTGTGCCAGGCAAGTTTGCTTCTTATCACCGAGGTGCTGGGATGCTACTTTGGGATGCCTGCCAGCTGCTAGTAGCTGGAGACAGCTTGTCTTGGCACTGTGGAAGGGACCATACCTCTCAGCACCAGCCATTGGTATTCCTGATTCCAAAGCTGTGCATGGCTAATTCTCTTTGGACAAGTCTTTTTTTTTTTTCCATTTAACTCTTACCATATCACATACTGCTGATTTTTTTTAAACCTGTGTCTCTTGCACACACCGTTTAAAACAGATTCATTGTCCCATCCATTCTGAAGCCAGGTCTACACTAGCGGAGAAAATCGACCTAAGATACACAACTCCAGCTTCACGAATATTCTAGCTGGAATTGACGTGCCTTAGGTCGAGTTTCCACAGCGTCCCCACTGTGGGAAGTCGATGGGAGAAACCTTCCCATCAATTTCCCTTACTCCTCACGACACGGTGAAGTACCAGAGTCGACAGGGAAGCCATCAGCAGTCGATTTAGCGGGTCTTTACTAGACCCCCTAAATCGAACCCTGGGAGATTCATCTTCACAGCATCAATCGCCTGGTAAGTGGAGAGAAGACCTGAGGCCAAGACAGGGCATTATATTAAATTAGTCTAACCTAGGTGACCTAATCAGTCTAGGCCATAGAATACCATCCAGTGGTACAACATACTTGAGTGCGCTCTGCAGTCTAGCCGGTATAAGGACACCTCGACACATCTTGTACATTTACCAGCATGACAGACCTATTTGGACATGCCTGGTATATTGAGCAACATTGGTGTATCCTTGTTCAGAAGTACTTGCAATTGTCAGTTGCAATCACACGTTAGACTTGAGCTTTTCTACTTCCCCTTTTGTATGATTGTCATTAAAACAAAAGATTTAGGAATTAATGACATTGCATTTTTCTTGGCTTGAAATCTGTTTTTAAATCTTCAGTTAACTCCCAAGTTACTATGCAAAAAATGTAATATAGTTTATACTATAATATAAATGTAATTTACTATGCAATAAATTAAACAAAAAAAACCAAAACATAACATACACTACACTTTGCCCCAAACAGTTATGAACTAGGGTGAAGTATTATTACCATTAAGGTTATTTCCAAAGCCTTTTTGTGACTTACTCATACTTGTCAAGTGACCAGACAGATCAACAATGAAAAGCTCTCACAAGTGGGTTCGATGAAGGGGATGAAGGGGAAATTAGACAGGAAAACCAGCCAGGGAAAATTATTGGAGAACTTGGGAAGGAAAGAAAGAAGGCAAAAGACTGCGGCTGTGTCTACACTGGGAGGGTTTGGCAACAAAAGTGCTGTCGACTTGCATAAGTTGCCAAATGTGAAAACTAGTCAAACCACTTTTTCTGTCTCCCATTGTCTTATCTACAGATAAGAGCAAAGCATTGTGGGTAAGCAGCCCATAGTGCAGTGTTGCGGGAAGGCAGAGCTGATCCCTGCGCTTCTTGGGATTCCCTCATAGCTCTATGAATTCTTCATACTAAGGAATGTACTAAGGAGGCACAACAGCCTCTCCAGTCTGCCTCCTCCCCCGGCAGAAACAGTCTGCCTGCCACTGTGTTCCTAGAAGGGCAGTACAGGCATATTCCAATGATTTGCTCTTTGTTTGTTCCCGAAATAGAACAGCTCACTCAGCTGACAGATACTTCCCAGAGCTTTACAAGGGGAGGGGTACATGCCAGCAGGGCAGCAGAGATCCCAAAACATTGAGCACAGCCTGCAGGCACTGTCACATTGTTCCAGTTCTTTCAACAAAACAAACAGCGGAGTCCACACTAGCTCTCTCTGGACAACTGAGGGAGGGGAAAAGACAAAAGTATCTTGCAGAGGTGGTTTTTTGTCCCCAAAACTGGATGTTTTTCCCAACAAAAGTCACACCGCAGTGTAAACTCTCTCCCTGTTTTGTCGCCAAAAGGCAGTTTTTGACGACAAAACGTGCAGAAAGGCCAGAGAATTCAGAACTTTAGCAGTGTGCTCTATCCTGTTTAACAGAGCCTCTTGAAGTTTTGGAATCTCTTGAAGTTCTCCAGATTTTCATAGCCCCGGAGAAGTTTAGCCTAGAGCTCTCTGTGTTATCAAGGACCATTGGTTTGGGCTTCAAAGGCAGCAAGCAAAAACCTTCCCCCAGCACATACCAACTGGGGAATGGCAGAGAAAACTAAGTGTTTTTTCCCCCCCTTCTCCAAACCCCATAGCGTAGGAAGGACCGGCCTGGCCGATGCTAAAGTGGGGGATGCTAAAGCCTCCTCTTCTCTCACTCACCGTCCACCCTTTAGACTATAAATCCCAGCTGACCAAGGGTCAGGTATCAGTCAAGACCAGTGAACATCAGCATTCATGGCACGGCTGTTCCATGCCCTAACTGAAAGCCAGTTTTAATGAAATGCTTCGCTAAGCGGTTTGGCATTTCAGCGCCATTCACATCGAGATATCAAAAGGTTTTGATTAAAAATAATTGCATTGACTTTTAATTACATCCTTTAAAGAAACATATTTTAAATGGGAAATACGTGATGTGTCACAGCCTCCTGAAGTAGTTGAAACACACGCAGTAGGGGGAAACAACAGCAACAAAAACCTGAGCAGCTTTGAAAGAAAGAGAGAAGGACAGATGAAAGAGAGAGCTCGTAAAGATACGAACATGGAGACTTCGTTCGTAGACCTACCTTGGCTGGGTTGAGGGCGGTGATCACCCACACGCAATAGGCATTGTTATCATACTGCACGGGGTAGTTGGGCGAGGTTATCACTCCAGTGGGGCCCCGGAGATAAGTATCGCACATCCTGGCTGCGAAGAAGAAAGTAAGACAGTGTCTGTGGGAGGTTCATCACCCTGGGGATGCTTCTTTAGCTCGTTATTTAGGAAGGGAAGAGAAGGGTTGCACAAAAGCAGGAGGAAACTTTACTTTGTTTCCAGCATAAGAACGGCTGCACTAGGTTAGACCAAAGGTGTATCTAGCCCAGTATCCTTAATTAATTAGTTAATGGAGATTGCCTATCTCCTAGAACTGGAAGGGACCTTGAAAGGTCATTGAGTCCAGGCCCCTGCCTTCACAGCAGCACCAAGTACCATCCCTGACAAATTTTTGCCCCAAATCCCTAAAGGGCCTCTGCAAGGATTGAACACTCAACCCTGGGTTTAGGAGGCCAATGCTCAAACCACTCTGAGTTATCCTCCTCCCCCCCATTCCAAGCCTCTGACAAAAAAAAAAGCTAAGGACACGATTCCTACCCATCCTGGCTAATAAGCATTGATGGATGAATTTATCCATGAATTTATCTAGCTCTTTTTCTAGCCTTCACAACATCCTTTGGCAAGGAGTTCCACAGGTTGATGCTGCATTTCATGAAGAAAAACTTCCTTTTGCTTGTGTTAAACCTGATACCTATTGATTTCATTTGGTGACCCCTCATTCATATGTTATGGGGATGGTAAAGACTGTTGTATCCCTCATAGTACGGAAGACATAGGACTTGGTGATGACTAGAAAGAGGATTCCTGATTGGGAGATCCAGTGGCTGAGAGGCTAAGGCTACACTGCTGTTTTTTTATGGATGAAGATATGCAAATTGTGCACACATTTCCTACTTCACCTGATCTGTTTCATTGCATGGTGATATACACATTTTGCTTCCAGACCCAAGTCTCATCCCCCCATTTCTTCCCTAGGGGTCCCCCGGCTCAGTGATTTCACATTGTACTGTTGCATCTTGCCACTGACGGAGACAAATGGCAGTCCTGTTACCCAGACAGGTTCACAAGATGGCGCTTATTCCAAACGAACCCTCTCGTGGTCAGTTTCCTATGGGGAATGCTGTATCTTGTTAACCCTGGATCCATGGGAGCCCTTTGGACCCGCCTTTATCTGAGGTTGCTCTCTTGGGACTGGTGAGTGGTACCACGTAAGACCAAGACCGTTGGGTGGGCGAATGGGTAGGCAGGCTCAATGGCTGTAGCCAATTAAGTTGGAAGGGATCAATCTGTCTGATTTCTGTCAGTAGGGGGCGCTGTTTAGTGAGTAAAGAAGCTAGTAAAGCCAGGCAAGTGTAGGGTGGTGAGGCCCAAAGTAGAAGTGCTTTGAGCCCAATGAAGTCAATATTTATCTGCCCCCATCTGAGCACCTCATGATCTTTAATCTTCACACAAGGGAACTGAGAGCCCCACAGACAACGGGGTGGGGTTCCCAGCTATGTACTCCAGGAAGAGGCGGGGCCTTGGATGGAAGGGGCGGGGCCAGGGGCAGCCAGCTCTCCATGCCACCTGGAGCATGGCATGCACCCCAACCCTCGGAGCTTCACGGAGTGTGCGGTTCAGCGCTCTGGAGGCAGTTTAAAGAGTCCGGAATCCCGGGCCCCTTTGAATTGCTGGATCTGGGACAACTGCCTCCTTTGCCCCTTAGGGTTGCCAGATGGTTTCCCAAAAAATACCGAACACACGTGCTAAAAATCTGTCAAACAATAAAAACAAAAAAGCCCACCACAACTATGCTTGACACTGAATGGGAACTTTATTATAAACAATCAACAGTCTACATCATATATTTTGATTACATGAACCTCCCAGCACCGATTGCGGCCCCACCTCCTCAGCCACTCTCCCCACCCCTGCTAGGCTTCCGTCGGGCGCCCAGCAGGAAAAGCAGAAAATACTGGACATTACGCATGTCTGGTATTTTCTGAATTTTTTTACTGGACAGAGGGCGCAAAAAACAGACTGTCTGGTTGAATAACAGACATCTGGCAACCCTATTGCTCCTCCCCCAATGGCAGGCCTGTCCTCACTGCACTCCTCTGAAGTAATGAAGGAGAGTTATCCCCATAGTGTAGAGGGAGAAATGAGCCAGAGAGAGGCTATGTGACTTGCGAAAGGCTACACAAGGAGTCTGTGGCAGAACAGGGACTTAAACCCGAGTCTCCTGATTCACAGGCTAGTGGCTGGCCTATGAAAAGTTAGAGACACAAGAGTTAGTGGCCTCCCAGGACACTGCAGTGAGGTAGCATTGGCTGAAAATGACGTCTTGACTTTTGCATTTCAAAGGAATTCATCATTGAACGACGAAAAATGTAAACCCAGTAACAACGCTAAAAGTGGTTTAGAACCGGAATAAAAAGCAACCAAAACAAAATCACACACACATATATAAAAGAGCCCTGAAGGTAAGAATGAAAAAAATCAGGTTGATTCACAGAGTCGCAATAAAACAGGCAAATCCTTTCTTATCTCAAATGAGAGGGCACCATAAATTTCCTTTATAGTGTCAAATATTTATGCCAAATATCCTCTTAAACTGATTCAATTTATTCTATACTTGTTTCAAAGAACCAGACAGTATTCTACTGCCTTGCAAAAACTTTGCAGAGGAAATTAAAGGTGGGGAAACAGAAGAATGGAAGGAATAATAATTTATGACTTCAAGGCTTCAGAGGGATTTAATTAAAAGTATTACAAGTTGTTCATTATTAGCATGACAAACATCATGATTATATGTGCTGGTTAAAAAGAAAAAGTACACAAAACATGCAAGAGCTAGATGGGCATCCATCTATGTTGTTCTCTGAAATTAAATTCCATTCATACGTCCCCCCAGTGCTGGGTCACTGCACACCCAGATTTTGCTAGTTTCTGGTTATTTGTTCATTTCCTAGTCAAAGCCATAATGAACAGGCTCACAGGTCTTTATTTAACAGACCTTTGACAGTCAGATGCCGGAGGGGAAGGTAAGGGCAAATCACTCCAGCTGTCTTGTTCTATTCACCCTCCCTGATGTTCCGGTACTGGCCACTGTCGCAGACAGAATACTGAGCTAGATGGACTATTGGTCTGACGATGTATGACCATTTTTCTTTAATGGCCTTGGTTATACTACAACTACGACTTGTCCACACCCCCTTTTAGCACACAACAGCAAGACAGGGTGTAACTCCACTGCACTCTACATGTTGCGCACTAACCAACTATGTGGATTCTGCTATGATGCATTAATAGTTCTGTGCTTTGACC
>JANRFK010002918.1:13042188-13059813 GCA_030068395.1 Apalone spinifera | reverse complement strand
TCTTATGTTCTAAACAGAGCATTTGCACTGGTCCCTAAGAGATGAGTCAGGCTCTGCAGATGAGTCTCCCCTGGAAGTTCATTCCACCGCCAGATCCCTGCAGCTAAGAATGCACAAGAGCTGGGGTTAAGGCACTGTGCTCTGAGCTGTGTGATCGGCATTGTCCCAGATTAGCACAACTGCTCCAGCAATGCACGTCTCCGCTGAAGCGGTAAGACAGAAGGGCTTGTGATGGGAACCACAGTAAGGAGGGCCCGTGTGAAGCTCGGTTATCGTGGAGAGACTGCATGGGACATGGGGGAAACTGATGGGATACAGGTGAAAAGTCAGTTTCGCCTGTGGCGAAAAGCCCCTTCTCTGTCCATCGCTGCAGGAAAGCCGTGCTAACTGGATGAACCACTTAACCTCCCACTTAACCCTGAGGGTAGTTTTCCGATGGGATTTACATGATATGATACACTGGCCGTTTTGCTGGCTCCTCTGCAGAGATTCACCTCCAGTGATCAAGACTCCTTCAAGCCCACAACTCTCTCCAGCCCAGCCATGGGTGCGGGTGCGCACAAAATATATGTACAGGATGCAGAGCGGTTAACACAGCTGTGCTAGAATCATAACGTAAACCTCACAATGGACCCACAGAGCTACTATGGGACCCTCATCTATCCTCAGGTTGGGACTCTGCAGTTGGATCTCACCAACTTGCTGCTGCTTTTTCTATCAGAGCCCAGTCCTGGTGCAGGTCTTTCAGCAGCCTTTGAACATGCATCCAATGTCCTGAAGTGCCACAGAACCTGTCATGAAGGCCAGGAGCTAGCACTACATCGGGAAGCTCAGAGGAGTTGTGCCTAAAGGCCAGCCCAAAGGACTTAAGATGCTGCTGCATGCTGAGCTAAGCAGTGGAAATGACTTTTCTTGGCACAGCCAGCAGGAAAGCCCCTCGAAACAGACTGTCTAATTGCATCTCTGCTGAACCTGTCTCCTGGAAGTCTGAGTCTAGACCCAGGCTACTCAACTTTGGAAGCCCCAGCGGCTCCAGTGATACTCACAGCACATGCCGAGGCAGGGACGGATATAGGGCAGGGCGAGCAGGGCAGCCGCCCCGGGCCCTGCGCTTTGAGAAGCCCCACGCATGCACTGTAGCGCCACCGCACATGTGCTGTAGCGTCACCGCGCATGCGCCGTGGCTAAGGGGGGCCCCGTGAAATTGGGCTGCCTTGGGCCCCGCAGAACGGTCATCTGCCCCTGTGCCGAGGGCCGCAACTTAAGTGTGATTGCATATACATGCACATATATATGCAAATAGCTTCTTTCACAGTGACAGGCATGAATACAAAGCAGTTCCCACAATGCCCCGGTACTCCTGGCACCTCCTCCCTGGGAGCTAGAAACACCAACACCATGTACCCGTCTTTTCCAGCCAGACCATCCGATTGCTTCTTTCAATGCTCACCCTACCTGGGAGACACCTCATTATTGTGGAGCATGTTCCCAGTGGAGGCCATGTTCAAAGGATCCTACCCATGGGCTGCATGTTGAGTAGCCCTGGTCTAGACAGTGGATACTTCTATTGGAGTTTATACATGGTGACAGGGTCAGGCCAGAGGGGTACAAGAGAGTGATGGAAGGGAGGTGTATTAGTCTTAGGTTGAATAAATCTCTGTTCCCAGGGTAAACTGGCAGGGGCTAGTCCAGAACCAGTGGGACCTTGCCAGAATCAATCAGGGAAATTAAGCACCTGGAGCTAATTAAGTGGGTCAAGTGAGCTTAATCAAAGCTAGTTGGGATACCTGGGGCCATCTAAAGAACCAGTTGAGACTGGTTAAAAAGGAGCTTCTCTGCAGTTAGCGCGCGAGGACGTGAGAGGAGGGAGCCCAGGGGTTCTGTAGCTGTCTCGCAGCTGGTGTTGGAGACATTTACAGGCAGCTGCTATTACAGGGCCCTGGGCTGGAACCCGAAATAGAGGGTGGGCCTGGGTTCCTCCCAACACCCATGTCTCCATTTCCACTCAGGGAAAAGACTGGCTGGGGGAAAAAAGAGAGGTTATTCAGCCCTGTATCATTTGGGGGGTCCACCGAGACTGTGAAGTTTGGTTTCCTCCTGTCCCTCATGCTGGCCAAAGATGGGAATAACAGCAGGCTGATGCCTGAGGTGCGGTGCCTAACTTGAGGGCTGCTGTGAGCCTCCGAGGCAAGCAAATCCGTCCCAAACCGCAGGACCCACCAAGCCGAGTCAGGAGTTTTGTCACAGTTTATAAAGGGAATAACAACTGGGAAGGGGTTATGCTTCTTGCCGAAACATCCCCAGCACAACACAATGGCCTTTTTGTTGTTGTTGGCTGATGTCTGTGGCGTACGTGTGAGCATTGCTGGGAAAATACAGAGAAGTAAACAGCTCGTCAGAGACCTGCTTTTCAATCCAACACCCTAAAATGATAATGCACATTACAAGCATTCACCTCCATGCAGGAAAAGAAACAACAATGGAGACTTCTCCTTCAAATACAAACAGCCCCACGTTCCTTTGCATCTGTTTGGAATGAATACTTGATGTGGCTAATCACAGAAAGACAAGTTGGTTTGTGAGGACATCTCTCATTTCAGGATAGTCTTTATCGCTGTGGTCCATTTTTCCCAGGGACACAGTTCGATGGTCGAAAATAAGTCCAAATGATGAGGTTGGGACTCTGATCCAAATCCTACCTTCCCCAGCAAGTGGACTTGGAGGGAAACTGTTCTAAGGAGAGAACCCACACACACCAGAGGGAAGCAATTAAGAGTGACCCTGGTACCCTGAAGACAGCACAAACAGCTCAGTTAATGAGCCGCCCAAGCATCAGGAATGTTGTCCTCAGAGCGATACCCCACAGGGGACTAGGCACAGCTCTTCCCACCAGTTGTTGCTTACAGTGGGAAATGGGAAGGAGGGCCGGTTTCTGTGACCAAACTGGGTCTTCCACCATTGGGCATGTACAAGTGCTTGCTGATGGGAGTTGACTTGATGGCCATGGCTTCTCCCCTTTGCTCGCCCCTAATTTCTTTCAACCCTGTAGCTTCTTTTATACCTCTCTGCTGGGTCCTGATTGGCTGCCGCAGAGACAGCCACTCTGTAGCATCTGGAGGACCTCTTCTCCGCTCACTCCTCCTGCTGGGATGGGATGCGGTAAGGCCGCTAGCCTCCTGTAGGTGGCATTGAGGCCTAGACCAGCCCATCACAGGCACCCAAAAATTTGGGGCACCACTGGGTCTTAATGCCTATCCCTGTTCTGTGGCCCTGCTTCCCCCGGAGAAGATCAAGTTAAGTTAAAACTGAAAAAGCCACCAGAGCTATTAGCAGAACCCTGAACTTGTGAATGAGCCATTCGGGTGGTAATGAAGCAGTTTAACAGGCATTTGCCAACCCCGAGTCTAGCCTGTCAGTTTCTGAATTGGCCGTGTTCGGCGACAGGACCTGAGTTTAAAATTTGCTTTTTATAAAATTTGCAGATTATAAAATCACATCTCTAAAAAATTGTCATTCGCCCCCGGACTGCCATCGGGCATAGGAACACCAGTTTAATAGCACTGCACAGACCCCCATAAATCCTAAGGGAATCCCTGTCTGGTCAGGTAGGCTATTGCCAACTGACCCAGGAACTAGACAGTAGAACCAGGAGTCTTTGCACCCCGCTTTTTGGCCCTCTTTGCTAGACAATGGCATCTCTTTGCAGAGTGAATGAGCAGAGAGCCAAACGAGGTGAGAGTCTGCAAGAACCCACAACTACACGTTGTATGGCTTTACAAAAAGATTCCCAACGAAGGGCATGAGTTTTTGTAGGATGGTTTGGCAACCTGACAGCACCCCTTTGAAAGCCGTTACCAACAGCACTCCCGAGAGTGGATGAAGAATTCAGGTGTAAGGAAGTTGAAAGACCAGCTCAAAGTGGACACAAACATAGGGGTGGATGGATTTTTCATCCATCTCCAGAGCTAGGTTAACTCTCTCACCTCTGCACGCCGGCCTCTGGTCACTCCAGGCAGCAATCATGTCACTCAGTTTCTTACAGGTGATGCTTTTGGACCCCTGTAAATCATAGCCTTCGTTACAGGAGAACTGGACACTGGATCCTAACCTAGTAGAGAAAATCAAAGGGAGCAAATGAACCTTGGAGAAACTACCAGATTGACAGTTTTGTCCTTCTCTGACCGCTCAGGGATTCCCCGTAATGCGAATAACAATAGACCACTGGCTACTAGGGCATAGGATTGGACAAGGAACCTCAGTCTCTTTTCTCAGGTGTTTGCTTGTGTTGGAAGAGCTTTGCTTATGGTGATTATGGGCTAACAGTAGGCCAGAGCCTTTCAACATGACTTCCAGAGACCTTTTCTCAATGCAGGAGCAAAGGTTCGCGCCCTAACGTATTCCATGCTCTGCATTTTTATGAACAAGATATACAAGGAAAAAAATCACCTTGCACTGGAAACACTTGTTCATTCTACAGTTTTAGAGCCAGAGACTCAGCTGATGCAAAGCAGTGCAGCCGCATTCACAAAAAGGGAACGATGCTGATTTCAACAAGCAGAGAATCTGGCCCTTAGTATTTAAGGACTCTATCTGCAGCCCCCTTTTCTTCCTTTGCTCAGAAATCCATTTTGTGGCTTTCAGGAGAATTTGATGGTTTCGCGTTAGACATTTTTAGTGAGCAGAACAGCAATCGACAGAGAAATAAGATTAACTATTGATCTGTCGTTGCTAACAGCTGGCTGATTTATTCCTGAACACTTCACATGAAGGCCAGCTACTGAAATAGGACAAAGGCATTGTTTTAAACTTGAGACGAGAACAATTATCCAGCAGTACATATGCTTATTGACAAAGGGTTGACACAGTGTTCTTGGAAGCCTCTATGGACAGAGCCCTGCGGTGACTCATGCTAATGAAAAATAGGGCTGTTTGTTTGTGGGGCTTTTTTAAATCCTTTCTGCTCTTAACCAAAGGGGCGAGTGGGGGGGGGGGGGGGGGGGGGGGGGGGGTTAATTACAAAGAATCCTGATTGCAAAGTCTTGGGTACAAGGCTGATTTTGACAAGAGAAAACATTCACGAGGAAGGGGATTCATTATGATCTCTGCTTATCATAGCATCATACACACTCTCTCTCTCACATGCACACAATTTTTCTGCGTCATTTATCATTGCAAGATTTTCAGACAAACCATTTATAGGTGTACAGCAGGTTGCTAAAGAAAGACTATAGAACACAGAGCCCATATGGTAGTTATGAAGAGCTGTTTTGTGGCATGCAGAAGAAACACATTCAAGGTTCTTACCTAAAATCGTTGCCTATTCTTTTGCCTTTCTCTGGAATCCCAGGGTCCGGACACATATTATGTCCCTGGGACACACCAACCTGAGTTACTACAAAGCAAAAATAGCACATACAGAGATAGAATGGCACAGGAGAAAACATCATCTTACATCAACTGCATTGGGGTTGGTGAATGTGAAGAGAAAATGGGTAACTGCTAGTTGGAATGCATTAGCTTTTTGATTTTGGTTGGTTTTCAGTTTGGAAACAAATGTAACTGACGTCCTTTCCGCTCAGCGTATGCACTGTGTTTTCTGCTCAATGAGCAATGGTGCCTTTCCCTTCCTTACACTACAGAAGCACTATTGTAAAAGAATTCTTGCATTTTGCAAAATTATAGCAATTAAAGAGAACATTTACAAAGACCGCTCTTTAAAAGGTCACCCACAGCATGACAAGGTGCGTTCCTAATGCCCATCAAACTGCCTTCTGATTGGCACCAGTGAAAGAAAACAGCTCAATAAAGGGTGAATATGTGATACAAATAACCCCCAACCCCGAATACAATTTAAAAAAATATAAGCCTGTCCAAAGTTTTAAAGCAAGTAGTTAGGTTTGCATATGAAAACTTTTATGGAGCAACTTTGATAGAATCATAGAACACTAGAACTGGAAGGGACCTCGAGAGGTCATCGAGTCCAGTCCCCTGCCGTCTAAGGGCTGCTTATAAAAAAGAAATGTATAAAGAAGTACTCAGCACTGAATAAACACATCTCTATTTCGCCCCCTTCCCCTCCCTCCACAAATCTGTCAAATGGCGCAAACAAGTGTAGACTCAGATAATGGATAAACTACAAATGGGCTCTCAACAAGGACGAAATTAATTCTGGCAATAGGTCGATTTCCATTTTCCATTCTGATAACCACACCCCCCTTTTTTTTTCCATGCATGCTAATATCAGCAAAGGGACAGAGTTGTCATGGAGGGGCTGGAATCTATAGGGTTCCATTTTCTCGCGACGCAGAGGAAAAGACGCAGGGGAAAAGTGGCGTTTCTCGGCGGCGACGCTAACGCAATGAAGCATGAAACCTCAATGAGCAGGCTCTCCTCCTGCCTCAGCCTAGCTCCCTGAAAGAAAGGAAGCCAAACCACCCTCTCCGTGGCACTCCCGAATGTATTTAATTAGAGCCGTGGTCTTAAGAACACTCAAGATTGGATGGGAAACGTGGCCTTGGAACGGCATGGGTGTTCCTGCAGTGTTAACGCCATGTGATACTGAGCACGCTGCAGAAGGTGTGGGGAGACTGGGAAGAGTTATGTGGGAAAATGCACATGCATGGTCTGTGGAGCCATGGCCCGCACACCCCTGAGTACACTAGAGTCAAGAAAGCACCATCTAGCAAATCTTCCCTGGACAGTTACACCCTGCTTTGTCACTAGGTACCACACTTCCCAAGCGCTTGAGACAGCACTGCTCTCAGACCAATTGAAGGAGCCATCCACGCCCAGGAGCTCAAAGTTTCAATCTCAAAATCTTTAGGGATCTGCTGCCAAAATCTTTAGAGATCTGCTCACTGATTGGGGGGGTAGGGGCAAAGAGGGCAGCTGCCCGGGGGTTTGGCGATTCAAAGCCCCACGACTTTTAAATCGCCGCCAGAGCACCGCTCTGCACGGCTCTGAGGAGGGCAGCACCATCCAAAGCACGGCGCAGAGGGCTTGCTCCCCTAGCCCTGCCCCTTCTATTTTAGGCCACATCCCTTCTGGGAGCATGGAGCCGCCCCCGACCTTGCTCAGGACCCTGCAGAGGATGTGGGCGCCCCCGAATGCTGGAAACCTTAAAAGTATTCAGCAAACAAAGGGTCACCTAGAGCTATAGAAGCGTGACTTGGGGATGGGGGATTGCAGGTCTTCCATTGGATGCCGAGGCAGCCATAGCTCCCGTTCTAATGGCTTTTCTAGACAGCTCATCCCCATAGTAACTGAATGCCAGGCTTTTATTAAGAGCCACGAACAACAAGGCCCTTCTTCCCACTGCTCCTCTACAAGGATTCAAAAGAAGATATTTTGCCCTCTACCTCAGCCACAGGACTTTCACTAACCTGCCCCCTTCACCTACCTGCCTGTCTCCAGGACCTAGAGGCTCACTAAGTTCTTCGTACGGGGTTGCCCGAGCAGCTGCTTTGAAACACTGCAGCAGCCGTACGATGCTCTGCAAGCACAAAGGGAGATTTGGGGTCCTGCAGTCTCCCACTGCCATGTTTTACAGGGAAGATGCAGCATTGGAAACAATCCCGCTTGGAAGCATTTTTCCAACCTTGTGAGTCTTGGAGCATCCTCAGAACTCTCTGACTAATTCGTACACGCAGGCTCGGAGACTCCAGAGCAGTCAAGGAGACAAGCAAAAGAAAAAGCCGCAATAAAATGGTTCCCGCTTTATTTCCTGTTGGCTATACTTCATCACAACAACATGTGTTGCCACCTCCAGTATATCCTGGGGATGTTAAATGTGTGGAGAAGCTGAGAATATATATCATGCCATATATATTTGCAATACAGTATGAAATTTGACAGCAATTGTCCGATAATTTAGGTGGCCATTAAAAAACACAATAAAACCTGTTTCCTGAATGGGCACCTCCAGTAGTTAACAGAGCCACCAGCTAGCCTGGTTTTGCCTGCTGTGAAAATATTCCCTTTGGTTTGGAGATGTGAGAACTTGTTCCCCACTCTCCCTTTGAATTTCATGCTCAAACACACACCGCTCCTCAAAAGCTAAACACAGATGAAAGCTCCCTGGTATACCTGCAGTTCAATGGAACAAATGTGCCGTAACTTGGATCTGAAATCGTACAGAGAAGCCAGTGTCACTGGACAGGTTTGCCAGCTGTGAGAAAGATTTCAAGGCACCTGGTCTGAATGTCACTGTCTCTTGAGATGCAAACCCCGCGCCAGAAGGGGTTTTTTTGCATTTTGGTGCAAACCTTTTGCACCGCTCAAACAACGTGAGACACAAAGCAGAAGTTTTAGTATAGAACTGGGGTGGGCCAAATCTGGGTAGGAACATTGTATGATGGGCAATGACTGTAGGGTTGGGGCAGTGGATTGGAGTGCAGGAGGGGAGTTGGAGTCTAAGAGGGGGATCAAGGCAGGGGGGTTGGGCATGGGAGGGGGTGCGAGCTCCAGTCCAGCACCGCTTACCTTGGGCAGCTCCAGGACATCAGCATGGTGGGGCTAAGCCTTCCCTATGGCTCCTGAAATCAGCCAGCATGTCCCACAGCAGCTTCTGGGGGGTGGGATGAGCTCTGAGCACCGCTCCATCCACAGTCACCATCCCAGCAGCTCCCAATGGCAGCAGTTCCCAGCCAATGGGAATGGCAGGGGGCGGTGCCTGCAGGCAGGGGCAGTGCGTGGAAACTCCCTGTTGCCCCTCCCCCACCTCGAGGGGCCACAGCGAGTGGCCACACGTCATGGCCAGGGTACGTAGGGAGCCTGCCCGAGCACCCCGGTGCCATTGGACTGGTAAACCTGCACGCCGGATGCAGCCTGGGGGTTGTAGTTTGCCCCCCCCCCCGGAAGAGAACATATACACAACCTCCTGGAAAGCCAGGTGAATGACAAAGGCAATTTCTTTGAGACCTGAAGTTAGCTGGGAGAGACACAGAAGCAATCCAGCCAGACGTATGCTCTTTCTAGCTCAATACAAGTGCTACTTATGTTTTATTGTTCATCCGGCTGCTAAATGTACCAAGTGTAGCTCAATGAGTTGCCTTCCTGGGCTGCTGCTGTGCCACGATGCAGCCCACCTTGGAAGGGCCTTGCGTGTCCTTGGAAAATCAACGGCACTCAGTAGCAAGGAAAGGAGGACACAGGGATTCCAGCAATGAAAGGGTGGGATGGCCTCTTCTGAAGCAAACCAACAGAAAGGGCCAGGGAAAACATCCTCCACAATCCAGGCACAAAGGGCCAGTGTTGGGAAAGGAGTTAGTTTCACTGGAAACATTCCTCCCCAAAGAAACAAAACCATCAACAAACTGGAAGGGACCTTGCAAGGTCATAGAGTCCAGTCCCCTGCCCTCACATAGGGGCCAAGTACCATTGCTGGCAGATTTACTCCAGATCCCTAAATGGCCCCTTCAGGGATTGACTTTACAACCTGCAGTTTAACAGGCCAATGCTCAAACCACTGAGCTAGCCCTCCCATTAACAGTGGGACAACCATGCTATAAAGCTGGAGGAAACATTTGAAGCAACAGCATTATCTGTCAGCATTATGGAGTGGGGTGATGCAAGCGCTGGAACTCACTAATCGCTTCTGGGAAAGGAGAGGATGTAGGCTGGGTCAGCCAAGTCACTCCATTTTCCTTTGGGTTTCGTAACCACGTTCCACCGCTCTGCACCCAGGCGACACGGATTATTCACCTCAAAGCAAATCTGCTGGGCCTAACTTTCACATAGGTACAGGCGTGTCGTGACAATGAAAAAGAAATGTCTAAGGCCTGCCGGGAGAGTGTGTATGGACCATATTAGCTCTGTACACATCACAAGTGTTTGAGGTGATAACCAGTTAGCTTTCGTCCTTCGTTCCAACACCTTTTGCCAAACCCCAAAATGCTGTGCGCAGACAGACACTCAAGTGTATCGGATACCTGCTCTCCCACACTTCTACTGGGGATGTGTTGGCATTTAAGCACACAAGTTCTCAAAGCATATTGCAGAGCAGATGCCAACATCTCAGACACTACATAGCGCCCTTCGCCGTCGATTGTGTTCCACCTCTCTAAAAAGGCAACAGCATTACCCAAGCGTACTCCCAAGTTACTTATCCCGAGCCAATTTCAGATCCATTCCATTGAACTTACTACGTCCCATATCAGATGGCGGGGCCCACTGGAATCCAGTGGCCCATCAGAATTGACACCAAATGGAGTCGCATCTAATCCAAAGGAGCTCTCCAGCACGTCGGTGACAATGGAATTTATTTCTCTGTATGCGAGCATGTTATTAATATCCACATAGCAAAGGTCAGATAAGACAGCAGGGTGGGTGCTAAAATAGGGAGCCAGGGGAAAGAGAAAAGTCACCCAGATGTCCTGGCACTTACATTATAAATGTAAGCGTGGGAGGGAGGGAGAAGGAGGGGACAGAAGGCATTTGATTACTCATCCACAATTCTTGCTGCTGAGTATAACGCGCAAACCTTTCCTCTTCTGTTATTGATGCATTTTTAAATAGAGAGAAATGCCTTGATTTAACCCTGTACAAGGCTATAAATCATATCTGTTGGGCTGCGTATTAGTTAGCAGGTCTGCTTCCATTTTACAGGAGGATTAACTGAGCTGAGCTCGGGAGTGGAGCGTTATTCTTCAAAAATAAGCCCCAATCTTAATGAACTGTTGACTTTATAAATTACAGATTGCAGAGTTTTCCTCCCCAAAGGGTTGGGGTTTGTTTTCTCCTCGCCTCCCCTCCCCTCCTCTTTTCCTTCTGTCAACTCAAGTTTCTTTCCGTCTTCTATTCAAGAGCAGTCAATTGTGATCCCATTGTTTGCCAAAGTAATTTACTCCTTCTGCTGAAAGCAGAGCTAAAAAGGATGATCCTGGATTTTTTTTCTCATGTTAATAAAGAACTTTTATTGATGGATCTCCTGGGGGCAGCTTTCTATTGAATTTGGGGTTGTTTGATATGAGCTATGAGATCCAAGAGAAGTATTTAATAGAGAGGTACAACCGCCCGCCCCCAAAGTTTCCCAGTGAGAAGAAAGCAAACAATCCCTTCTATTTAAAACTTGTGTTCTGAAGAGGTTAAAATGAAGCGGGATGATCTCAAGCGTATGACTACACTGGGGAAAAAATGGGAACACTCTTAATTCAGGTTAATTAACTTGGGTTCAAACAGCAGTGAAAACAAAACAGCTTAGCTTTTAAGTGAGGTCAGCCTGAGTTCAAACCTAGGCAGGGCTCTTCTGCGCTGCAGAAGGGAGTGAGAATCCATGTCTAGGTAGGGATTTAAAGCAATCCAGGATCTCCCTCACACCCAAATACCCTTGCCCTGTCTCCTTCCTGGCCCTACCCCTTTGAGGTCCCGCCCTGCCCCATTCCTTCTCCGAGGCCCCATCCTGTTCACTCGATGGGGCCTCGGAGTACAGGGGCAGGAGAGGAGGGTACAGGGGCAGGAGAGGAGGTTAACCTGACATCAGCACCCCTCTCTGCTGCCCCTTCCCCCATTTGCACAGCCAGCAGGAAGCTCCCGGGGGCAGCTCCAAGATGGGGGGGAAGAGGCAGATGAAGTGCCGACACTTGATCGCCTCCCAGCCAAACCAGCCAGCATCTCGTCAGAGGCTCCGGATCTACCAACCGTTCCCAATCCACTGGCGTCAAGGCTGCCATTAAGGCTGGAGCTGGGCTTGAGAGTCCAAGCTGCAGCAACAGCTACTTTTAAGGCACTAGCAGGAATGGCCCACACCCGTTTGTCTCCCGGCTGCAGTGCAGACATACCCTTCCGGGCTGTAGCGTGCATTAAAAGCCACACTGCAAGTGTCTTCATTGCTACCTTAGCCCCCTCCCCCCAAGTTATCACTTTTTTTATGTTTGTTGCAACGCAGAAATATCCTGCGGGCAAACTCTGCTTCCAGTGACCTCCCATGCAAACCTTGGTGTGGCAACCCGCCAAAGAATTTATTTCTGGAGTACCAAGAGTTTCCCCCAGATAATATACCCTAGCTAAACAAAGCAAGGGCGTACTGTGTTCCGGATCCAAGAAAGCACATTAGCACCTACGTATCTTGAAGCATGAGAGGTTTGAAGGATCTGGGACACACGGGTTGGATATGGTGAGGGTCTCCCCATTCCCACCCAAAGCTTCATGTCTTTCCTCAACCATCAGGGCTCCAGAATTCACATGCATACCGAGAGGAGTCCTCCACTGCAGCAGAGAGCAGGAGGAGGGCTTTAAAATCAAGATGTTAAAAAGGTACATTCACGCCACTCAACGCATGAGCTCACATCACATGACCGACCTCACAATGTCCTCATGGAACTTCCCTTGCCTTGATGGTTCTAATCCGCATCTGTACGGCTGCTCACATCCAAATGGCACCTGCAATTTTAGTCTGTTGATGTGCAAAGGAATCCGAGGGCTACCGGCTGTCTCTGGTTAACCCAGAACACCAGGGTCTTCCAAACTCACATGTCACACAGCTGTCCACTCTATGTCTAGACTAGCTGCAGATCGAAACGCCTCTTCTAAACACCAGGGATCCAGAAATCCAGCATCACTAATGTTTCCAGCTTCTAGCCATCTCACACTTTATCAAAAACTGAAATGACTCCCAATTTACAGAAGACACATTGAGACTATTCCTCCCTTCAACCTGTATTTGCAAAATTGGAGGCGTACTGGTAGAAATCAGGGCCTGATGCTCCATTACCACGGTGCAATGCAGCAGTACAATGCTCCCAAATCAGAACGGTCATGATGTACACTTGGTTTTGGTGCTCACTTTGCACTGGTGTAAATGACTGCACAAGATACAGGGGAATAGAGAACTAGACCCCAAAAAGGATATTTAAGCACCTAATTTAACTGAGCTGTTTTCCGGAAGTGATGAACACCCAACATTTCCTGCTGACCTAGTTATGGTCAAGGGACTGGCTCATTCCCTCTGAAATTCTTTGGGATATAAGCCAGTTTGAAAATACCCTTTCCACTCACAGCTCTTTCCAATAAGAGTCAGCAACAACATACCGAGAAACTTCTGTCATCTCTTGAATTTAAGCAGAAGAATGAAAGATGCTATAGAAAAGTTGCTTTCCATGCCAGACAAATAAGGAAAAAATACACATTGTACCCAATATCCAATCTACTCCACAGCTAGAGGAGTGCAGCAGAAGTTGAAAAAAAAAGTTTCCCTCTCAATCAATATCAGTGACAGAAAAGTTACTCCTAAACATAATCCTGTAAGTAAAGTCTCAGCTTTAAGCTACATTTCTCCTGCTTATTCTCCAAAGCAATTTACTGAAGTATGTTTAAAGGAAAGATGACCAATTAATTTTAGGGGAACTGGGTAATACGACGCAGATCTAAAATCTCAAATTAAAACTTTCAATCATCATTGAATGCAATGCAATTTGCACCAGGACTTAGAGATAAAATTATTTTCCATTTTTATTTCAGGCACACAAGAGACGTGTTAAAGGATGTGAAATACATTTTGCCTCCAGTGAGTCTTTTATGCAACCTGCAGGCATCATTATGGAATCTGGCAGCCATTTATAGCCACGTTCAGCAAAGCAACAATTCTCTGAAAGACCTGCAAGATATTAAGAACACAGCTATAGTCTGCCTTATGCCTGGCAAGGGGGTTGGGTAAGTTGCAATTTTTGGAGAGTTGCAACAGACAGCAGAAAATATTACTGGTAGCACTAGCCTTTATAGAAACACGTTACTGGAAACATCCGATAAGCCAGCCACATGAAATAGTAGTGGCACTGAACATAAACTTTGTGGTTTTTCAATCATCCTTCTCAACTGTACTACTGTCCCTAATATCTTGATTACATATACAAGGGGAAAGTGGAAGAGACATGGTCAGGCACCTAAGGGAAAAGCACCAGGTAAGGAGATTGTAACAGTGCAAAACCCATTTCCTGAAGGGAAATATCATTTCTTGGTACCTCTTGAGTCAGCATTTCTGAAATGGAAGAATTTGCTATAATTGAATGGTGAGAGCAGCAGCTGTATTGGACCGAAGCAAATGAACAAGGCATGGCTTATCCTGGGTCGGTTGAACATCCAATGCCTGGGGTAGGCTCCATGCTGGGAACAGAAAGGAATTTGGCTCATAATTCCTGACATGTGTGTTTTTAGATCAGCTGTTTGCAAGCTAATCTGCCTCTCACGGCTTCAAGGGGGCAGTTTTGCCTTCTGCACAGTTAGCACTATGGACGTTACTGGAATCACCGCCTTGGCGAAGAGTTGTGTATCTGCAGGAAGGGGACAGTCTGAGCCAAGGGTGCATCACTCTCCTCCCCACCAATCCGGCAAGATGCTTGAGTATGTCAAGGGGAGGGGAAGGGCTTCAGTCTTTGTCTCCCATTTCTTTCTCAGCACTTCTGCTGAGATGGCCACCAAGAGGGCCAATGGCAAGAGTGACTATATCTTACTGGACACCAGAGTGGGACCCAACAGTCACCTGATCACTGAGCAGGCAACAACATTGTTCAGCTCTTAACCAGGGCCTGGACACATCGTTGTGTTGCTATCATTGGTGGAGTGAGGGAATGGAAGAACCCAAAGCTCCCGACCACAACAAACGCAAGACCTGCACCCTTCCATTAAGAAACCAAATTCTTCAACTGTGTGTGAGCAAATCATGGGTTCCATCAACTCCAGGCCATGGCAGTTCTCTAGATAAGGCCCTCCCACTGTCTTTGAGTTGCCCAAAACCAAGTGTATTCCCATTCCCACCCATACCCTCAACATTCACTCTCCAAGAGCTCCACTAACCAAACCAACACCAACGTGAATGACACTTTCCAACATGTGTTAACCACCAATGCAGAGACCGGAATGTTGTTGACAGATTCTTGGAGCAAGTGAATTCCTCTTGCTTAGAATCTATCCTAGGGCCAGAAGTATCTTGGGACATATGGATTTTCCATCACAATCAAATCCTACTTGCTTTCTCTAACCGTGCCTAAACTAGCCCATTTCTCATCCTTCCAGAGTAAGCAGAGGACCTCAACACACCATTGTTAAAGCTAAAATTGAATCAATGGGCAGGACATCATTTCAGACAGACACTCTCGGATTTTTTATATTTTTTTTCTATTTTGTCCATTTCTCCCTTAATTAAATGTCACCTGCTGGAATTACCGATACAATACACCAAAATGGAACATCTTGGATGAGCATAATATATTACGCAGAGGATGAGCAACGTCCCCCCCCACACAAATGATTATATCAGTCCATAAGTGCTAAATTTTGTCAATCTTCACATTTATGCAAAACACAGCTCAGCTCCAACTCACAACTTTCCTACCTAATTTCACAAAAGGTAGAGAGAGAAGCCCTGTAAGAACACAGTCATCTGTCTATAAACATATGCCCCAAAAACTATGAATTTTACTTCTGATTTACAAAGACGCTCCAACTGGGTTCACTTATTGGAGCAGGAAAATATACTGGGGATAAAAATGGACTTCATAGGCACCTCGCCAATAGATTTCATCTACTATATGCATTTAACATAAGAAACTGTCAGAGATGTGAGATGCAGCTGAAGTTTGTATTTCAGTTACTTAGTCCCTCCTTGGCTGAGTGACATGATTTTTCTGCAGGGAGGAATAATGAAGTCAAATAACTTGGCAAGGAGAGCAAAGAGGCTATTATTGCTGCAGTTTTTGTTACTTCTTCACTACATTTTCTGCCCATGGATTCCTCATTGCAGATCTGCCTCCTTTTTCTTTTATACTGGATAAACACATTTTGATACTCTTAAGATTAAAACATAAAAGTAATGGACCCCCACCTGGTGTATAACCACAGACATACGTATACAGTATATATACACATACACACCCGTACCTGCTCCCCTGTGGTCCCAGTTTAAGGAGTTAGTATGTGTTTGTGAATAGAGCACTGGAAGAAGGTGATGAGGTAATGGGAAGGAGAAGGAGGAAGGAGAAGCATTCGACCTTTTAAGAGTGACAACATTGTAGAGATTATTGTTGTACGGAATGTCCAGGGAGATAACCTTGCAAAGAGTGCTTATCTAGGAGCAGTGAAACTTACACACAGATGTCTTCTGATTGTTGTCCTTGCTGGGCATTAGTTTCACTCCTCTGGACTTCAGTTCAATTTGCTTCTTGACTGGAAAGAGATTTTAACAACAACAAAAACAAAGTTTAGCTCAGTTGGAAGGGTTCTGGATTTGAATTGTTCGGAGACTCCGAAGCACCAATTTTTTTTTTGCATCCCATGCTAACACAGTGTTTGTACAGCACCTTGCGCAAAGAAAGCCTGACCTGGAGAAAAACTAAACACAATAAGAAAAGGTCCCCGTGTCCCAGAATTCACAATATTCTTAATATGTTTATTTATATCATCTTCTGTAGAAAGAGTTTTGGGTGGCCTATTTTTACTCTCAGAGGGATATTAGCCAATCAGGAAGCAAAATCAATGGCTTGTGATTTAGATCAGTGTTTCTCAACCAGTGGTATGAATATCCTTAGAATATCCTCGAGAGAAGTCTGGGGGGGTACGTCAACACAACTGAAAAAACTGAATTTTTGTTTTAAGTTTTACAGCATTTTATTATTTTTGTACGTTTTACACCCAAAAATTTCATCGCCCGCCCGCCTACCATTAAGTTGTTTAAACAAACGTGTTGCAATGGTAGAAAAAAATTGTGTGTCTGAAAACTGTAGGTACTGGCATTACTTTTTTTTTTAAAGAGGTACTTTATAAAAAAAAAAGGTTGAGAAACACTGATTTAGATCATCAACAGATACAATATAAACAACCAACAGTTACATTCAATGTGCCAGAAAATGAACATGATGCAAACGAATGCAGCTGCACCAACGTAAACGCTCTAGGGCCTTGTCTCTACTACTGCGAGCTATCGACCTAAGTTACTCAACTTCAGCTATGTGAATAATGTAGCTGAAGTCGATGTGTTTTGGTCTGCTTACCACGGTATCTTCACAGCGGTAAGTCAACAGCTGACACTCTCCCGTCGACTCCACCTAGTCTTCTTGCTTTGACAGAATACTGGAGTTGATGGGAGAACATTCGGCCGTCACTTTATCACTTCTATACCAGATGTGATAAATCCATCCCCACTGGATTGTTTGCTGCCCTGTGATCCAGCTAGTCATGAAATCATACCCTAGTATAGCTGCTCCAAGTCAACAGGAGAGAGGTCTCCTGTTGACTTAATTAATCCAACCCAACTATGTCGGCAGGAGGAGTTCTCCTGCCAAAAGCACATTGTCTACACCAGGGGTGGGCAAAAATCACTCAGTGGTCTTGATCCGGCCCACCTAGAGCTTTGATCCGGTTCACACGGCTGTTCCAGGCCCCGCCCTCTAGCGTGTTGACTGGGAGCTGCAGGGCAGGCAAGAGCCCTTTAAATAGAAGCTGTTGAAAAGGCTCACATGTCTCCAGTTCCCAAGCAACACTCTAGCAGCGAGGCTGGGAGCAGTGAGCCCTTTAAATAGCAAGCAAATGGTCTGATAGCTCTTTATAGACTAACAAAACATGTAGATGGTATCATGAGGTTTTGTGAACATAAGAACATAAGAATGGCCATACCGGGTCAGACCAAAGGTCCATCTA
>JANRFK010002918.1:13001361-13025728 GCA_030068395.1 Apalone spinifera | reverse complement strand
AATGACTTATAATCACTTCCAATCGGTCTTTCTGTAATTAATCTGGCTTATATTTTCTCCAAAACAGGTTGAAGTGGTCGGGGAATCTCCACACAGGTTAACAAGGGCTGTTACGCCCACCACTCTTTTAATTAGTGGTGAACTAATTAACGATGTTGCACTGTCCAGGGCAGTCTTGAGAAGTGCCTCAAAAGATTTGGGAGGACGCTGTTTGAGTACATCTCAGCAGGCGTCCTCCTTACTTTGCACCTACACCTCAGAGATGTTTAAGAGTGGAAAACCGCCTCTCCCCCCATTTATTTACCTTGTTAATTTTTATTGGGCATATTCCTGCAAGTAATAACCATCAAACACCCGGCAACACAAAGCAATAACAACATGTTCTTAGCTATTAACTCTGCCCTTTCGCTGCAGCACCTTAGGTGATCCTGTTGTGCTGCCTGAGTGCTCCATTTTCTTCTTTTTATCTTGGGTACTTATCTGATTCCCTATCACCATGATATCAGAGCATATTCCAGTCTTTAATTTACTCTTCCAACACTTCTATAGTATAGGGCAGTGCTGTTTCCCCGTCTTACTGATAAGGAAATTGAGGCACAGAGAGATTAAGGGTACGTCTACACAGCAGCACTATTAAGGAATAACTGACATTATTCGGAAATAACAAAAGTGCGTGTCTACACAGCAAGCCGTTATTTCGAAATAACGTTGAGCTGGAGGATGTCTTCCTCTGACCTCTTCGTTTCACCAGGAGTAAGGGAAGTCAAAGGGAGAACATTCCTCCTTCAACTTCCTGTTGCGTAGACAGCGCCAAAAGCCAAATTAAGCTATTTCGACTTCAGCTTTGCAATTGACGTAGCTGAAGTTGTGTAGCTTAATTCAGTTTTTGCCCTGCCGTGTAGACGTGCCCTAAGAGACCGACCAAAGGACATACAGAAAATCTGTGGCAGAGAAGGAACTTGGAGTTGGGTCTGACATCCCAGGTTACAACCCTAATCCCTGGACCCAACCTAGTCTCACTCAGTAACACCCTAAAAGACCCCTGGTGAAATTCAGCCCTCTATTGGAGCCCCACATGTCACTTCAATCCCACTTAAGCCTTCAAAATAAAGTGTAAGGAGGTCACAAATGACATAGGGGCCTTGAGCTATTCCTCTGAATCCCCAATGATTATTTTTTCCAAATGGATCCCTCCTGTCTGCTATGATTTAAACAAACACAAACTCATTGGCCATCTCCCTGCAAACCCAACACAACACCATCTTCTTCCATAGCACTATAGGGCAGTGTTCTTTACATCCCAGTGCTAAACAGGAGTCCATGTTGGTCTCCTGTAGCAATCCCCGAACCTGGGTCTTCAGCAGGATTTGAACCCTGATCTTCAGCCTCAACATCTACTGCATGAACTGAACCGGCAGCAATAGCAGGCTGCTATCCTCTCTGTGGACCAGCCACCACAAGGAGACATGACACACAACTGACATCTCCTACAAATTTGCAAATCCCGCCAGGCTTCACATGCTTCTAGAGGCAGTCCCATGGGCTCAGCGTACTATCCGAGGAGAGCAGGACATCTTCACCCGACAGTTTGGCTGGACGAGCCTACTGTCCATCCTGCCCTCCCGGTGGAACTTTTGAGTTTGGTAGCCCTATAGCTGTCAGAAAGACTTACCATCCCACCAGGCCTTCAATTCAGATCTCCCTGACACTAGTGTCACTCCACCGCCTTCAATACCGTGACTTCCGATTTAACCAGTGTGAGAGCTACGCCAGAATCAGTCCAAATAAACCCAGGCTTTGACATTCCGACTGAGTCAAGCAGACAGAAATAGCTAGGATCGTTACAGAAAGACCCGCCCCCCTCTTCGAGGGACACTTCTCAAGGCATATTAGATACCCAAATGCACCATGAGGCGAAAACGCATCCTGCAGACAGTCTCTCCTGACGCCTTCAGGAGACTGGAGTTAGAACTCGGACAAAAAGCAATTTCTGAGCATCCGCTAGGCCGGACCGAAGTGCAAACTGAGAAAAAGGTCTTTCTATTTTATTTTTATTTATTTTAAACACATGCAGGTTTATTTTCCAGGGCGAGGCAACCCCCACACTCCCAACAGGCTGCCAGGGTGGCTTTCTAAGGAGGCAACACAGCTAGCCTCTTGTGTGTAGTTTGGAAGCTAAAATATCTCCCTCAAGAGCTGAAAGGGTCCATGGGTTAATGATTCAAAATGGTCAATAAGTAGTTACCTTGATACTGGGCACAGAACCCCTTCTGCCGGTGGTTGCCATCCGATGTAAAGTGAAGTCGCAGCCAATTTTTACTGCTGATGACTGGGGCTGGCAGATTCATTCCAGTAAACCTGTAAGAAAATTAACCAGCGATCGTCAAATTCATGTGGCTGGAAACTGCCTTCTGTGAACTTAACCAGAGAGCTGCCCTCCAGACCTCCCATGATGAGTGGTTCCCAGGATTTGTTCTGCTCTTATGGTGTCCTGCCCCACTGGAAAGAAAATGCACAGCCAGTATTTTCCTTTCTAGTGCGATCAGCTTCCACCCCAAAGAGGTGGTGGTGCAGGGGCACGACCCCAACCGGTTCGGCACACCTTCCAGAAGAGGAAGTCAAAGGAAAAAACACCCCCCTTTCACAGAACAACGCTGCAGAAGAGCAAGTTGGAAAGCTTCCAAGAGGCACTCCTAGTTGGAGAATGAACCAGGAGAAATGCAGGGCTCCCTCGTAAACCTTGATCTAGAATCACCCACTGGTGCGTGACCACTTGCTCTCCTTGTTCGGCCTGGCACTTCTTCTGAACTCGTGGATACAGTGTCAAACAAAAGGGGAAGGTCATTAACCATTCAGGACTGCTTTTTGAACCACACCACAAACTATAAATTACAAAATAGCTGACTTCCCTGGGCCAGGACCGAGGGCAGCGGTTCCCAAACTTTTCGGCAAACTACACCCCCTTTTTGATTTTTGAGAAACCCTCATGCCCTCCCCCAATAGCAGCAAATCTTGTTGAACAAAAAAAAGAACTGACCGGGGCCAAAACAAAAATAGCAGCACAACTTTGGGGGGGCGGGGAATTGATGGCGAGGGGGGCTGGATTGCCTCGCGTCCCCCCTGGAATTTCTTCACCCCCTCTCAAGGGGGCACGCCCCCCCAGTTTAGGAACCCATGACCTAGGGAGGGTTTTTTTCCTCTCTCAAGCAGAAGGGTTCTATTCATAACTGGATATGTTTCCATCAATCTCTTTATTTCAGGACAAGCAATGCAGGTTGTTGGGATATGTACAAATGAATAGGGGTCTGGGAAGACTATACATCAGTGGGAAAAGAGTCCAGCCCAAACAGGCATTGCACTTTAAACATGTTTTTCCCCTTTGTCCCGGCAGCCTTGGAAGAGAGTTGCACTGAACAGTGTCTTGTTTTGTCTTCACACTTGTTCTGTAAAAACACTTTCAGGGTCAGAGTTCTTTCCCCCTCCCTCTATGCTGCTAATTAAGACAGCATGGAATGCTAATTTAACTGAAAACCAGTAAATAACAAACAGGGGAGGGTATAATTGTATTCCACACCTGTTTATTAATATTCATGGTATGAAAGCTAACCTTACTAAATAAGGCTTTAGGGAAAGTAGTAATAAATGTGTAAATTAACATACTAACATGAATAAAAGGTGCAACTGGTGCCAAATTGTGGCCACTCGGAACGTTGTGTTGAATGTCCAAGGTAAAGGTGAGTCAGCAATAAAGCAGTTTGTTTACCCCACCCACTCCTGGGTCGCCTCTTTCTTCTCTAACATCAGTGACCAAGAAGTGAGCATCTTTGGAGAGGGCAGGTAGACATCTCTGCGGGGCTCAGACTCCCCAGTGCTTGCACGCCAAAGAATCAACAAGCATTCAAGGTTCCTTAACAAGGACACACTGTTCATGTCCCCAGAACTAAGGAGCCAGTGTGGGAGTGACAGAGAGAGTTACTCCACCAACATACCTCAACAAGAGCTGCTTCTAGGGCAGATGAGGTTACTTCGGTCACTTGGTTTCTGGCTACTTGGTGGAGGTTGCTAACAAGAGTGTTGGGCAGGAAGGCTGCCTGCAGGGCTACTTCCTAGAAGAAATGACCCATATCTAGCGTTGCCAGATGGTTTCAACAAATATACTGGACACACGTGACATTACATCACAATCTACATTACATCTTATTTAGAAAATACCAGACTTTTATATTTTCTCAATTTGTTTCCCGAACAGAAAGGTCAAATACTGGACCGTCTGGTTCAAAACCGGACACCTGGCAACCCTACCCATGCCCAACAACTGACTTCTCTAAGGCCATCAAACAGCTGCCAATAAATGATAACATGGGATCCACACCAGCCGGCAGATGACTGGAGCCCTCAAATTCCAGGTGAAAAGCTTCATGTCCCATTCACAGTCCCATAAAGCCACCTACCTCCCCCAACTCCTCGTTTAATGATAAATTGTTTGCTTTATACATTACAGGAAAAAATACTCGTGACCGAATCATCATGTGCCACGTCATAGCCTGGAAATAAATGTTCACAGAAGAGTCATATGTACCAATGTACCCTTGAAGACTGGGGGTTCGAATAGCAGTATTAACAGCCTTCACTATAGCAGTGCAAACAACATGGCCATGATAAGAACTATTACAAAATCCAATTACTACTAAGCAAAGCCCATTTAAATATTTTACTGTACAACTGTGTCTCTTTATTTAAAAAAAAAGATCCGCCTTCTAACTCCGTGTTCCATTCTGGACTAAAGGAAAAGAATCTGAGTAAGTCAATTCCATTCTTAGAGAGGCTTTACATTTCATAACCCACCCTTCCAATAACAGACCAGATAGCCAAAGCAGCCTAAGAAATCCTACATCAAAGTAACACCCCATGATAACTTGTATCTTTCTCCTGGCAAACAGCAGGCTCTTGGGAAGACATTAGTAAATGAACTGCACAAAGAGGGTGAATTCAATACATCCCTGTTCTGTGTGTTAATGAAACAGCCAAGATGAGGCTAAAGCATCGTTAACATTTCTCTGCCCCCTCCTGTGCAGCCTTTATACCAAGTTTAACCTTCAGCCTCATCCCACATGGGTGGCACAAGTCTAGGCAACTGTAAAATACGATCTAAAATGTTTCTCGCCTGTTAATTCTTAAGATTCTTCCTAGACATTTATCGGCTGCTTATTTAGATCTGATTTTTCCAAAACCCTCTGAGGCATAGCATGTTATAGGGAAGAATCATATATGGCATATGTCCACCCTTGGTTAATTCAGGGAGAGTGGAACCAATTTTGTTTAAAACTTTTCTAAATAAATGAATATAAAGAATCGTCGCTGGGCTGAGAGATCAAACCTGGGCTGCTAATTACTAATTTTGAGAAAGTTACTATGGATGGGTACGATGGCTGCACAATTAAACGTAACCCTTGTCTTAGCCCAAAGGTTATAATGTTATTGTGTGTTCTGAAGCAAGGGTCAGGGTATATTCGCATCAACCATCCTTATGCATGTGCAGAGCCAAATTTTGCTTTGGCATCAGTACGTATCAGGAGTAACCCCACTGCCTTCAATAGGAGTAGAATGGAATAGAATGTATCTGTTTAATATGGCAGAATTTGGCCTGGTAATTTGTGTATATCCATTATCTGGATGAGTGAATCCAGTAGCCAGAGTCAACCAAGTATTTACAATGAGTAGTCCTGTGGCACTTTAAGCTACATCTACACTGCAGAACTATTTTGGGATACCTCCATGTCTTAAGAGCAAGTCTGTTATATGGAACTATAACAGGATCGCTATTCCAACGTCCCTGTAAATCTCATTGCACGAGAGTTAAGGGACATTTCGGAATAGCACTTTATTTTGAATTGTGGCGCTGTGTAGACAGCTTATTTTGAAATTTGGTACTATTTCAAAATTACCTCGAAATAAGCCACACAATTTGCATGGTGCAAATCGCGTACCTTATTTAGAGGTAAGGCTGCAGTGCAGACGCACCCTGAGAGACTAACAAAAATATATGTATAGTATCCTGAGCTTTCATGGGCAAAACCCACTTCTTCAGATGATGAACTGGAGAGGAATCACAGAAACCTAAGTATTCTATTTAAGTTGTTTTTATAGTTATAGACTAACACGGCTACCACTCTGTGACCAAGTATTTACATTTGCTTAACTTAGGGTACAAATAGATCCCCACTGACTTCCAACTGACCCTGTGTATGTAAAAGTTAAATGCCAAAAATCTACTGTTGTCTGCATCTTAGTATATCATTCTGCAAATCTACTTTAAAAACAGCCTAGATTCTCTTTTGTCTCACACCGTGTATAGTTATTTATACAAGTACAAAATGGCTAGTCACTGAGAATGGCAGTGTTTTTTACCCACCTCACACTGGTGTATATGGTTCCACAAGGGGTGGGTTGGAAGAATTGAGCAGTGTATATTTTGTGTATGGAACTCATCAACACCTCCTGCCACGTGCTTTATCAGTCCACAGGATTCTGAAGACATAAAATATCCCTGCAGAATCTGAGCATCAAACCCTTATTTCAACAGGACTGTGCACCGGCTTAAGGTTAGGAACCTGCTTAAATCCCTTGTATTCTTTAAGGGACCAGTGCAACAGTCTGCCACTCCTCAAACTTCCTCCTTCATCTCCTCCTAACTTCATTTTTATTTTCTAAACTGAACTAGAATTTTAATTTAAAATGTTGCATCACAGTGGGGTGGCCTCCTGTCCGATCACAGGTCATAAGCATTGAACTAATATCTGGGCTGTAGGAGCACTGCTCGGGGCTCTAGGCCACACAGACACAAACACACACATACAAAGACATACACTCACACATGACGCCTTCCTCAAAAAGCTCATACATCTAAAGCTAGACTTTAAGGACACTCTGAAGTCTCTCTCTCTTACTCTCTTTCTATATATTAGAGTGTACCTGTCTGTCTGTCGGCAAGTCCATTTGTTCAAGAACTCCTCCTAAACAGTATTAGCTAGGGCCACCAAATTGGGTAGGCAGCTTCCTCTTCTCCTAAGGTCAGGGTCTGATTGTGCCAGGACAACCGGAAGCCTCAGGAAAGGGACTGTTTTCCATAGCATAGAAAGGGAGGGGCTGCTGTTCGGGGGAACGTGATATGAGGGCGTCCACTGGGGGCAGCCATACCACCAAGGAGGGGCCAGCAGGGCTGAGGCTCTGCCATCTTGCCTGCTAGCAGACCAGGTAGGTAGGTCGCCTGCCCCAAACCCTTTATCCCCCATCTGGCCTTTGACCGCAGCACTGGAGTGGGTGGGGGGAGAGAATAAACCCCTGGTAGCTAGGAGGATCTGGGGAGAGGGAGAGCCCAGGCCCCAGGAGGCTGGGGAGTAGACTGGGAGGGAAGAGAACAGGCCCCGGTCAGGTTGGCGGAAGTGGTCTGGGGCAGGAGAGAACAGGCACCAGGTGGGCTGACAGGGTGGCTTGAGGGTCCGTGTTTGAGAGAACAGGTCCTGTGCAGGCTTAGGGTGGCGGGGAGGTGGAGGGAGGGTGAAGAGAACAGGCCCTGGATGAGCTGAAGGGTGGTCAGTGAGGAGAGAACATACCCCAGGCCCCCAACTTCCTGCACTCCTCCCCCCCCCACACACACACAACCACAAAGCCCCGCCCTGAAGGGCCCAGGCAACACCAGGTAAGTCTTCTAGTGGATTTATATAGCCACTGTAACGTCTGAGCACCTCCCAGTCTTTAATGAATTTATCCTCACAATCCCCTCAACAGCAGGTCAGTGATATAGTCCCTATTTCACACAAACCGAGGCCCAGGGTGGGTGAGTGACGTGCTCAGGATGACATTAGATGTCTGTGACAGAACAAGAATTAAACCCACGTTCCCTGTCTCCCAGGCTCATGTTCTAACCGCTGTCTCTAAAGAGGAGCCGTACTTTGGTACATGAGTAGAGCCAGTGAGACCACCAAATATGTGTGCCTCTCAAGGTACCATTCAGTGTGAATTCATGTTGCACAATTGGACTAGGAGTATTGCTTGTATGTGGATATGGGTGTGTGCACATGCATGCATGGGTCCATACAAAGATATGCAATTAATGAAGGTTCAGAAAAGGGCAACAAAAATGATTAGGGGTTTGGAATGGGACCCATATGAAGAGAGATTAAAAAGACTTGGACTTTTCAAATTAGAAAAGAGGAGACCAAGGGGGGAGATGATAGAGGTCTATAAAATTATGACTGGTGTGCAAAAAGTGAATACGGAAAAGTTATTTACTTATTCCCACAATATAAGAACTAGGGGTCACCAAATGAAATTAATAGGTAGCAGGTTTAAAACAAACAAAAGGAAGTTTTTCTTCACTCAGTGCACAGTCAACTTGTGGAACTCCTTGCCAGAGGATGTGGAGAAGACTAGGATTTTAACAGGGTTCAAACAAGACCTAGAGAGATTCAGGGAGATTAGATCCATGAATGGCTATTAGCCAGGATGGGTAGGAATAGTGACCCTAGCCTCTATTTGTCTGGAGATGGATGACAGGAGAGGGATCAGGTGAGGATTACCTGTTGTGTTCTCTCCGTCTAAGGCACATGGTATTGGCCACTGTCGGCAGACAGGATACTGGGCTAGATGGACCTTTCTTCTGACCCAGTATGGCCGTTCTTATGAAGAGTGTGTCACAAAGCCATTGGTTCATACCACTTTATTAAACTCTGGTGAGCAAAAGCTGGTAACGTTATGTCTGGATTCTCCACATTAGCAGAAGAGGTCTAATTTTCTCTCTCTTCTTTAAAGGGTTTAATTCTTATTCCCTCTCTCTTCTTTAAAATAAACAGAATAATAATGCTTATCCTTGCTAGGGTTTCGACCACATTAACTTCCCAACAGGCGAGGAGCATTTCAAACCCCATCACCAAATTGCATTTTCAAGACCACATAAAGAGTAGTTAAACAATTCAAGTGATTTTTTTAAATTGATTCCAGTTATATAGGGATTTGCTCATGGAAACTGACTCAAGAACATGAAGGCTTCGTCTTCTAATTAGTTTAATTGCATCAAATTATAACTTGAGATTATACATGTGAACTCTGCCTTGAGACCAATCTCTGACCCAAAAAAGGGAGAACTCCACCAGACACACAGGAGCATTTTGGGTATGTCTAAACTACATGGCTCCGTCAACGCAGCCATGTAGATTAGGCAGGATGGCAAAGGGAAATTAAGCAGCAATTTAAATAATCACCGCTTCATTTAAATCAAAATGGCCTCTGCGCTGTGCCGATCAGCTGATTGTCGGCACAGCACAGCAGTCTTGACAGGGATCTGCCAACCCCAGAACCCTTCGTTGGCAGATCCTTTATGTCTCATGAAATGAAGCTTCATGAAACGATGTCTAAATTGACAGGAATCTCTCCACCGGCTTCCCCAGGTTCGGGATCAAGCTTGTCATGTCTTTGTACATCCAAAGCAATTTGGATTTGTCCAGCCCACAGTATTACGTTCTAGGTGATCCTGGATCCATGGTTCTGATTCGGCTCATTATAACTATGGTCGGTGCTAGCCGTGAAATTGGATCTAGTCGCGAAATGCCCTAAACTTAGATGTACAGGTTTAAGGTTAGGATACAGGAATGTTCTCTCTTTCACCAACAGAAGCTGGCCTCTCTAATATCCTGGGACCAACAAGACTGCAGCATCCCACCCCCGAAACACTCATCACCAGAGCCCAGAATAAGGTGGCAGAAAACCTACTCCATCCTCCCTGAAGGGGTGGGGTCAGGGCACCGCCCACACTGTGCCGCCCCACCCTCCCGGAGTGCACCACATGGGGCTCTGGTGGCAATTTAAAGGGCCCAGGGCTTTGGCCACTGCTGCTGCTGCAGTAGGAACAGCGGCAGCCCCATGCCCCTATGAATCATGGGCCCTAGGACTGGCTTCCCCTTCCCCTCCTCCTCCTGTCGGCGGGCCTGCTGAATATATTCAGGTGTAAGGGGGTATCAGAATTCAGACAAGTACTTAGAACCACAGCACTTGACTGGATAAACAGCATTAACCAGGAAGGAGGGGGGTGAATCCTTTGTAAAACAAATGACTGACTGTAGCCATGTACTTAATGGGAAAACATGTTCCTCTCCAGCAGTTAATAACTCATTTTTCACCATCAGGATGGGATCCCACCGTTTCAAATAATCACTAGAAAGCATTAAAGATTAACTGATAATGGAACAATTAATTACAATTAAGCACGCATTGAATGGAAGCGGCTGCAGCAGCCCTGAATGCAAATGTCACGGATTAAGACACAAAATCTCAGATGCCAAGGGTCAGATGCTCAGATGGTGTGAAATCAACACAGCTCCATAGATTTCATGAAAGTTATGCTGCTTTACACCCAGGAAGATGTGCAGACCTGAGCCGAGGTCTAAAAGGGTATGGCGACACTGCACAGTTGTTTCGGAACAAGCTATTCTGGAATAGTTATTCTGAAATAGCTTATTTCGAAATAGCATGTCTACACTGCAGCGAAGCCTCAAAATGAGTCCAAGGCAGGTTTCCCACCCCAGGACAGCCACAAAGGGACCCTGGAGTGAACCAGGAGACAGGGCATTTGCCTGAAAAGGGCAAGCTTGTGGGTTCCCATCCCAGAAGTTGTCAGACACCTGCCCCAGGGATAGACCAGTAGAGCCAAGGCAAGACCACTCCTGCCCTGGCACTGCACCACTCCCAAAGGCTACATCTAGACTACAAGCCTTTTTCAAAAGATACTTTCAAAAAAGAGCATCTAGACTACAACCAGTACTTTCAAAAAAGCAAGCTGCACCCAGGCAGTCTGGATGCTCTCTTTCGAAAAAGCACAGTTTGCATTCCATAGCACCTTTTTTCAAAAGAGCACTTTCAAAAAAAGTGTTATTCCTCGTGAAATGAGGAGTACCGCCGTCGAAAGAAAAGCTGCATTCTTTCAATTTAATTTCGAAAGAACGCGGCTGTATTCTAGATCCAGGTGAAATTTTTTTGAAAAAAGGCTACTTTTTTCGAAAAAACCCTGTAGTCTAGACACAGCCAAAAGCAGCTGACATGTTCAGCAACGGTTCCATGTGCTGCCCTTCATCCACAGGCATCACCTCCACCAGCCACGGTTTCCATTACTGATCAATGGGAGCTTCAGAAGCGGCATCCGCAGGCTTCACGGACATGCCAGCTACGCCCAGGAGCAATCTCAATTTACAGCCCCTGGAGGAATAACTTAGAATGGCCCTGGTGATGGGCTATTTCAAAATAGCAGCAGTATAGTGTCTACACAAGCCTTATTTTGAAATTGTTATTTCGGAACAGGCGTTATTCATCGTAGAATGAGCTTTACAAGTTGGAATAAGCCATCCGTTATTTCGAAATTATTTTGAAATAACGGAATTGCTGTGTAGCCGCTCGCATAATTATTTCAGAATAACGGATGCTATTCCAAAATAACTTTGCTGTGTAAACACCCCCAAATAGACCAGGCAGATTGGCTTCTGGTACGCCATCCAGCAACGCAAAATGAGTAGCTGGATTCAGTTATCTTAAACTGAGCCACCCAAGTACCTACACAGAATGAGGAATACAGGATGCCGGCGGGGTCTGTCCTTACTGTTTGATTTTGGGCATCTACACAAGACCCCCCTAAATGGAACACTAGACGAGTGACTTCCGGAAGGTCAACCTTCTCCATTGTGTAGACACGCCCTAAACATCTTTCAGTAACTACCTTGTTTAGTGTTTGTATTGAGGTAAGACCTAGAGGCCCCCTTAAGGATGCTATGCCATCTAGTAATTCCCTCCCCAAAGCTGAGTGAGTGGACTTTCATTGAACCGTGCAGTAGGAATCCAGTACTGTTTGTGTTGGATGGAATCTAGCACAAGGCAGTTTAAGACTGTGGCATATATTCTGCAGTGTACAGTGGCGTTGGTAGAAGTGGAATTGAGGGATTGTACTGTGATTAGATTTAGACTTCCATTCCTTAACTTTTCAGGGCTGTATTCGGTACAGAACCTATAGCACAACCCTATCTGACATACAATGCTGGGTAATTGTCTATTAATAAAGCAGAAAGCAAATTCTACAGGCTTAAACACACACAGCTGCCCATAGAATAAATGACTTTTCTCCTTCCTGCTTTCCAAAAGACACATTTCTACTAGACGATGCACAATGAATTTCCAACCTCTGCCATTAGCCCAATAAATGATTGCATTTCTAATAGCTCAGTGAGTCACTGGAATAAGTGAAAATCTATTTTGAATCCTTGCGCTACTGTAACTTTCTGGATCTTATCTGAGAAAGAAGACTACTAGCAACTTTAAAGCCTTTTTAACCATTCCCAGTTTTTTTCTGCTGGCATCATTAGGAGACATGAATCACCCAATTACATAGTCTGCTTCCTGAATATGGTGACATGTTAACTGGAAATTCTAAGGTTTTGGATGACTAGCTGGGCACATATTGAAAAAAACAACAACATTACTCATTCATGGAAGTTCAATGTTCATTCTAAATTAAATCTTCTTTTCAATACAATTTAGAATGGGGAATGGATGAGAAAATGGATGTTCAATCCCCAAATGGTTGAGGTTTAGAAAAGACTGGATAATTTTTCTGGAGGTGAAGACTGAAGGAGCGGAGGGCAACTCACATGACAGTTTTGCCCGGAGCCGATGTGGATGTTCACACCTGTTATGTAATTGCCCTCATATTCAGTGATTCTGGGTGAGAGGGGGGAAAAAAACAAGTCAGTTTGATCATCATTGCTTTCCTAAAAGGATGCTCCACTCCTGCACTCAGCGAGGGCCGCATTTTCAGACCCTGCAGTTTATGTCCCCCACTAAAAGCCGAAGACAGGAAACCCTGAAAATGCAAACAACCATTTGGAATGCACTATTTAGTGCTTCTCATGCAAAACAACCTGTTATCATGTCTGTGAGTGCACCGGAGATAGCCTAGCACTAAGCGCCTCTCATCAGGGCCGGAAACCCCTCAACTCCCATAATTATCAGCCAGAGCAAAGGACACTCGGGATCTGATTCTATTCCCACCCCCAATGGGGTGAATAAGGATTCATATCTTTGGGAAGAAGGTTGCTCTTGTGGTTAGTGGCACTAGCCTTCGACACGGAGCTCTGTATGTGACCTTTAGCAAGTCGATTAATGTTCATGTCTCAGTTTCCCATCTGCAAAGTAGAGAAAACTATACCCCCTTTACTGTTTAACGTCTTGTCTAGTCAAAGGGGTAGGGTCTGCCTTTTACAATAGGGGTACATCTAGATTGCAAGGCTATTTTGAGATGGTATCCCGAAATAGCTACCTCGCGCCCAAGGAACGCGTCCATTATTTCGAAATAATTTCCAAAAAAACGGACGTGCTATTTCGGCATCCCTGTAAACCTAATTCCACGATGAATAAGGGATGTCTCGAAATAGCACTTTATTTCAAAATAAAATCAAAATAAGACACACAATTTGTGTAACGCAAATTGCGTATCTTATTTCGATTTTAGAGTGCAGTGTTTATGTTCCCTAGGACAAAAAGCAATGGGCTTAAAATGCAGCAGGGAAGGGTTAGGTTGGACATTAGGAAAAACTTCCTAACTATCCTGGTGGTTAAACCCTGGAATAAATTGACTGGGGGGTTGTGGAATCTCCATCACTGGAGAGATTTAAGAGCGGGTGAGACAGATACCTGTCTGGGATTATCTAAATGGTGCTTGGTCCTGCTATGAGGGCAGGGGACTGGACTTGATGACCTCTTTAGGTCCCTTCCAGTTCTATTATTCTATTTGTATGCAGAGCACCTAACAGAAGCAGCTGCCAATCTCAGTGGGAAAATAAACAACCAGCAGCTACTCTATTGAAGTTAGTGGAATCATAACCAGCAATAGACTCTTATCTTGAATGTGTTTACTCTGGATTTCCACTAGTAGGAGCAGGAAGAGAGTTTGGACTCCAAAGTTTCTCAGGAACTTCTTAGCAGCTTGCAAATCTGGCTTGTGAAAAGTCTATTAATGTCAGAGGAAAGACAAAGATTTTCCTGGGTTTCATCCCAGAAGCCTTCTAATACTGATGTAACTACAGCATTAAAGCAATTTCCCTTAACTGGAATGGAAGCCTCTGATATAAACACAGCTCAACAGCACCCGTTCTTACATACTACAGAAAGGTTAATACTACCAAACATTTGCCTTCCAACTAAACTCCATGAACTATGATCCCCTGATCTAAATGATTTTACTTGGGCATTTTTTCCCTTTCCATTCTCTTATTTTACATTTGATTTAATCATTAAATATTTATACCGTTCAAACAGCCAGTCCTTCCTCAGCATGATCAGTGTTATGGTATGCATGCAGTACTGATTAATCTCTGGCACCATTATCCATTTATAATCCCTGATTCCCATTTTACTTCGCTTCCATTTATTTCTCTAAAAATCAATAACGTCTCAAAATGTGAATCAGAAGAACTAGAACACCAGAAGGAGAGTATTTCCTGACAGAAATGCTAATTTAATTCCTCTCCCTCAATTTACTGGCGTTATTATATTATTAATACTTTATGATAGCTCCCAAAGGCCTTGGATGAGCTCATGAACACGTTGTATAGGCAGGGATGTGAACAATTAGTCAACTATCTGATAAGCAAATGTTTATCGGATAGTCAACACACTAGTTGAGTAGTTGCTTCCCCCCCCCCCCCCTTCCTGACTCTATCAGAAAGAGACAGCAAGGGGAGAGGAGGGGGTTCTTCAAAGCGGCAGCACTACATGGAGCCCGGAGCCAGACCCTGGGCTCCACACAGCGCTGCCGCTTTGAAATGCCTCAGGGAAGCACATGCCCAGCGGAGAACTACTTGAGCCCCCTGCCGGCTCCATGCTCCCTGCAGTGCTTTTGCCTTTGAAGTGTAGCATCAGCCCTGGGGCTGATGCTACACTTGAAAGGCGGAGGTGCCCTTACCGACTAATCAAACAGTTGATGCAAATTGCATTGACTATTTGATTAGCCGATTAATCTAAATTTAACATCCCTATGTGTAGGTGCTGTGCAAACAGACAGTATGAGAGACCCTGACCCTTAAGAGCTTTCACTCTAAGGCCACAATTTGAGAAAGACAGTTTATAAATAAGTGATGTCCTTCATGTGTAAATTTATGGGTTGTAAGCACATGGTCAGCTTCAAGCATATGCTTAAGTAAATGCTCCCTCTAATCGTTTCCATCCACGTGTGGATTTTTTTCCATCCATGCGTGGAATAATTTTTATGTGTGCCGAAGCATGTGTGAATGCGCACCACCAGTAGAAACAAAACACCTAGCCAAGAGCGTTCTGCTAATTAGCTGGGCAGTATGTGAATCCCTCCTGAGCGGCCGCATGAGCGCACCGCGTAGAGCGAACGCTGGCTTGCGTGATGTTCTGAATAGGAAGTATTAAACCCAAGTTTCAATCCTTTCCCAAATTGGGCTCCAAACGCAGAAGAGAGAGAAAGGATCGGACAAAGGTAATTTCTTTGTCTCTGTTTTACACACTGGGAATGGAGGCATCGAGGGCTGAAATAACTAGCCCATGAACAAAACAAGTCTTTGCAGAGCTGGGAGTTGAACCCAGACCTCTCAAGAACTAGTGGGGATTCTAAAGAAACCTTCCCTGTAGGCAGGTTATTATATAACTGGCTCCTCTAGATTTCTTGCACCTTCCTCTGAGGCTGCTGGTGTTGGCCGATTTGAGAGGCAGGATATTGAATGAGTCAGACAGCTGGCCTGATCCCATCTGGCCCCCCTCGTGTTCCTACATGCATGAGGCCCAGCATTCTCAGAGCCCTGCATTTCACACAGGTGCACCTAGAATTAATGTCTCCTAATGCTAAGTGTTCCATTCCAGCAGGGCTACACCACATGTAATTAAAAGCTGGCAATCAAAGAAGAGCTCGTCGGAGCTGCCAGCCTTTGTGCTGAATAAATTACATACACCACCCCCCCCCATTACATTTGGTTAACTGCAAATTCAATAGGAATTGTGCAATGCTTTCCCCTCGCCAAGGGCCATAATGAACCTCGTAACAAAGCCTCTCATTTCCTAACGGGCTCGTGTCTTCAGGATGAGACCTTTAATGGACTTCCATTTATAGCCACTGCTCTTCGTTAGGTTCCTTGGGGATTCTGAATCCTTCATTTAAATGAGCATGGCCAGAGAACAGGAGCTCCTAAAGAAATCCTTATGGTGCTCGTGTACATTACAATCCAAATGTCTCCTGTGCCCTCAGAAAAAGAACAATGACAAAGGGCTTGCTGTGTTACCGCTGTACTTACAGGCGGCAGTCCATTTACCAGAGGCGGCTGGATGGGACTTTCCAAGCCAGCACTCATTGGTTTGGGTTTCCACTCTCATCGTTCCTTGCCTCACAGCATCGGGAAGCAATGCCACGGACTCCCTTATGTATCTGGGCAGATGTGTGACAAGTGCTCAAAAATCTATTGCACTCAACAGGTAGTGAAAAAGGTCTATTCCGCTCCATAGAAGTTCTCACCCGAGCTGCCTTCTAGAAGTGAATTAAGCAAAGTGATTAACGTAAGAACAGCCATACTGGGTCAGACCAAAGGTCCAGCTAGCCCAGTACCTTGTTTTCCAACAGTGGCAATGCCAGATGCCCCAAAGGGATTGAACAGAACACAGAATCATCAAGTGATCTCTCCCCTGTTGCCCATTTTCAGCCTCTGACCCACAGAGTCTAGGGACACTATTCCTACCTATCTTGGCTAATAGCCATTGATGGACCTAACCTCCATGAACTTATCTAGCTCTTTTTTGAACCCTGTTAAAGCCCTGGTCTTCACAACATCCTCTGGCAAGGAGTTCCACAGATTAAAATGTGTGTGTGTTCGCTTATCCTTCCCCCAGAGGACACAGTTCACATGGTGGGATGTGCGTGCCTGCCCACAAATTATTGTTAGAGAAGGCTAAGAAATGCGCCTTATACTTTGAGGAGAAGGTGGTGAGATTTGTGACGGTCCCTGCGTGAGTTCATTCCAGTCTTGGGTCACACCCAAAAAGCCCCACATTCTGTGCTGGGGTGTGTTACCCTTACTCCTCCCAGTGGTTCAGACGTTTTTTTTTCACGACCCAGGGCCCTGTGAACATAGGCTGGCTGATTGTAATTACCTCAGGTGGGACGTAACTAACTCCTCTTGTGAAGAGCACCGTCCAGTCTCACACACCCAAGAAATCTCCCTTTTCTGTAAGACAGCAACCCCAGCACTCTTCTCACACCACGAGGGATTAATCACAGAGGGTATGTCTACACTAGCTCATTAGTTTGAGCTAGGTAGGGTAATGAGGGCAAGTGGAGTTGCAAATGAAGCCCGGGATTTAAATATCCCGGGCTTCATTTGCATGTTCCCAGGTGCCGCCATTTTAAAATCCCCCTTAGTCCGAACTCCGTGCCCACGGCTACACGTGGCACGGAGTAGGTCGTTCGAATTAGAGATCCTAATTCGAACTACCGTTACTCCTCGTGGATCTCTAATTTGAACTACCTACTCCATGCCGCGTGTAGCTGTGGGCACGGAGTTCGGACTAAGAGGGATTTAAAAATGGCGGCGCCCGGGAACATGCAAATGAAGCCTGGGATATTTAAATCCCGGGCTTCATTTGCAACTCCGGTTGCCCTCATTTGCCTACCTAGCTCGAACTAACGAGCTAGTGTAGACATACCCAGACTCAGGGAGAGGAGCAGCTGCTCTGTAAATAATCAATACTACTTTCTGAAGCCCCACAGGGACTATGAAACAGCCAGTAAAAGGTTACGGGTACCTGCCTGTCATTTGACCCAGGAAGGGGTTTAAGAGTACTGTATGCCCTGGCTGGAGACAAAGAGAAAAGCACCTTTGTGCTACACCCTGCACGGGGTGAGGGAATCGCTTGCTTTGGCATTCCAACATTATTTAACCAGTAACGCCTGCCCTGAGTCATGGAGCAAAACAGAGGTGAGCACATCACTGCCATGTGCTGGGCACCAGCTTCCATTCTCCCCGGCAAATTTTGGCCCAGAGGGACCATGCTTAGCTTATGACACATGACGGTCACAATCATAGAACACTAGAACTGGAAGGGACCTCGAGAGGTCATCGAGTCCAGTCCCCTGCCCTCACGGCAGGACCAAGCACCACCTAGATCATCCCTGACAGGTCTGTCCAACCTGCTCTGAAATATCTCCAGTGATGGAGATTCCACAACCTCCCTAGGCAATTTATTCCAGTGTTTAACCACCCTGACAGGCAGGAAGTTTTTCCTGTTGCCCAACCTAAACCTCCCTCTCTGCAATTTAAACCCATTGCCTCTTGTCCTATCCTCAGAGGCTAAGGAGAACAATTTTTCTCCCTCGTCCTTGTGACACCCTTTTAGATACTTGAAAACTTCTCTCATGTCCTCTCTCAGTCTTCTCTTTTCCAAACTAAACAAGCCCAGTTCATGCAGTCTTCCCTCATAGGTCATGTTTTCTGGACCTTTAATCATTTTTGTTACTTTTCTCTGGACCTTCTCCAATTTCTCCACATCTTTCCTGAAACGCGGTGCCTAGAACTGGACACAAAACTCCAACTGGGGCCTAATCAGCACAGAGTACAGCGGAAGAATGACTTCTTGTGTCCTGCTCACAACACTCTGTTAATGCCAGGTGGGACAGCATGCGGTTGGAAACGTCATCTCTACCAGCACTTTAATCTAGTCTTTCTGTAGGCAAGGGGACCTATCTCAGGAACTCTTCTGATGTCAGTGCATTATTTATTACTCTTCACTTCATCTGTATGTTTACCTTTTCAGTGAAACTTCCACTCCAATGATCCTGAGAGGTGAATTGTCATTAAATTTGAATGTTGTACTTTAGGATATTCACCGTGTGACGGTGAGGCCTGCGGTGAGAACTCCCAAGCCCTCCTTTGCCTGCGATATCAGAGCAATTTCATCGCGGTGAACTTCAACAAAAACAACAGAGAATGGGGTCATTTTGAAAGCCAGGGAGGGTTTGGGGAAGGACAGAAGAAGCATCTCTAAATACACCTACAGAATGTCAGCAGAGAAAATGGACACATCCAAAGCTCTCCTATGCAGCGCGAGGCAATGCTGGGTTCTCTGACTGAACTTAAGTCTTTGACAGACCCTGGATATTAAAACTTGAACTTCCATTGAGCGCAAGATTGCTGCCGGCTGCAGCCCTACGAACAACAATTCACTGATAATACGAACAGCGATGCCTTTCAATAGCACCATCTATCCAAAGACCACACAGCATTTTACGTGAACAAAGCCACCTCCCAAAGAAAGGAAGGGATTAAATTACCTTCTCCTTTTATAGACAGGGAACCAGCGGCACCCAGGAGATACTGGCCTGAGCCTGAGAGGGGCTGAAGCCCACAAATCCAAATGAAGCTAACAGGAGCGCAACATCTTTGGGAAAAACAGGCTCCGTGTGGAGGGCCTTTGCATCATGATCCGTGAAATCTGGTGTCCTCCCATAAAATCTGGCCAGCTCTGAGCCAGCCCCCAAACTCCCTTCCAGAGCCCATAGTCCTCACCCTGTCCTGCACCCAACACTCTGCCCCCCAGCCTGGACCCCCTTCTGCACCCACACTCCCTCCCAACACATTAGGGTGCAGGAGGGAGTGAGGGGTGTGCATTCTGGGAGCGCGTTTGGGTGTAACGGATATCCAGGCTGGGGCAATCTCCCTCCCAGGGCTTGCACTCCTTGCTCCTGCATCCCAAAACTCTGCCCCAGCCTGGAGTTTCCTCCTGCACCCAAATTCACACTCAGAGCCTGCAACCCTTCCCTCTTCCAGCACCCCATCTCCCTGCCCCAGCCAGATGAAAGTGAGCGAGGGTGGGAGAGAGCAAGCGAGGGAGAGGGGTGGAATAGGTGGGGCTTTGGGGAAGGTCTGAGGCCTCAAGAAAGGGGTGGGGTAGATCCTCAGTTGCTCATCAATTCAAAACGTTTGGCATAAAAATGTTGGAGACCATTGGTCTAGATCATCCACTGAGGCAGAGGCAGAGGCATTCTACCCTTACAAATATCATCACCTCGGTCTTTTACATACCAGACCCAGCTCTAAGGCCAGATCCTCTATTGCTGTGAACTGGACATAATACTACTGACTTCAATCTCTCTCTCTCTCTCTGGTCACATAAATGAAACTTCACCACCTTCGGAGCCAGCCTCTACTTTCCAAACCTTGAGCCCTTCCTAGAAACAGGTTCATAGAACCAAAGAACACTAGACCTGGAAGGGGCCCCGAGAGTCATCGAGTCCAGTCCCCTGCACTCACGGCAGGACCCAGTACTGTCTAGACCATCCCTGACAGAGATCTCTCTAACCTGCCCTTAAATATCTCCAGAGATGGAGATTCCACAACCTCCCTAGGCAACTTATTCCTCCATAGGCAACTTATTCCAGTTTTGGACTCATCTGCTGGTATCCCTTACAAAATAGTGATGCTGGAAGTGATACCAGGTTCTTTTACCATTAGGTATGCACTCTTTGGGTATGTCTACGCTACTGAGAAGATCGAAGCTGCTGCTGTCGATATTCCAGGGTTTGAATTAATGGGTCTAGTGAAGACATGCTAATTTGAACTGAGAGGGGCGCTCCGGTCGATGCCAGTACTTCTGCTTCCATGAGGAGTAAGGGAAGTCAAAGGGAGAGTGTGCACAGCCCAAAAAGCCAGTAAAGGTACTTCGACTTCAGCTACACAATTAACATAGCTGAAGTTGCGTTTCTTAATTCGACCTGATCCCATAGTGCAGACATACCTTTGATGTGGCTGTAGTCTCTTGAAAGATGAGAGCACTTCCTCATAGCAGCAAAAAATCAGCCACGGTCGTCAACTTCAATTACTGTCTGCTCCCAGATAAACTTGCTGGATAAAAACAATCAATACTTTTTTGCAAGAGAATACCTTGCTGATCGTTTTATTTTTTAAAGTGACTAAGGATTTGATTTCTCTAGCTCATTCAAAAAAAAAATTACAAACCAGAGCTTTAAATGGCATATACCGGTGTACAGCAGCAATGGTCAAGCTAGGCTAGTGAGTGGGCTGAATGAGTGGCCCTTCTTCATCTCAGTGGGCCACAAAATGGTGATCACCAAGATGGTCTCCTGGGAGAGGGTAGTTTTGCCAACTGTGTTTGTGTACCTAGAATGTGTGGGCTGTGCCAACTGAACCGTAGCAACGCTGTGATTGGCTGCAGAGAGAGCACATGGCTGTCCCAGTGAACGTTGTGTGCAATCAGCCCGCCCTCACTTCATGGGCCCTGGCTTTACGTGCGTGTCATGTTAGTAACACCGGTAGGGAAAAAAACTCCACGGATGGAAACCAGCAGAATCTGGCACATGGATAACTGTAAACAAAACCTGCACGTGGATAACCATAAACAAAACGTCCTGTGGGCCACACACAGAACCCCAATGGGTTGCATGTGGGCTGCAGGCCTTAGGTTGCCCACCACTAGTGTAAATGAGCTACACCAGTTTACACCGGCGAATTATCTAATCTTACCTATTTTCTCTGCAAATTTATTCTCCTGACCTACAAAATGTTTCAAAATTAATTCACTCCCCCTCATCCGACTCATTACTGGCCCCCTCATACCAAACAGTTTCTTTAAAATGAATGAAATTAATTTATTTACATGCCTATTATCAGGGCTCGCTGAGCTACAGCGAGGCCCGCTCGCCAGCTGCGCTGTCCGGCGTTCTGCGCATGAGCAGATCGCCCGAACCCGGCTCTTCCGGGATGCAATCTACTCACCATAGGCGAGTAGATTACACAGATTGTCGAGCCCTGCCTATTATCGTGTTTGAAATTATTAAATGGCTTCACAGTAACAAGGTGAAGGCTGAATGCAAAAGATTTCTTGTTCGTGTATACACCTCTTCCATCACCACATATAAGTGTTAAAGCAAATGGCCCAGTGTACTTCTAAGTATTTAATTATCAAAGTGCATTTTTATAGCATCCTAGGGTTGGAAGAGACCCCAGGAGTCATCGAGTCCAACCCTCTGCCCAAAGCTGGACCAATTCCAACTCAATCATCCCAGCCAGGACTTTGTCAAGCCTCGGCTCAAAAACCTCTAAAGATGAGAGTCAACCAGCTCCCTAGGGAGCCCCTTCCAGTACTTCACCACCCTCCTAGTAAAATAGTTTTTCCTCATATCCAACCTAGATCTCCCCCACTGCAACTTGAGACCATTGCTCCTTGTTCTGCCATCCGTCACCACTGAGAACAGCCTCTCTCCATCCTCTTTGGAACCCCCCTTTCAGGTAGTTGAAGGCTGCTATGAAATCCCTCCGCACTCGTCTTTCTGAACATTAACAAGCCCAAATCCCTCAGCCTTTCCTTCTAAGTCATGTGCTCCAGTCCCCTAATCATTTTTGTTGCCCTCTGCTGGACGCTCTCCAATGTGTCCACATCCTTTCTGTAATGGGGCCCCCAGAATTGGATGCAATACTCTAAATGTGGCCTCACTAGTGCCAAATAAAGGAGAATTTTGCTCCCACAAATACAACTCTCAACTCCATTTGCAAAGAAGGACTTGAAAGATGCAACTATCCTCTGCGTGATCATTTTCTGCTGTGACGGCTGAAAGATTTGGAACTGTATATAGATTTAATGCACTTACAGAAAATCAGCTGATAAACCTGAGTATTGTGGGATTACAGCCCCCTTACAAATCAACCAAGAAACTTTGCTCAAAAATCTTATCCTAACCCCAAGCTTTGAAGTTCAAATACTCTGGATAACTAAAATCTCTCTCACTATACAAACACTCTAGGTAGCCAGCGGCACACTCCTTGAAAGAGCTGCAGAAGTGCCTACCAGTGATGAAGGTGAAACCCAGCCACCTGCTGCTAATATTTGCTTCTGCCTGTCCAGGTACCAACAAGTGGGGAAGTTGCATGCATCATTAGGAGGGAAAAATCTTGCTGCTATAAATACTTCTGAAATGGACCCAACAGAGATGACTCTTACTCCTGGAGAAGAATTTGTTTTATAGGTGGACAGGGCTATTCTAGATGCTAGCCAGAGAGGAGCGGTTCTCACAGAGATGCCTATAACAACCCTGCTTACCATCTTTCCAAAAGATGTATATGGAGGACTTTCAAAATAAACGGTTCTGCCCAACACCATTAGATATTTCAAAAGGGATCGTCCATGCACAGCCTTTGGCATTTTGTTTTTAATATGCAGCAATACTTGGTGCTTATATAGTGCCCTTTCATTCCTAGTTTGCAAAGCCCCTTACACAGGAGGTAGAGTGTTGTTACACCCATTTACACTAGGGAGTTGGAGTGAATTACCCAGGGCTTCACAAGGGGCTGGGAATAGAACCCAGGTTTAGCTAGGGAAGCTGAGACTTGGCAGCTTGACAGCCCTTCTCCCATCCCTGTCCCCTACGGTATTTAATACTGAGGGAAGGTTAATGCCATCATAGCCTCCATGCATCCAAAAAAGATGAAGTGATACCTGCCTTGCCATTGTGCCTAGGGATATGTCTGCACCAGAATCGGAGATGTGACGGCAGCACCTGTAGACACAGACACTTTGTAATTCCAGCCGGAATTACAGTAGCAGTGAAACCATGGAAGCATAAGATAACCGCCCCAGAACATACCCAGGGTACGAAGCAGGCCTATAGTGCTGTGCCCTCACTGCTATTGGTATTTGAGCTAGCTGGATCAAAGCTAAGCATGGGCAGATTTGAAAATATTGCATTCATAATGGATTGCAACATAGGCACACCTTCAGGCACGAAAAGTGATAGTCAATGAGCATCCCTGGGCGTTCCTGATTACATACCCAACACAGCAGCCAAATCTTGTCTATTGGAAAGGAATGGGTTTTGATGGGGTCACATGTATAATAACTAGAGCCCTGCACAATACAAAGCTGGTATCCGCATCTGCAAAAATGATCCACGAATATTCACATCCACGGAGGCGGATACCCACGGATATAAAGTGGATAGCTGCAGATTTTCAACATTCTAGATTATGGATGTGTTAGGACACATGCTTAAATGGTTACATGCAAGCTCCCCCCTCCCTCGGACTGCTGCCTCTGTATCAGAGGCAACAGGGAGAGGGAGGAGGAGGTGGGAGCTGGTGCTCCATGGGGGAAGAGAGGGGGAGAGCTTGCGTGTAACCATTTAACCGTGTATCCTAACACATCCCTGATCTAGAGCCCTGCACATTTGCGGATCTCCACTTTATATCCATGGGTATCCGCATCCATGACTCCCATGGTGGTGACCTCCCACCCTGTTGCCTCTATCAACCTCCCC